>AP028429.1:3453015-3502984 GCA_036509395.1 Antheraea yamamai | reverse complement strand
GAGTTTTATAATTTATGGAGACGAAGACTTAGAAATAAATACGCAACCTCCTTGGTATATTAAATGCGTTGATAAATAAGCCTTATATAAGAATTCACCTAATTAAAAAATATATTTTTGTTAAAGACATAACCACAAAAATCATTTAAATATATTCTTATCTCACAACAACATCGTAAATTAAAAACAACAACAAAAAAACATTTCGTGCAATAGAATTTCATTGTATGTATTTTTAAGTAGGTTTTGTAGTAAGTGGTAAAACTCCAGACCCTTCTACGGCAGACATTCCATCATTTTCAGTAGAAACAAGAGATTTATGTTTTTCTGAGGGAATCTCTAGAGCTTTTATGCCCTTACTGTTTAGGAAGACCGTACAAATATTTATAATAGTACTCCAAAAATACAAGTATTAGGAGAAATTTTGCAGTCTTAAATTACTTTCATATACCTTTTTGTATAGTTTTTAACCGACATCAATACTCGGTTGTATGTTTTTAATATTTGTTGCTTTAGAATTTTATCATTTGTAAATCGATTTGGAATGTTCTTTTTTTATTGGTAAGCGGATATTTTCAAACATTCGACCTTGTACTTCGAACATACATTATGGAAGTCCTCAAAATCGAATAGGAAATGTACAATCGTTGAAATATGACATGTAGGTTTATGACAATCTAAGACTAAGTAGGTACCTGACTATGGTCAAAGACATTCTGGTGGATTTCTTTAGAATAAATCTTTTTGAAGTCGGTTTTATTTTTTGTTACAAGTTTCTTATGTATTACAAGTATGCGTGATCTAAAACTCACGTGCTGTTAAAAGAATTCAATTTGTATCATTATTCTTTATAATAATGTTATTCTGTATAATAAATAATAACTAAAAAATTAAGGAGAAAATCGAAACACTAAATACCAAAAAATGCAGAAATGAAAAACTACATATACAATTATACAAACGTGTTTCACCGAAGCAACTTATAAGATTAGACTCTATATGCATAGTACCTAGGCGCTGTAAAGGTCAGCGAAATTGCCCTGTCACAAAAATAAAAATTAAATGAATTTGTACCTATAATACAATATTACTTACATGCGTCTATGGCAAAGAATAACTACATAAAAATTGCTATACAAGACATTCAAAGGCGACTTATGTTTGTATTCAATCCTTAATATTAACAGAACTTAATACAACATTATTAATTACTATTACTATGCAATTTCGACAGCATTGTTGCACAGAAGAAAAAAATAAAAGTAAAAATATACTTTGCTTACAGAATTTATATGTAAACAATGTATACTATCCCTCTAGTCGTAATTTGTATAATCGTAGTTGCTTTAAACTTTAATAGCATTGTATGATCGTAATAATATCGTAACCCGTGAAGTGAATCTAAAAAAAATGCCCATTTTTCTGCGTGGTAGAGTTTAGACTTCATCATTTTATACTTGTAACAAGGTACCTACCTATACATACATACAATACCATACAATGACATTTTTAGAAGATTATCTGCAATCCAAGGAAATCCGGGTAAAAATGTTTATAGTACACATAAAATATATAATAATTGTAAAAAAAGTTTGTAATTTAAAAGCTTGAAATCCGTAATTCATTCATAAAAAAGCAATATAAAAAAAATTAATCATGAGATTTTTTACTAAGTCCGTATAAAAATACTAGCGGGCCCGGCTGACGTTGTCCCGCCCTGATTACCCCCCCGCAAACCCCTTGTGGGTGGAATTTCGTAAAATCCGTTCTTAGCTGACCTCTACTCGGCGAAAGGAATATTCCTACCATATTTCAAGTCGCTACGCCTTATGGTTGCAAAGATATCGTGATGAGTCAATATATAGGTGGGAATCTCTTATATATATATAGATTATAAACGTATAATAGGATCGAATGTAAGTTAATCAATTTATGTCAGGAGCTACTTTTGTTAATACTGCTGCGAACTTACTGTATTGCTTAATATTATTGTCCTTATAGCCATATATAATATATATACACATATAAATATTATAGCGATCTTTTGAAACATGAACAAAATAAAGATTAATTTTACCTTCAATTTTAGCATAGAAGGCATATAATGGAGTAGACAAGACAAGGACACAAATGTTTTTTGTCATTTTTACAAAACACCTAAACTGTAAGTTACACAGCAACGTAAGGTCAAAACAAATATTTCCACGTTGCGAAGACCTAGCAGCTTTTTTGAAGATGTTATCATAAATTATGTTAAAACATACGACCTAGTATCTTACTGCAGCTTCACCATTTAAATAATCGGCAAATTTTATGTAAACTAGTTCTCTTTACATCATGATATTTAGTGCTATGTGACATTGTAACTTTTTAATAACAAGTTTTAACCCGTAGCGATGTCAAAAAACTAGTAGCTAATAGTAGAAACAAAATCATTTTCCGTATCAAAGTTCACCATTATACGCCCTCTATAAAATATACTAAAAGGGAATGTTTGTTTTGTTTATCTTCTGGTGGTATAGTCCGGCTCGACTGGACCATCTTAAAATGGTGGCGCCGATGCGATGATCGACGAGCCGGAGGCGAGCGGGCGGGGGGTTTATCTATGTTCAATTTAAGTGGATTGTATATGCGGGGGTGCTATATTGATATTCAACTATTGCGATCAGTTACGATTAAGGAGAGAAGGGCAGGATGGAAACCTGGCACATACCTCGCGGTGATGCAGTCTCCACGTGGCTAGCCGGCTAGGTGTTTCTCGTTTCTTTCCACCGAGTCTTCTCTCACAAAACACTTATTGTTCACGACGACACGACGATAGCGGACGAAGTTCCACAACGCAATGGCGGCAGCAGTCGAACTAACGGCGCGAGCGTCGCGCTCGCGGCGATTAAGCATGTGCCATAGTTAAAGGGAAATGTGATTGGGCAAAACTAGATGGCGTGACCCGATCGCATTAATTGGTCAAAATTCAAAGTGACGCGATTTAATCCATAATGCGGGAATTTTCAAACATACATAAAGCGGCGCAACCATCTTCTATATCTTATCTTCTATCTATATCTATACATATAATAAGAATGTAAATCTAACGTGTCTGTACTTTTCCGATATTCGTGAAAATAATTGTTGGAGATGTCTAGGAATAAGTAATAGAATACGTTTCAATCATTTTTAGAAATGTCCGTCTGTCTGTTGGTATGAACACGCATCACTGCTAAAATACTGGTTTACAATAAAACCCAACAAAGAATATCATAAAGCATATCCTCGAGAGTAACTTAGTCTTTGTTTCAGTAAAATCGGTCCACACTATCAAAAGTTATTGTGATTTGAATGATGGCTCGAGTTAAGTACGAGAGAAGAATAGTAATCTATAATATTATCAAGCTAGGGTTTCTTTGGTTGAACACGATAATCTCAGGAACTAATGGTCCGATTTGAAATGTTTTTTCAGTGATAGAAAGCTCATTTATCGAGGAAGGCTATAGGTTATATATCATCACGCTAAGACCAACAGGAACGGAGCACCTATGAAGAATGTTTTGAAATCGTTTTTTTCCTTTTGAGAGCTTCCGCTGCGTGTTAGCGTTAGCCCAAAGTAACTATTCCACACGGACGAAGTCACGGGCAGAAGCTAGTAGTGGACAAATTCAAAAAATAATTAAGCGACATTGAAAGATCTTTCACCAAGAGAAAAATACTTTAATGGCGAGTAAAATCTTCATTAACGCAAGCACAACCGTGAGCCAAAATCTAATTTAATAAATATTCGATTTTAGGACATCCGAGATTTTTTTATACTAGGTAGGTTTTAACTTTTGTCCACAACATCGCCTAGCGTTAGAAAGCGATCTGGCTCTCGAGTGCAGATGCCGGGACGCATCAACAGGTGCTTGGTGACGTATTTTTAACTAGAGGGACACACGGCCGTAGCTAGGGAGGGAGCATTGTGGGGCAATGCCCTACCTTGAAAGCACAATGCCCTACCTTAAAAAAACCAAAAGCTAAGGTAAATGAAATTGTTTGTTCATAGTTTCAGATTACAAAATTGTTGCGATAGGTATCTAAACTTTTCCGAACATACCACAATTTGTGACATTCGAGAGCAGATCAATAATTATGATAATATTTTTACTTCCGCACTACCTGTAACCAATGCTGCCCTACCTCAATTGGACTCTGACTGCAACCCTCGAGGGTCAGCGGGCTTTTCCGATAAATAAATACCAATTACGTTCATGCTTTGAGATTTGGCATACATTATTTTTTATATCACGCCACTAGGTGGCTCTACGCCTAATTATTTTGTTAATAGGTTTTATATCGTGATTTCAGAGGACGAAGTTGCTAGTATATACTATTTTGTTTTCCTTTTTACCGATTGTATGTTCTGATTTACCCAGAACGCGTAACTTATCCGATACATACAAAGTTTAACGCAATTAACACTTCATTCAATCAAATTACATTCATACGAAGCTATGAAAATATTTGTGAATTCCCAATCAACATAAATCAGTGGTCATGATTATGGTTAAAGATATTTCATTTATACATTTTTTTTAAATCTATACAAATAAATCATAGTGTTAACAGCTTTTTGTTAGATGAATAAGATAGTATATACATATAACGAAACTGTACATATAACGAGAAACCAATTCTTACACCAGGCTAGGCCCCCCTCGGCAGCGGCTCAAGCCTAGGTCCGTTCCCTCGGCGTGGAGCCCTTGAGTACGCTACTCGCGCGATACAGTGACACAAAATCTTACATCACTGCGACAACATTACACATGTCACCTCCACACACGTGCACGCATACACGCTTACACATGCAAGTGGAAGGGTTTTATTTTTTTCCCTTATCAAACTGAAATAGATTAGAATATTATCCCATACGAAATATATATAAGAGTTGTTGAGGTATGTATACTTGGTACACATATATGTCTCAACAACTCATATATGTATGAATAGTTAGCTTAGGTTAGCTTATGGGTGGACGCCCTCAACGCCACCAATATTCGCGCGCTGCGTGCTGCGCAGCGCACTGTAGCGTTGAGGGTGATACGAGGCTACCGGACGGTGTCCTCGGCGGCGGCCATGGTACTGGCCGGTTCCCTTCCCTGGGAGCTAGAGGCGGAGGTGCTTGCCGCCGTGTATAAATATACGGCGGCTAAGAAACTGTTGGGGGAGCCTCTGGCTCCTGGGGAAATAGAACAGAGGAGAAGGGACGAGAGAGAGGAAAGGATACAGAGGTGGAGGCAGGACCTGGCGGACGCGCGTTACGGTCGATACACGATCGACGCCGTCCGCCCGATCCTGCCGGAATGGAATCAAAGGAAGTGGGGCTCCCTGACGTTTCGTCTGGTGCAGGTGCTGACCGGGCACGGGTGCTTCGGTTGGTACCTGCACCGGATAGCTCGCAGGGAGCCGACCGCCGTATGTCACGAGTGCGGCGTTGAACCGGACACCGCGCAGCACACACTTGCTGAGTGTGCTGCGTGGGAGGAGCAACGTCGCACTCTGACTGCGGCGGTAGGACAGGAGCTCTCGCTGCCGAGCGTGGTTGTGGCCATGCTCGGCAGCGAGGATGCGTGGAACGCAATGGCCTCCTTCTGCGAGGAAGTCGTCTCGCAGAAGGAGGCGGCGGAGAGGGTCCGGGAGGAGAACCCTCAAAGTGACCCTCTCCGCCAACGGAGGACAGGCAGGAGGAGGCGGCAGTTTGACCGCCGCCTCCTCCCACCGTAACCGGACCTAGGGAGGATGGGTCGGGGGGCCCATCCTCCCATTGCACAGGTCCGGCGGACGGAGGAGACGACCGGTGTGTACACGGTTGTCTCCTAACAAGACGGGGTCCGGCCGCGGCGCTTCCGCTGCTGGGCCAACCGCTGGGGTGGCACGATGAAATCTGTAGAGATCTCGTGCCGCCCCACCTATAGCGGCAGACGTACACCGTGGGGTTTTAGTCCGTGCGAGTCGGACATAACCCATCCTCTCCCCCGAGAGGGTGGGTACCCATAAGGGATTTCCCCACGTAAAAAAAAAAAAAAAAAAAAAAGATTAGGGTTAGGATCGAGGGGGGGGGGGCGGTATGTAGGTTAACGTAGGCCGGAGGGGACCTCGGGGTGGTTATGGGGGGCGAGGAGTTAAACTCGATAAAAAAAAAAAAATCAACCGCGGGGCGGCGGCGGAGCGGCCTAGCTTCTCCGCTGCAGGCCGAACCCAGAGGGAAAGGGTCGGGGGGCCTGGACTCTCATTGCACGGGTTCGGCGGGCTGGGAGGCAGTCTTGCAACTGGGCTGCCTCAGCCGGGTGTGGCGTGGGAAACGCCTGCCGCCGGGGGTGTGCGGAGCCTGCTCACGCACCCCGTGACACCACCCATAGAGTGGCGTAGGTTGTAAAAAAAAAAAGGTTAGCTCAGATAGGTCGCTAATTGCATGTATCAGACAACAGCCAAAGCCGAGGTGTGCCGCGCACCCTTGAGCTAGTTGTCAAAACAAAATCGGCTGAGTGCTTAAGCGCTCGCCTTAGTAGTCCGGTGAAGCTGTTAAGACCTTGCTAGGTCAATAGCGTAGTCAGTTCGAAAAAAAAAAAAACAATTCTTAAAATATTTTTCTCTCTGTCTGTCTGTCTGTTTGTTCCGGCTGATCTCCAGCACGGATGAAAGCACTTTGAAGAAACTTTCACTATTAATTGATTTTATAGGAAATAGGAAATAACTTTACGGCTTAGGCTTCTTTAATTTAAGAAAAAAAGGTTTCCACAGAAATATTGTATCAAAAAAGTGAACTGCTGAGGAAGTTTTATTCGAAATAATTATTTAAACGTGTTTATGTAACAAACGGTGATATTTTCTACAACAACCAAATAGCAAAACTTTTAGAACTGAGTTAAAGCGCTTAAATTTATTTTTATGATAAATTTACTAGGCATGCGCAAAAACTTTAAACGTATTTTCCCACAAGATTGAATTTTTGGCTTACTTATTTTTTTAATATAAGGTGCGTTGTGTCCGAATATTCCTAATGTAACATTACTCATAGCCGCAGTTTTACAGTCGAGTGACTCCAAAAACACACTCTCGGAACGTATCCGACCAGTTTCATTGTTAGCCTACATATTCGATTAGGTTGTCATTGTTCTGAGTTATATAGTGCGTGAAACCTGCATTTACTTGCTTAGTAACAATTTTATCAAACCGTCAATTAATTACATACATAATGTTGTATCAATTAAAATATTAATATTATAAACAGGTTTAGTTTCTCAGTATGTTACTAGGGAGTAGATAATTTCTGATAGTATTTGTCCAAGTTCTTTCGATAATATTGAGCCATATTCCTGATAAAATTTTGCATTTTTTTTATGTGATTGGAGGCAAACGAACTTACGGGTCACCTGATGGTAAGTGATCATCGCTGCACAGGGACACCTGTTATACAAGCGGAGTCATAGATGTGTTGCCGGCCCATGAGAAAGGAGTAGGCATATATATTGTCATGGGTATAGAAAAGGACATAGGGTTCTTTTCAACCAGAAAAAGTATCGTTCCTGAGCTATAGGTCAAATTTATATTAACCTCAGGACTGGATTTAAGTTCCATATAAACAAATGTAAACCTTATGATGTACTGATCAACAGATTATTGGCAGCAAGTTTAAAAAATATGGTATTTATTACAAAATTTGAAAAACTTCAACAATAATGTATACGTAAAATTATAATAAAAAAAATGTCAAGATATTTAAAAGCGTGATCCACCATTTTGAGATCTGGGTCACAAAAAATCAGCCGAGGGGTTAACGCGAGCGAAGCTAATAAGCGAAAGTTAGCAAGGTATATTGTAATATTGTTAAAATTTATATTATATCTACAATTCGCCCGCGGATTCTTCTGCTTTTATATCGATATAAATGGTGACAGCCTATTGCGATGTAAGCTTGAAAATAAAGTGTATCTACTTCAGACGTACGTAAGAGTTTGTTAAGAATTAATTGAATGCAATTAATTGTGCATTCTAAATTTATTATTCAGTTAAAATACATGTTTTATGTACATAGTTCACTAATTTAACAATAATGGCAATAACAGAAGGTAGATACGTGTAGATACAGTTGTTGTTTTTAAATAACTGTTAAAGAATCTCCCGTACAATTTCATGACCAATATATTCCTATAACATGGGGTCTTTCAAACCTTACGTGAATAGATATTTACGCAATCTGGCATGAGAGCGGCAACGGCGATGGCTTGTCTCTCGGTGGTCACTGTAGTTTTTGGATTGTACTGTGCTTACCATCAGACATAGTGCAGTCACTTTGCCGTGCTAGAATAAATTAATACATATTATATCTGTGTAATTCCAGCGGTTTGTACATAGCACGTCGAGATAGCTATCAGATGGCATATGCATTTCAACTTTAAAACTTGTTATATTCAATTCAAAGAAAACTATAACCTCATTAATTACGTGTTCTCATGTATAAATTATACTACAGTAAATAAAAATTTCAGTCCATCCGTTTTTTCATAAAAAGTAACAAACACACATCCATCTTCACAAACGTTTAGTTGATGATATTAACTACCTTTTGTTCGCGGCTTGGCTTGCGTTAATATAGATTTGGTAACAATATTTTTTTTCTGGATGAAAAGTACTCGATGTCCTTCTCTTTACCCTTGATGACGTGTATAGAAAATATCATGACGATCAGTTGACTGCAATGATATTGTAACTAAAAAGATGTAGATACGTCATAAGCGCTTTGACAGCGCCTTGTTAAAACTTAGCTAACTAGCTTATTTTGGACGGCTGCCCCGTCAATCCGCCCGTATCTAACCAACATATAACTATTTCTTTTTCCCCTTCGATATTGAAAATATGCCATCTTAATTTCACATTTTACCTAAGATAATGTGGCGTTACAATATTACTTTACGTGTGTGTACGCTATCGTGCCATTTGTTTTGTCAAAATATCATGTAGGTAAGGTATCTACCCCTTTTTACTTATAATATCATTGGTTGAATGTGCATGAAATTGTAAAGAATAAACAAACCTATATTCGCTTTTATAATATTGGGTTACATATCTATGGGAAATATCTAAACATTACACCACAGCATTAACTTTGTTTTAATACAGTTTTGAAATCACTGTTTCGTAAATAAATATAATTTAACCTAATTCTATTGTTCTAGATTGGTCGCGGCAGCTGACATACGATAAAATCTACAACAGTACACAATACGCACAAATACAATATATACCGAGGCCATTAAACACACAAGTCATTAGTAATAATCACGTTTTTAAACCTAACTTAGAAGATACACAAGTTAATGAAGTCGATTATTCAGTTAAAAATGGGAACAGTAAAGGGAAGCTGCTTGTTGGTTTCGCAAGAGACCCCTTCAGATATTCTGTACCAGAAGAGGATTATGCGAGAGGTATCAGGTAATAATACCAGTAATGGCTTTTTAGATAATAGTGTTTGGTTTTACAACAAAGTCCCAAAGCATATTACGGATTTGCTGTTCTGTAAGTTTAAGTGCCATGTCAAGCAGGTTTTGGTGTCAAAAGGCTATTATAGAGTGGAGCAATATATGAACGATGGTGATGTCTGAAATTGACTCCTCTCTGTGCATCCACTAAAAACGATTTAAATGACTTAGATTATATCGTCATTCAATAGCAGAGGAAATTAAGTTCAAACAGTAAAATATATTTAAAAAATTACACACATGTAAAAATCTATTAATTTTCTTTCACACACCCATAATTTATCGAAAGCTTTTTTCAATATGTTAATTCGCTTTAGGTGAATTTACAGATACGTAGATCCTGAGCCATACAAAGGTGACATCCGTGGCAAACGAGGGGTATTTCATCTTTACAACATGATATACTGTGCTACCGGTTGCGAACCGCTGTCCTATAAGGGCTACGGTTGCTACTGTGGCTTCCTCGGTGCTGGCAGACCTACAGATGGAATAGATAAGTACGGTTACATAATTTATCACAACGTTATTCCTTAAAATCCGATGCACAATACATTAAAAAAAAATCATTTAGAGTTTGCTTTCTAAAATACTTTCAATGTAATCCTTCATCAATCAATCTAATTATAATTTGGATTTATTTTAACATAATTTATAATCGTTATTTAATGGATGTCGTGGTGGTCTAGTAGTTTAAATAGTGGAATATCATTCTGATCTCCATCGATTCAAACAAACCCCAGCATGTACCAACGAATTTTTCCGTATTCGCATACATTTACTAATTTGAATTAGTAACACTATCGGCTGACGATGAAGGAAATCATCGTGAGGTAACCTAAACCTGAGAAATGTTCTTTTAGTACCACCGTCTGTGGGAAAACATAGAACTGTAGATATCTCAGACTCTGAAATCGCCAATATATCGTGGGCTGACACGGTGATTATACCCATACCTTCCTTCGGGAAGAAGATGGGCCACTTACAGGTTGAGAATAACAATGATGATTTATAACTGGCAAGCGACGTCATCAAAACCAAAACACTGGCCAAGCTTACTTAAGTTACTTTTTCGTTGAAAAGAATTGATCAATTAGTATCATTCACACTGAATAATGATAGTCTAGATATAATAAATTAAGTATAAATACATAGATATATAGTTGCTTCAGGCTCACTAAGACCAAAAACAGGTTTTTGGGTAATAGTGTTAGATATTATAACAAAGTCCCAAAGCACATTACCGATGTGCCGGATAGTGAATTTCAGCATCATATCAAGCGGGTTTTAATATCTAAAGGCTATTATGAACGATTGTGACGTCTGGAAAAGACGCCCCTCTCCGTGCATCCACTGAAAACGAATGTAACGATCTATGTTTTGTAAAAATATATATCATGAAAATATGAACCAGATCGAGTTTCTTGCCGGTTCTTCTCGTTGAGTTTTCCAAACCGGTGGTAGCTTCGACGTTTATAAGCGCCTTCTCAGGGCCTAAATTGAATAAAGTACTTTTGATATTGATTCTGAAGTGTTAATACAGTTGCTGTAAAATGCACGACGAGTGCTACGAGGACATCTACTGTCCGTTCTATACGGTGTACTTCCAACCGTACTACTGGAAGTGTTATTATGGGCAACCGCTTTGCGCTCTTGAGAACTACAAATCGCGGGACCAGCTCGTCAACAGATGCGCGGCGAGACTTTGTGAATGTGACAGGTAACTAACTATTTATAATTAAAGTGAATTTCTGTTATAATGCAATGATATTATAATTGATAAGCTGTAGATACGTCATGAGCGGTTCGACAGCTCCTTGTTAAAACTTGGCTAGATAACTTTAATTTTTTTTATTTTTGACGGCTGCCCCGTAATTCCGTCCTTATCTAAGCAACATATAACTATTTCTTTTTCACCACCGATATTGAGAATATGCCATCTTACTTCCACATTTTATCTAAGACGGTGTGGCGTTACAATATTACTTTACGTATGTGTGCGTTATCGTGCCATTTGTTTTGTCAAAATATCATGTAGGTAACATACGCTTTTTAGTTAAAATTTCATTGTTGTAACGGCGTTGGAGGGACCACTCTAATGTCGTTGCTATATCTAAAATAGTAGAAAATCATGAATATTTTTTATATACATATATACTATGTATATATGTTGTCCACCGGTGTTATTGAAAAAAAATGTTATAGCGTATTGGTTAAGTTTAGTTTTTTTTTATATACACTGTAAGGTGTATTCCATTTTCATAATTTCTTCAATATTGAAATGATTGTTACCTTCACCAAATAACAACAAATAAGTCATTTTTTAGGGTTGTCATAGTGCATAATTTGTACCAATTTTGTCCATCTCTAACCTTTAATATTATTAACACCTATAATATAGCATTAGTCAACATCAACAGAGATCGTAGAAGCAAATAGTTTTGGACTGTATAGAAACAATATTTTTTCTTATGAACCCCTTACCCAATAGTAGTAGACGAGAAGGTCACGAGTTCAAAGCCTGCATATAACTGATTTTTTTGTGATACACGTGATACTTCCATACCATATACTATATATTTGGTTTGAAAACAACGTGGCAAGGAAAATTGTGTTATCATATTAAAAAACAAAAAGCAGCAGCAGGAATGTCATTAACTTCAAATAAGTTACTATGGCTGAGTGTTTATCATGTAAACACATCATAATGACTCTTTTCAACAATTACCATTTCTAACACTCAATGTGTATTTAACTAATAACCATCTGCGACTACGTATCCGTTAATTACATTATAAATATTAATAATATAAAATATATAGGAAATAAGGTTGAAAGACTATTAGTTAGTGATATATAGAATACTAGCAGTCCCGCCAGACGTAGGCCTGCGTTGATAATATGAAAAATGATAATATAAAACTCAACCACAGCGCCACCTACCGGGTCCAATTGTGAATGTAAACCATTCCCGGATCCACTAGAACACGCACACAAAATTTCATCAAATTCGGTCCCGCCGTATAGGAGGAGTTCACTGACATACACACGTACAGAAGAAATTTATATATAAAGATAGATTAATACTGGCCTTATTATTTTCAAGATGACATCTTTCATTAGTTAACACATTAAAAAAAGTTTAACTGCGTTTTCGATTTTTTCATGGCATAAAACCTCTTTGTGACCAAATCTATAGAAATAAGCCGTAAAGCTAAATATCTGTATGGTTATTAAAATCCAAGACGAGTAAAATTCTTAGCATATTTCATAGGTCTCGACAAATAATGGCATAATTATACTCTTATATATATACAACAAATCGAGCAAACGAAATATAGTTCAACATTACTTTCATAATTTTAGGTTATACAAACTTTAGATACATTTCATTGTTGCTGCCTAAAATTTCAACAACTAGTTAATGATAATCGCAATACATTACCGTATCGTATAATCGTTAATTACTTTCACGGCTCCCTCACTGTCTGTCTACATTTAAAACGCTAATCTGTTTGTTGGTAAATCCGATTTCAACCTACGGAGAGGTTAATTCATAATCCTTTGAAACTCCATCGACTCTGTTAATATAATTAAATTGGTATAAGAGTTTTAAAATTTAATTTAATTTAACGTTCTCGAGAATAGTAATATTTATGAGTTCCGGATTATAAAATCCCCCTTTAAATAGATTTCCATACTTAGAATTGTTAATACAAAGTGTATGTAACGAGTATCTAATACATTAATTATCAATTCAATTTTCACATATGGGGTTATGAAACTGATCTTATCTGCGGCTTGTACTAATCATTTAGCTTAAAATGCTATATTGCCGACTAAAGACATAATATAATAGGGATGCACCTGCCATTTTTTGGCATAAGTATTGAGTTTTATGTAGGTACTAGCGGGCCCGGCAGACGTTATGAAAAAATCTTTGACAAATTATATACTAAAACGTTCCTTATCAATCACTCTATCCACCGGTGAAAACCGCATGACAATCCGTTCGGTAGTTTTTGAGTTTATCGCGAACAGACAGACAGACAGACGCGGTAGGGGACTTCGTTTTATACTATGTAATGATATTGGAAAAAGGGGTACTTATCAATTATTTTTTTATTCAAGTATAATAACTGTGTTCTCAAATTTTTACATAAAGGACCTTTATAAAATACGTTCGCATTGTAAGTGAACGGGTGTCATTTACTGTGACAAGTTTAAGAAAACGTGAAGTTCCGTAGCTCACCAAAAATAATTAATTTCATCTTTTAGTTACGATAAAAGCATTCGTTTGACATTTGTAAACGTATATATAGTTTTTCGTATGTATTTGAACATGTATAGGGAAAATCTATAATCCTTGACGCTATATTGATAATTAGGGTTTAAGAAAAGAGATAGTTTATACCCCTAAACAATAAAAGAGTTAGAAGTTCTTCGCTAAAGGCGCAGACTGCAGATCTTTTAACTTTTCTTCGATTTGTGTTTTAGTTAGCTAAATCCATTTCCCTACGGCGGGAATAAAAAGCAGTAGCTTTACATTCTTTTTTAAATCGTAATGGCTACTTTAAATAACTTAAGGAATAATAATCATTTTCGAATTTCAGGTTATTCGCTATGTGCGTCAAACAATACCAATGTCCAAGAAGACAATCTTATTGCCGCTCATCACCAGTCCGGTTACTGCAAAATTTACTGCGGTTTCGGTAACGAAGTTACAACTTTCTAGCAATTATAACTACCACATATAGAAATGTCTTGTCATAATCAATTCAGCGATTACGAAAATTAACCCAAAGAAGCAAACAAACAAAAAAATATATTAATAAATATATCTTTTGTTTTTTTTTTAACGTGTAAATAACGATATGTCTTTAAGGAGAATAAATAATAAACAATATTTATATGAATTGCGTTTTCATAATTAGAAGTTAAGCTTTAACATAACTTATTGTACATTATAAGATATTTACTAACGACTCTTACCAGACTAGGCCCCCCTCGGCAGCGGCTCAAGCCTAGGTCCGTTCCTTTGGCGTGGAGCCCTTGAGTACGCTGCTCGCGCGATACAGTGACACAAAATCTTACATCACTGCGACAACATTACACATATCACCTCCACACACGTGCACGCATACACGCTTACACATGCAAGTGGAAGGGTTTTATTTTTTTCCCTTATCAAATTAAAATAATTTAGAATATTATCCGATACGAAATATATATAAGAGTTGTTGAGGTATGTATGCTTGGTACTCATATATGTTTCTACAACTCATATATGTATGAATAGTTAGCTTAGCTTAGGTTAGCTCGGATAGGCGGGGGCCACCACCTGGGGCCCACATTGTGGTGGAGGGCGCCCGGATCAGGGTGGGGATCCAGATGAAATATCTGGGCCTCACCCTGGACGGGCGCTGGCGGTTCGAGCCCCACTTTGCGGGGCTCGGACCGCGAATTGCTGGGGCGGCGGCGGCACTCGGCCGGTTACTCCCCAACATAGGGGGGCCGGGCGCCGGGTGCCGCCGACTCTACATGGGAGTCGTGCTGGCGATGGCCGCCTACGGGGCACCAGTCTGGGCCGACGCCCTCGGTGCCGCCAACGTGCGCGCGCTGCGTAATGCGCAGCGCACGGTGGCACTGAGGGCGATCCGGGGGTACCGGACGGTGTCCTCTGCGGCGGCCTTCACGCTCGCCGGCTCCCTACCCTGGGAGCTGGAGGGCAGGGTTTCTCGCCGCCGTGTACCAATTCACGGCGGCGAGAAAACGAAGGGGGGGGAGCCTCCGGCTCCCAGGGAAGTAGAGGCGGAGAGACGGCGTCTCAGAAGAGACGCCGTCGAAAGATGGCAGCAGGACCTGGCGGACGAGCGGTTCGGGCGGTTTACCGTACACGCCGTCCGCCCGGTCCTGCGGGAGTGGATTGATAGGGAGTGGGGCTCCCTGACGTTCCGACTGGTGCAGGTACTCACTGGACACGGTTGTTTCGGGTGGTACCTGCACCGGATCGCGCGCAGGGAGCCGACCGCCGCCTGTCACGAGTGCGGCGCTGACGAAGAGTACCGCGCAGCACACTCTGTCTGAGTGTGCTGGCGTGGGGGGCGCAGCGCCGCATTCTGGCGGCGGCGGTAGGACCTGACTTGTCGCTGCCGAGCGTGGTCTCGGCCATGCTCGGCAGCGAACAGGCGTGGCGAGCGATGTCCTCCTTCTGCGAGGACGTCATCTCGCAGAAGGAGGCGGCGGAGAGGGCCCGCGAGGCGGACCCGCTGAGTGGCCGTCTCCGCCAACGGGGGATTGGCAGGGAGGAGGCGGCGCTTTGCCCAACTCCTCCTGCCACCGTAGCCGGACCTGAGGGGATGGGCCGGGGGGCCCATCTCCTCATTGCACAGGTCCGGCGGACGAGGGGGGGGCAGCCGGCGTGTACCCGGTCTGTCCCTCTATAGGTAGGAGCCCGGCGGTCACCTTCCGCCGGGCGGACCGTGGGGGCGGCTCTACAAGGTTGATTAGCTTGAACGATCCCTTGCCGCCCCCACACAACGGTCTGTCGGTACACCGTGGGGTTTTAGTCCGTGCGAGTCGGACATAACCCACTCTCTCCCCCGGGAGGGTGGGTATCCATAAGGGATTTCCCCACGTTAAAAAAAAAAAAAAAAAAAAAGCTCGGATAGGTCGCGAATTACATGTATCAGGCAACAGCCAAAGCCGAGGTGTGCCACGCACCCTTGAGCTAGTTGTCAAAATAAAATCGGCTGAGTGCCTTAAGCGCTCGCCTTAGTGGTCCGGTGAAGCTGTTAAGACCTTGCTTGGTCAATAGCGTAGTTAGTTCCAAAAAAAAACTAACGACTCGCTCGTAGTGTAATAAACAGGCAAAGGTAAATCAATGCAGTACCCCTTTTCTCCTGTTTGTCTAACGATCTCCTTTGTTTTATTTTTTTATGCCAAAAGGCAGCAAACAGGCAGACAGCCCACCTGCTGGTAAATAGTTACCGTCGCCTATGAACAACTGCAACACCAAGGGCATCACTTTTGTATTGGCAACTTTGAAGAGCGCGCTTCAGTCCCTTAAATTATTTATTTTTGATGTGAAACATCTATAGCGGCGGATGAGAACGACTTTTGGCGTGGCGACGCATACTGTAGCGAGGCTAAATGATGTTGAATTTTTGTATTTCATGAATAATAATTTATTCGATAAACAGCCATCTTCTTCTTGAAAAAATCCTTAATGTTTTATTTTTGATTATGCCATATTTATTTCCTGTCGTAAATTATCACCTTAAATATGTTACTTGTACAAAATAATTTCTATGTTTCACGTCTGTCAGTCGTTCCGCGTCCGCTCACAATTTTTTGTTTAGTAGACGATTTGACGATGAGTAGACTATTGACGAGATTCCATATTATAAGATGTTTTCTTGAACCTACCTCAACCTCGACTCGACTGAGGTTACCTTAAGGAATCCTCGAAATATATAGTGTTGTCAATAAATAAGATTAGTAACGGCTTTAATATTGAATATTGAAATTCAAAACAAAAATAATTCTGGTCGAATTTACATGAGTAGTAGACTATCACTGGTATCATATAATTCATATGCGTATAATGTACTTGCAAAGAATGTATAGAATCATCAATAGAATTTGTCGTAGTCCGGTGAAGCTGTAATGACCTTGCCAGGTCAATAGCATAGTCAGTTCGAGAAAAAAAGTCAATAGATTTTTTTTTTTATATTCCGATATTTTTTGGACTTGATTTCTACGATAATCTAACGATATCAACTGGGTGATAGGAAACCCTATTAACTGGGTACAGAAACTCCCAATTTGCAAACAAGCACCAGTAGGGTCATTAATGTGGAGATCCCCTTGACATCGCAATACGAAGATATTGTACAGCGCCATCTATTGAAGCACAAGCGACTTAACAGTACTAATGTGGCGTATGATGTTTGTAACCAATTTAGATCGTACATTTTTATACTTTAAATTTACAATGAATTAAATAAAAATTCGCAAGAACTTTCAAGCAGATTGTTTTTCGTTGGCGTAGTCTTAAATACTTTTATATCTATCTCATGCATATCTTCTTATGAAAACCAACAATATCTATTTTTATCTTTTACACATTACCAAAGAATAATGGTTTATTTCCGTCGCTATTTTAACCAATGAGATATTAATCCTCGTGCAGTTTAATATTTAATGTAGATTATATTACCTTTGATATATATCATTATCAGCGTACCATTTCAATTAATAATCTAAGGAGATATCATAGACTAAATAAAGTAAAAATTCTTACATAACTTATCTATGATTTTAGAGTTTTTGGCGGGATTTTGGTCTGTCATGTAGTGGATTTTATATTTTATTTACAATCTTGTATTACTTGACTCTATATTGTGTAAAATTGGTGGTGTTTTATGTAATATAGTTTGTTTATTGTGCATAAGTGAAGTGAATGGAAAATAATACCACGGACCATGAATTCTGAGATGCCACAAAAACTCCATGGAAAATTCTAACAAGAGAGCCACCGTCTTGTTGGAACTTTGAATTAACTACTTGACAATGGAAATTAACAAATACTCTGAGTGAGAGAAACGAAATAATTCAGACAAAGAAGATGGTACGCTACTATTAACAAGGAGATTAAGATTAAAAAGATGGATAAAAGAATATGTACGAAATATTATATAGAAGATTTGGCACTTATGCCGTTAAATTAACTTGGACACGGAAGAAAATTGGTTAAAGGATACATAAGAAATACCTATATTGACAACTTCAGAATTGGCAGTATGGATTAATTCCTTCGCCTGTCCTATTGGACGAATATTATTACTACTACTATCTATGATTTTAATGTATTGTGAATAACAAAACGCCAAAATGGGCTTCAATGGTATAGAGGTTTAGTATATTATACGGATACGAAATCAAGGCGGGTTGCTAGTAAAGTCATCATCATCAGACTGTAAAAGACCCACTGCAGAGCCATAGGACTCTTCCCGTAGAAAGCTATGGACATAATCACCACACCAGCCCACGACGTATTGGCGATTTCAAACTCTGAGAAATCTACAGTTCTATATTATCCCACATACAGTAGTACTACAATAACATTACTCAGATTCGGGTTTCCTCACGATGTTTTATTTCACCGTCAGCCGACAGTGTTACCAATTTATATTAGTAAATGTACGCGAATTTCGAAAAAATCGTTGGTACATGTCGGAGTTCGAACCTGCGAACATCGGAATTTTTGAAGTTATACTTCTTTTGGCGCGTTAGGGAAAAATGATGAGAGTAAATTTTTACGATGCGCGCGCACACCGTCGCGAAAAACCGACACCCTGAAGTTAGCTATAGTCAACATTTTGTTTCTTTGTATTTGTTGTTTGTATTTCTTTGAATTAAAACTTTCAATGTATTAAATACCTTTATTCTATTGTTAGTGTCGTTTTTTCTACAAACGTAGATAGAATAAGGCGAAAGATGAAATTTTTGAATTTTTGAATTTTATCTTGTTACGCCAAAGAAGTATAACTTCTAACGCGTGTACATAAGTACACACACACTTTTTTTTTTGCTAGTAAAGTATGAAGAAAAAAAATCAAGTAAACAACGAGATACTATAGAAAATGGAAACAATAATAGAACATTATTTAAATCAAGTAAAGTAAACTTAACACTATAAAGTACTTCTTCAATATAACGATTACTTAGACAATATATGGCTATATAAGAATATTCGTAAACGAAAGTATTATTATCTTAATACAATAGCCACAATTTAGAACAGATCTAGTGATAAGCCAATCCCAGCCAGTCGTGCATGAAGCCCATTATGAATGTTAGTTACACTAGGTAAAATACCATACACCATTGTGAATATTTTAGAAAGTACTTTCAACCTCTTTTGTATCCTCAATATAGATATCTGAAAAAATAAAGTTATTAAAAAAAATAAACAAAACGTTTGCTCCTTCGAGTCTCAAAACATTATTTTTCCTATATACAGAAATCTCTTTAATCACTGGTGTGTTTATTTTTTGTTAAAATAACTGCTGTATTAAAATTAATGAACTAAAATAATCAGGAAAATATACATTTAGATACTTTATATCATTTTAGTATACGGTCAATCCTGTGTGGCTGAGAAATGGATAAGCAAGGAGATTCTATAACTGAGAGTAAGTGACAAGTCCCACCATTGTGACCCTCTAAAACCTCCATAAATGAGAAACAGACATCTCTATAAGAGAAAGTCGTTTTTCCCTCGTGGACTTGAGACTACTACCCCCATAAGCGACAGTAGAGTGTATTTAACAGCTGTCATTCTTAAATTTGAAGGAACTAACTACCTAACACTGTTTTTGCATCGTATTCTATTCGAAAGGGTTAATGATAAAAGAAAATTTCATAATATTTTGGAACTAAAACAACGCATACAATATTAAAAAAACAAAAGCGTACGGATATCTTTAAGTAAATATTAGTATAATACGTTTTGAAGTGAATAAATTGAGCCGTCACGGGACGCCTGGCAAATGTGAAACACATGTGTAACGTGGTAAACAACACTGTATACACTATAGGTATGTGAGCTCAGTGCGGCAAGAGAGATTGCACACAGTAGCTTGCGCATGGCATCGCGTCACCACGTCTCGCCACGCCAACAATCAGGTTTACCCTCGCCTATAAATGTTTCGCATCAAGAAACTTCTTTAGGCGCGTTGAGCGATATTTTTTGCGTCATGACATGCTAGTAAAACATAACCGAGCTTATTGCGCTTGCGCGACTTTCGTCTGATTAGCGACGCGTAGTATAGCAGCCTGTCTACACCTAATATTCATATTTTGTATTGAGATTATGCAACTCAGGATATGTTTGATTAATTAATAAACTGTATATACCTAATTGTTGGTCGGAATGCCAAAGGGTGTGAAAATTAGACTTATGATTATTATTTCAATTTATAAATTATGAAATGTATATAATTCACACTATAATTGATTTAGGAATTCAAAAGAAAACATAATTATTCCATTGTTTTAAGTTTTCACTTCTGCCGGTAGTCCTTATGACTGCCTCGACTTTTGTTTTCTTTTTCAAGCATCATGTCACATTATAATTAAGAGTACCTATACAATATACACATGTTTATGACCGCATATTTTTTAAACTTATATACGTGAGAAAAGACAGCCTTGTACCTACCTCTATAAGTATAATAAAAATCTTGGTTTAGTGAAAAAACTCCATAAGCAAAAGAATGATTGCGGTTCCTTGAACACTCGCTTATCGAGATTTGACTGTATATAAAACGTAACAATAAAATACAGCGTTGTAACAAAGGCATGATGTAAAAAACTATATTGTTAAAAATTAACATGGCAATATTTTTTTAATTGTGAATGAACGCGAATAGGGTCTCTAGAGATTGCTACTAATTTATAAAAAATACTTTCTACTACGCTATGCGTCATATTTACTGGAAAACTCACGACCGACGATCCATTTGGTAAGCGAAAATCAAAATTTGAGAAAAGCAAAATCTATATAATCTATAAAATCTATATAAAGGTACTGAAGAACTGTTTTCAAAAACAAGGGTTCCGTAAATTGATCACTGATGTAAAAAATTGTACAGCGAAGATCTGACGAGATAGGTCGAGGTCAGAAGGCTTTTCCGTAGGTTAAAGTTGATCAACAAACTACATAAAAATATATTTGATAACATTCCGATAAAGCTTGTCCTAAAAATAGTATCCAATAGTTTCAACTTTAGAAGTTGAAGAAGAATTATCAAAAATAGTTTACATTTTAATCATATTTCTTGTTCATTTGGATAATGATAAATAGGAAACAGAAATTCGGTAAAATTACTTTACCTAGTGTTACTTCTTAAACACTTGGTCATTATTTTATATTCTCATTTAAGGTCATTAAAATTTTAAGAAACTAAGATTATTATAAACACTACTCGTTCAGTAAAGTGTTTTCTTACCGTAGTGAGATGGGGTAAACGTTGCCATCCATATGCGCAGATAAGAAGAAGTAAAGGAATACCATTGTTTACAAAGAAATTTTGTAAGAAAACTAAATTTTGATTTCATTTTTTTTCCTCTGTACCTACGTAAGATATAATATTAAGATAAAAAAACAACACAGATGAAGTCGCGAATATTAAGTTGTTTATATATTTACAGACGTCATACTTAAATCTTATACCTATAGCCTATTTATACTCCATAATTAAGGTGAATATAAATATACCTCACTTTCAAAATCCTTCAAGTGGTTTAGGCTGTAGCGCGTGCTAAATAGACAGGCACAAACATACGTAGAGTCTGGTAATAGTATTCGTAGAAGAATTACAAAAGATTATATATAGCCTGTCTGAATCTATAATGACCAAAAGCAACGCTTTAGTAAACTCCACCGATAGATAAGAGTTTTAACTGTAACCCTTTAAATCTGTTCAAAAGAAAACATCGAAATTAAACCAATGAGTTATTCAAGCATCACAAATTCCACCAGTCATCATATAATACGACCAATCGCAGATAATACTTTTATAATTAAAAAATATTTACTGGTTATAATTGATTATTGCTGAAGATATTTAATCAAAAAGAGAAACGGATTTTCATTTTAATTATAATACGTTTTCGTTGTAAAGAATAAAGCCGTTGAATACAAATCGCTATATTTTCAGACATTCAAATCGCTAATTTTATTTCTGAATACGTGGTAAGTATACTTTGTAACTAGCTGTACCCGCAGCTCCGCACGAGTTTTTTTAAAATTGTATTAAAGAAATATAAAATTGTGAGACCATGTACAATTATAGAATTGCTTTCTAAAAACAATTGTGAGTACGACACGCACGCCACTTACAACATGTAACGTACACATTAAATATATAAATACTAACAGTGTGTCAAATGAGGTTTATCATCAGCAACATATTTGGAACCTTAACCCACCATGTAACTACCTCAGTGCTCACTTACACTGTATAAAGAACTAATGAAACATTGAATATGTTAACTTAAAGATGTTATTATGATGATATAATATGCCCATATTGTCAATAAGTAATACGTTTATGGTCTTTTTATCTTATCTTTTTAGAAATTCCCCTTCTATCTTCAAAATTACTGTTAATAATTATAATGTTAAATTGTATACAATTAATGAGCCGACGTCTTGAAATTTTGCTTAAATATAAATCAAGATATAAAACCTTATATCTGTCCAAGCAGTTTTTATTATTCGACAATTTAAATAGTGCTCATTGACTTGGATACAATATTCTTATATGTTGCTGAGTTATGTAGACGAAAGCGCGTTAAATAAAGCAAAATGACCGAAAAGATAATATAATTGAAATTTTTACATAGATACAGGTATATAAATTTCAATTATATTTATTCTTGTAGTCCCGTACAACGCACGTCTTATGCACATGTTTACAGTGAACAACATATTTTTGCTAAATTTCATGCGGACGAAGTCGCGGGTAACAGCTAATCTAAAATAGAATAACTTAAATTACTTCCTATAAGGTCACCTATCTGCCAATGAAAGTCCTGTAAAAATTGGTCAAACCGTTTTGGACACAGAACTGCGGGCGAAGCCACGGTTAACAGCTAGTCTAAATTAAAATAGACTAAATGATTTTTTATACTGTCCGCTATCTGCCATTAAAAGTCTCGTGGAAATCGGTTCAACCGTTTTGGAGATAGCACTGCAGATGAAGCCATGGGTAACAGCTAGTATAAACTAAAATTGCTGGAATTACTTTTTATAGGGCCAGCTATCTGTTGGTGAAAATTCCGTGAAAATCGGTCCAACCGTTTTGGAGATAGCGTTGCGGACGAAGCCGCGGTTAATAGCTAGTCTAATTTATAGTAACCTAAGTAACCCGCTGTAAATTCAGCTATCTGCCAGTGAAATTTTGGTCAAAATCGGTCCAGCCGTTCGGAGATTACCCGGAACAAACAGACAGACAGACAGACCGACAAAAATTTTAAAAATTGCATTTTTGTTATCAGTAACGTGAATACTTTCGTACCCAATCAGTAAAAAAAAATTATTTTGATATTACATACAGACACTTAATTTTTATTATATGCATAGATATAGATAGAAGAAGATGAAAAATACTAATAAAATCATAGAGATCTGAATGTGCGCGCGCGACTCAGAAACTAGTGGATACATTTCGACAATTTTTGTTGTTTTACTTCTTAGCCACTTGGTCCTTATCTAAATAAGGATTAACACGGTGGCTCTATTTAATACAAAGTTATTAAAGTTATAAGAATGTTATAAGCACTACACATTCAGTGATGAGTATTTTCTTTTTATTTTTATAAAAATATGTATAAGAATAATATGTATATAAGAAATTGTTAACAGAAAATAACACCGACATCAAAAAGTCTACTTTAAAAAATGCACGAAAATGTTTTTGACCATAGTTCGGTGACATAGCTTGGATTGTCAGAAACCTACCAATATCTCAATGAATATCTATTCAATTTTGAAGAGTTCTCTGGTATATTTCATAAATCCTGGGTACAATACTAATTACATTTATGTGGGCCCTGCTTGAAAGTATATTTATTTATTTATTTACACATTATTCGTTAAATACGCAATGGCGGACTTAATGCCTAAGGCATTCTCTGCCAGTCAACCATTAGGTGGTGCAGAGATAACCTAGATAGTATACCCTATACAATAACAATTTTCTGAATCGATCTATAAATGACGAAGATCTAAGCCAATGGTACTCAACCTTTTTTTAAAACGGGCCACAAACAAGTTTCACTCATGGTGTCGCGGGCCGCATATTACAAATATTAAGGTATTAAATAAAAAACGTAATTTCAAATTAACAACGTACTAACGTAATGAAAAATGGTTGTCCAATAAAATAAGCTTGGTATAACCCTTATATCGTAAGGAACGCACTGCGCTCGGGTTATCTGGGATCTATTTAATTTACTCAGCGTGCTCACAGTTTTTCTGATGGGCACGAAATTTAAAATAATTGAAAATAAAGTATAATCGTGTGGGCCAACTGAAAAGACCCGGCGGACCGCAGGTTGAGTATGGCTGATCTAAGCTAACAAACATTAAAAATAGGGATGGCGATCCGAAATCGATTAATCCAATATTCAATTTTTATACATAGAAAGATTGATTATTTTAATCGATATTAAACATTGAACCGATCCAGTGAATCGATCTCTGACACTATAAAACCGTGATTTGAATTTTTCTATCTAGATAAAAATAAAACCGTGCAACAATTCATGTAATTTTTTTTAAGAAAAAGTTCAGAAAAAATCATTATAATAATCGATTTTTTAATAATAGATTCTCGATTTTCGAGATTTTTTCACGAATCAAGTTCACAGGCCACAATTCACATCGATTTAAAAATCGATTTTTTTTTCGAAGAATCGCCATCCTTAATTAAAAATATACAACCGAATCGAAAGCCTCGCCCTTTTTGGAGGAGGATAGAAAGACGAACACAATCGAGTTGTCAGTTCTCTCGATTGTCCAAACCGGTGGTAATTTTTACATTCTACATTGAAGCTCCTAAGGCAAATTTCAAACTATTGTTGATTTTGATTTGCACATTTATTGCAGATGACATCATTCCAAGTGGTATTAGTATGGTCAATATTTATTTCCATTTTAATATTTGTAACCGAAAGTAACTCGTCTCAAATGGCTCGTTGTTCAACACGTCGAGAGGAGAAAGGGAAAGAGTTCAAATGTGTACTGGAGTGGCCGTCTATTAAAGAAGGGAAATACTATTACCCTTACCCATATTTGTATCCATACTTTTATTATTATTACCCTTATCCATATTATTATTATGGGTAAATTAAATCGATAACAATATTAATTTGTATTTTTATTTTATCCTTAGAGTTGATACTTCTTTCTAGGCTTAGAAGTTATTTCGTCCCACATCACCACATATAACAAGAGTTCGTAGTTAAAGTGTCAAAACAAATAAAATAATTATCATTTTTCGAACATGATTGGGTATTCACGTGTATATCATAGAAGTCTATAATATAACCTGTAAGACAAACAAATATATTTTTTAATAACCTTTTTTATTTATCATATTTAAGAGCTGATCCTTCATTTAAGGTTTAGAAGTTATTTCGTCCCGTATCGCCACTTACTTTAGACGAGTTTGTAGTTAGATGTTTGGCCAAATAAATAAAATAACGAACATTTCTGTGGCACTTTCTCTTTTTTTTATGTCATAGGAGGCAAACGAACAGGTGGGTCACCTGATGTTAAGTGATCACCACCGGTCCATAGACACTAACAACACGATGGGAGTCGCAAGTGCGTTACCAGCCTGTGTTTGTGGGAAGGGGAGGTGGGCGTCCGGCGCTCTCACTGACCGAACGAAACGCAACAATGCAAGCACTCTTACTTCACGTCGGTTTTCTATGAGAGGGTGGTACTACCCCGAGCGAGCCGACCCATTCATGCTGAAACCAGTAATAGCTTCAGCGTGGCTCTACCAATTTAATAATACATTGAATATGCATGATTATATCATAAAAGAATAATCTAACCTGTCAGAAAAACAAACTATTAATATTTTTTTCTTTATCTGCATAGAAATTATATTATAAGAAATTCAGGCCGCATATAATGGTGATCCTTGGGCTGAGACCTTAGTTGCTCTATTCTAAATCTGGCCCTATTCTTAAGTTCGATTGCTGGAATAAGCTGTTGCTTTGGCCATAAATTTTGAACTAAAAGAATAAACTACTTTGATAAACTACTATAGTTAATGCAGGAGTTCCTCAGGGCTCTGTACTTTCCCCAACCCTGTTTCTAATGCATATTAATGATATGTTAGCCTCTGGTTGCATTCATTGTTATGCAGACGACAGCACGGTTCATGGTGGATTTTGCAGTAGACCCACGGCTAGTCGTGGTGAAACTGACAGAATGCGGGCTGATCTTGTCACTGAGCTCAACCAGTCCTTGGAACTCGTATCTCTATGGGGAACAAGTAACTTGGTTGAGTTTAATGCCAAGAAAACACAGGTTTGCGTGTTTTCCTGTAAAAAATCCCCTTTTTCTCCTATTCTCACTCTTCAGAACGACTTTCTTGCAAAACGTGACAACGTAAGCATCCTAGGTATCAATATCCGCTGCGATCTTAACCTCAGGGACCACATAGGGAGTGTTATCTCTAATACATCTAAGAGATTGGGCATCCTTAATAAAGTGCGACGGTTTTTCACGCCCGGCCAGCTATACCTCCTCTATAAGGCACAGGTTAGGCCGTGCATGGAATACTGTTCGCATCTCTGGGATGGTTCTGCTCAATGCCTCCTTGATGCACTAGACAGGTTGCAGCGACGGGCTGTCCGTATTGTGAATGATGCAGACGTTACTAACAACCTTGAACCGCTTCAGTTGCGAAGAGACATAGCCTCACTGAGCGTCTTTTATCGTCTGTATCATGGTGAATGTTCTGAAGAGCTGTTTGACCTCATTCCATCTTCTCCTTTCCACTATAGAACTACACGGGCGGGTACGCGTCTCCACAGTTTCACAGTAGCAACCATCCCGGCAAGAACGAAGAAGTTCGAAAGCTCCTATTTTTGTCGTACTGTGAAGATGTGGAATCGTCTCCCAGCCAGTGTGTTCCCTTCCTCTTATGACATGGGGTCCTTCAAACGAGGCGTGAAGAAGCACTTTTGCAGGTCGGCATGATAGCGATGACTGCCATTGCTATTTAACATTGACAGTCGCCGCTGTTTATAGACTGTACTGTACTTTCCATCAGGTACAGTGCAGTCATTTTGCTGAACCAGTTTAAAAAAAAAAAAAAAAAAAAAAAGTCAAGCAAACGAACATTGAATAACCTTCAACGAAGTGTCTAAACACGATACCCCAAATCTTATAATTCGATGCTTAAAAACAAACCTAACCAATGTTTATCTATAATTTATTATTATTCTTTATCTATCAGCTAATAAGATTCTTATATAAATCGAAAACAATACCCCAAAACTGTTAAACAAATAATTCATATATAGATAGATAACAATCGATCATAATTCACTTCATCATCAAATATTCACTTTAAAACAACCAACATTACATTCATTCGTCTATTTCTTAAAGGTTTAGACCAGGGGTGCTCAAAGTTGCGGAAGGAGGTGGCGTTAGGCTTGTCACCTTTCAAAAACGTCACCGGACCTAGGGAAGATAAATCGGAGGGGAATGTTCCCATTGCACAGAGTCGGAGGACGGAAAAGAAGAATCTGAAAGGCTGCAAGTATGTGTGACACAGAATAGTCGTCTAGGTAGCTGTAGGTAACTCCCGCTAAAAACGATAAAAGAAAGTAATGACGGGGTTATTCTGACCTAATTACGAAACAAATAAATTTTAGTTTGTTATTCGTTACATTTTAATAACCTTCCTACTAAAACAAAATCTGTGAATAGTTCTTTCTATATCGGCAAACTTGTCTAGAGATCGACTCAAAAAGCATTTACGATCAACCGTTTGAGCACCCTTGGTTTAGACTATTGACTATTCGTTAAATCGTAATTAGTCTGTTTTTGACAGACAACAAACTTAACAAACTGGGAGCCGGAGTAAACACAAAGTTTCATTGGCGACTATTATTACCTATAACCGAATATACAAATTATAATCTAATAAAAATACTTTATACACAACTAGCTTATGCTCACGGCTTCGATCGCTTCAATGTATGCTTAACCTATCCCCAGGCAATATTCATTTTTATCTGAATAAAAGATATATCTTTTCTACACTCCTGACAACGAGTATGCAAAATTTCTTGACAAATTGTTATAATTGTAAGAGTAATATAGTTAAAAGCGTAACAAATAGACGAACTCACATTCGAATTTAGAATATTATTTAGGATATTGTACATTATTTGATACTTAAATTAAGTAACCTTATCGGTTATTATATAAACACTATTACTTTGACAGTGAAATAAAGAAACACTGTTCATTGACTAATCAATTTATGAAAAATCTATTTTTATATTGAAATTTAGTCGAGCATAACCAGATGAAGGATGCATAAAAAATAAACACAAAGATGTGCACGATTTCTTTATTTATACAAAAAATATACATAACTGTCATACAATACATACATACATATATACATACAATAAGATCGTAATTTTTCTTATAAGAATTTAACTCCTCCTATGATATTAACAGGTCTGCCTTTGTACTTCTTCGATATGTCGCCTTCAATCTAAAAATAATTTATACATTATTTAATAAACATAGATTACAAACTCGTAGACACAAATTATATGTTTTGTTTTCTTATAACACAATAAAATGGCTGCAATAATAAACAATCCAAAGGCAATGATGAACACCGAAATATGTACAATCGTCACTATCATACTATCTAACAAGTCTTTCGATTACTGACTATACAGTGGATTATCCCCAAAAGTGACGATCTAAGAGTCACAGTGATCGCGACTCGATTCTGTCGGTGACTCTTCATTTGTCGCGTACTGGAACCATCCAACGTACAGTACCCGTCTCTTGATTTGACACTTCAGGTAGAAGAACGAGATAGTCGGCTAAGTTCGGATGCGTATAACGTTATCTTTATCTATCACAGCCATTGCACTGGGCGATAGAGAGATCGCTTCACAAAATCGAAACAAAATGATCTTAAATCAAATGATGGATGCTGCATATTCAACCGAAGAATCTTACAGGCCGGCATGACTACGGTGACTGCAGACAGAATGCTTCTTACTTACCATCAGGTGTGGTGTAATCACTTTAGTAAAGTTATGCCGTATAGTGTCACAGTTATTAAACGCGCCCGGGAAAGAAATTCTACTACCACCTTACAATCTGAATAAATCGTTGGTGCCTATGTGTCTAGATTGCAGGAGATCTATCATACAAGCAGCGCCCACGCACCCTCTTCCTCCTTCTCGCGGTCAGACTGTGTTGGAAGTTGAATAAATCGCACGTGTTAATTCATACATTTGTTTATTTTTACTATAATTTTTTTTCCTCTCTTTAAACTTCAATTGTCATTTCAACGTGCTTAATTTCTTCCTAATCCTAGTACACCAAACTACTTTTGTGCACATTCTTATCTTATGTGGGTTTGAATATATTATACCACTGTCCATGACGTAATAAAAAATACTAACATTAGCCTGCAGTTCCTTAGTACGTTGTATGATACGTGTGAGAAGCGGCCGCAGTTCCGAAGCGCGTTGGCTTGCTGCGACTCGCTGTTCCGCCGCACGCGCAGCAAGCCGGGATAGTTTCTCACACAACGTCAACTTCTGCTTCAGCTGACCGGTCAACACATCCACGTATCTGAAATCCAAAGACACGTGTAATTCTATTACCTAAAATAATCGTATCTGGCAGTGATTCCCTTTCTATACACATGCTATGAGTTCTAGAAGTGACACTCTTTCTATACACGCGCTATCATTTCTAAAAATGACTCTATTTCTATAAATGCTACGAGTTCTAAAAAAAGACCCTCTTTGTATTACACATGCGTTATGAACTATGGAAGTGAGGCTACTTGTAAATAACTTACTTAATTTTTTACAAACATAATAATGTTTCAATTTTAAAGCAATTATTGCTTAATTGATAATTTATTCGGACAACACGTCGATGGACGTAGGTTCGAATCCCTACAACAGAGTCGAAACTCTCGGTAAAGGAAAACACCGTGATGTAATCATGGCATGGTGGTAGTGTTTTTTCTAAAAGTCCGCCACCTGCTGGCTACCATCATTGAGTTGCAAATCTATCGCCAAGCACAGGTTAGTGTGTTCTGACAGCTGCACTTAAGAGCCAGTCCCTTCTAGTTTTAACGTGTTTGTTAAAGGCTAAAACCAAAAAAGTATACAAAAAAAAATATCAAGGAGGTTCAAGAATACAAAACATGCAAATTATACCATAACCCCCTTTCTCTCTTTACACACACTGTGAATTCTACAAGTGACTCTTTCTATGAACATACTATATTCTAAACGTGACTCCTTCTCTGTAATATATACACTCTGTTTCATAAATAAAACAATATTTTATAATGGGCAGTTTTAAAAAATAATTAAGCAAAAGAATAATATTTGTCTTTGTAACCATATGTATATTATTTGAACCAGTAGAAGCGTTTTAAAGTTTATAGTATGTTCTTAGGTCTCAAGAAAAGTATGAAAAGGCATACTTCTTGGATGTTTTCCCGGGTGTATCTGGTGGTGTAAGGATTTTGTAGAATTCTGTACTCACCTGGGAGAGTGCTTCACGTTATGAAGGTGGTTGACTTCCGGGCCGGTCAATTGACTCGTGGCGACCTGCACAGCGTCCAGCATAGCAGTCAGCGCTAGTACACTCTCCGTCGGCAACTGTTGCAGGAGTGTGAAGCTCTGGCTGTCATTCGACGTGTTCGTCTCGTAGAGTCGCATTTTTAAGAAAGACTGCAGCTGAAATATTTTATGTTCCTACTTACATTCAGCTCTTCAACTTTCATGGTCTCAATATTTATATGGAATTAGGAATATTTACACTTCGGTACGGGTTTTTGATGCGGAGTTACAGGCTGTTAAAATACGCCCAAAAATTTGGATTTTTTTTTATACAGCTTAATTTTTGTAACTAATGTAATTTAGCTCCGCCTTTCACCCTATAAAAAGTTTTTGCACCGGCCTATTAAAATGAAACATAAATTTCAGTGTTACAAACCTCAACAAGTTGATCTATAAATTGGTTGCGGGTGATAGGATTATCTAGCAACGTTAAGGCATCCTTGCCCCTGGCAACTCCACCTTGTACACCCTGATCCTCTATCGTAATGCCGGACTCCTCGAGTGACACTGCTTCTATGTCAGCTGACAGGTCCTGAAAAATCATGTAAATCATCACTGAAAGGAAATCAACACTAGCCAATATTCTGTTTTATTAATAAAAGCTACTTTTTAATAGGATGAAATATTTATTTATAATATACGAAGGAATGTTGATACATAGGAGGAGGTAGTGGGTAATTTCTAATATCCTATACTTACTAATATAAACATCGTGAGGAAACTTGAACCTGAGAAATGTTATTGTAGTACCACCATATGTACTGCCAATAGGCTTACGTGGTGATTATGCCCGTACCTTCCTTCAGGAAGAGGGCTATGGCCATGTAGTGGGTCTCTTATAGGCTAATGATGACTAATGGTATAAATGCCAATATGAGTTTGTTTGTTACACTTTCATTTCGTCACACTTTAACTAACTATCGTCATAAAGTTTCGCTTACATATGGATACTGAAAAAGTACTATTCTCATGGGATAAAGTTAAGCTATGTACATTAACGCGAAGGGAGACGCAATTAAAAGCGAGTAAATCAAGCTCTGTGATCATAATTTGGGAACAAAGCTAAACTTTTAAAAACTAAAGTAGAAAAGTTTTGGAAAACATACAAATTTTCCCCCTTTGGATTTTTTACTTGGTTATAAATCTCTAGTCGAATACTGGGAATAAATTTAAAACTGTGATGGATACTCACAACCTCAATAGGTGTTGACAAATCAACGTTGCCCCAGTCTATCTCAGCAGCCCCATCGCCGTCCCCAAAATCGATGGCACCTTCACCAGTATCCAGAGAACCAAAATCTATCTCAACATTATCTCCAAAATCAATCTGAAATTAAATTAATTCAGCTGTGTACATTGTTACACTTTATTAGAACAATACTCAATTATAGCAAACTCAACTAACGTTACTTTTTAGTTTCTTAATTTGTGTATAAAATATTCAGCCAGGAATTAACTGTATTCAAGAATTTTTTTTTTAGAACAAGAAATAAATTAAAAAAAAATGTAATTATCCTAATCCTTACCTGATCTCCTGTATCTTTTTCCTCATCATCAAACTCTATATGTATTGGATCAGGTTCTATACTCAGTGGAGGTTCTCCATAACTCCATTCATATACTGTTGTATTACCGTTCTCCACAACATACTGCAGTAATGGCAACACATCTGATGCTTTATCACCGAGAATGTATTTCGAGAATGCTGAGTATAACTGTATACCTGGCAATAGTGGTTTCAATGACTTTCCTATCTGAAACAACACTATCATCAATATCCTCTAGAACTCTACTTACCTGTCTACAATCTGCTACAAATAAAACTCATTTCTTCAATTTCCCTGTGAAATTCTTGGACAATAAATAAGTAAACAAGGTCTGTTATATTGAATATTCTGTTATTATTTTCAGTATCATCCAATAATATAGTATTTTATATATGCTCATTGCTTGTTAAGGAATTAATTAATTAATTGCAAGGAATTAGTCTCGTTTCCGTTCCACTAAGAATTCTTGCTACAAATGGCTGTATGTATGTACTCTATTGTAATTATTTGTCGTGAATGGTTATTTAAATGAAATAAGATAAATATGTGTGCACTCTGTTATCAATTTACAAATGGCACCATAAAACTTGTATATAGCATAATAGTTGTGTACGCGACAATTTATAGTGATCTGTGTTAGATAGTGGTGTATATTAATTGTGCATAGCTTTATACTGTTTTTTTTTTTTATATAGAAATAGTATTAAAATAAATAGTAACCCTTGTAACATGATATATAAAATAACCTAATAGTTTAAAATAATGTTATTAGCTGTAAGTATAACTGTAAATAGTTTATGAAATAAAGAGAAAGTGAAGGGAACTCATTGCGCCTCCACCCTGCCCTGTGTAGTACGTTAGCCGAGCTGTGACGCTGTGTGCGCGGCTACTAAGTGCTATGATTGCCCAAGCATTGCCAGTATCGTGCAAGCGACCCCGGTGCCGTATAGCCAAGGCCTGGAGCATTGACAATGCAGGCGCGGGCGTCATAGAGAGCAGTCATCGAATAATAGTAATAGTAACAGTGTAATACATAGTCATCGTTAGTATTAGTAGATAGTGAATAGTCTGTTTTGAATGAGTAGACCCACAAGAATATAGTTTACGTCGCGACAAGGAGTGCCCTTCGCTTCACTGCTTGTCTTTCATTGCGAGAAAACTGTATTCAATCCTGGAGTTACATTTCGGAATCAGCAAGTCATCCCGAATAGTTGTAAGTCATTCGGAGGTGGCTCACAACTTGAAAACATTACATGGCACAGTAGTGAAATTGGAACAAAGAATAAATACATAAATATTTATAATAATCACAAATCAATTTCATTCAATGCAACAGCTGCTTAGTAAATGCTTTGATGGATTATTACAATACTAGTTCTTAAATGTGCCCACAATAACATTGGTTACATTTTTATATCCATGGTTGTCCAATAGGTTGCATGGTCTAAATACAAACTTTTGAAAACTTTATAAAGAACAATTTACTTTTAAAGCAGGTGAGATTTAATAACAGAAAGCAATATCATGGTGACTATCATTATGCAAGAACAAAATGATATAAATAAGCTAACATATGCTAAATAGAATAAGTTATAAAAATTGTTTAAAAGACTTTATGTCAAACCTTGTCATATATTTCAGGAAGCTCTTGTAACCTGTCCACAAGTTCTCTCTTAATCCTGTCACCCTTAATACCAAGCTGTTTGCATAGATTTAAAAATTCAGATTTGCTTGAAGCTTCATTCTTTAAATAATCTGTATGCTTCTTTTCACATTCCTAAAATCATTCAACAATAAGTTTATTAATAACAGGTCAGGATTATCATCACCATCAGCTTATAAGAGACCCACTGCAGGGCTATAGAAGTCTTTTTTGGATGATTTTTTTTTTATCTTAGTCTTTGGCCTTTGTGGAAAATTCCGCAATTCTGCCAGTGTCATGTACATAAAGCTTAACTTCTACGATAATGGATAAACAAAAGATCTGAAGTTGATTTAGACCACCACCGTATGACTAACATAGAACATAGGGACAATACACAATTGGGTTAGTAAGTTCCTAAACACATAAGTTAGTAAATAAATATGTATATTTTATCATATAAGTATGTATAGTACAAGTAAGTATAATGTAACAAATAATTAGAGCTTAATTTTATTTATATTGATATATTTACACAGAACAGTAATAAAAGGAGTAAAGGAGAGGGAGAGTAAGAATTGCATACAGGTGGGACGGAATATCAAAAGATATGAGCATAACCATCATGACAACCCACAATGTATTAGCAGTTTCAAACTCAAAGAAATCCACCATTCTGTTTTCCCACATACTGTGACATACTACAAGAATATTTCTCATGTTCAGGTTTCCTCACAATGTTTCTTTCCCTGTCAACCAATAGTATTGCAAATTTAATTTAGTAAATGTATACAAATTCTGAAAAATTCATTGGTAATCTTTAATATATAAATATGTAATTAAATTCAAGCTTTAATTTATTAAATAAAACTGAAATTACAAGTTAAGGTTTTCATAGAAAACACTATGAGGCAAAATGTGATTTCGATTTTTTCATGATTAGTCCAGGTTAGGTTAGGTCCAGGTTATACTTCTTATTTCATGCCCAATATTGACAATTCAGTTTTCATTATTTATCAAAAATAATCTCTGAAATAGTCTACATATTGTTAGAATTATCCATTTAAGTAAAGCATTAATGGTAAACTTTATTTTTACATAACAATGTCACAACAGGGCCCTGCCATTTACTCAGAAATAAATATAGGTTTTCTCTCATAACTTAATCTGAGTCGATAGGATAATAGTAAAGCTAAAATATCAGAATTATTAAGCGGAAAAACTAAGTTTGGGAGTAAATACTTACTGTTTGCAATTGTTCTTCCTTAGCTATCTGTTTTTTTAGTCCAGGAATCTCGTAACTTATATTCCTAACTAACATCTGAGCTGCTTCTGCTAAATATAAGTTTTCTCTCTCATAATGTTTCACGACATCCTGCCAGTCTTTCATCCGTTGTGACCCGTATCTCCCGAACAAGTTTTTCGTATCAGCTTCTGTTTCCTTTAATATTTCTATAATTTTCAAGCAATGAAAGTAATTTATGTAACTGCCTGTGAGGAGTGTTGCAATGTCGTCGTGCGCAGGCATATCTTGGATGGCATTGTTTATTTTTTCTCTTACCGCTATAATGTTCTTCTGCCATTCCTTGTTGACATGACGACGACTTACCAGCCAGTCTTGAAGCTTCCCTATGTTTATGTCTATAGGTATATTACTCTCCTGAAAATCACATATTTTGAATGAAACTTGACATAATTTTATGTTACTTTCCACTAAAATGTATACTTACGTCCATGTTTCTTTCAAAATAATTTATAAAAGCCTAAAATTAAACGCTACGAAACAATTTCAGCTAACACAATGACGTGTTGGCAAACTTGATTACAATAGACAGTTTTGACATATAATAATTCTTGTTGTATATTATAATGTTGCTTAGAATAAAAAATAAGAATCTAATAAAGACCCAGCAAACATTACTTTCATTTTTCCTCAGATATAAAAAACTATTATGTCAAAAGTGTATACATCGATTAATAGTTTATATATAATACGTATACGTACCTATAACAAAAAATGATTTTATTTATTTACGGCAAAAATTTTAAATTTGATTCCCATATGCCAAAAATATGGTATATTCTTTTATCACAAGATACATTCAGATAGTTACTCAATTCTCTGAGTAAAGGTTTACCTTTACTTTTAAGGTGCCAAAGTATAAAATCATTTGGATAGCCAAATATAGGATAGGGAATATTTAATATATAAAAATCTCGTGTCATTTTTATGAAATTTTAAATGTATTTTAGGTATATTAGGTAGGTATGAGAATAGGTCGTAAAGTATATTTTATATCTCTAAGTGATTGTGGTGTTGTGTGTGGTGTCCCTATCCAGAATTATTTTTCTCAATATTCTTGCAAATTTTTCTTTTTTGTATTTTTTAACCGACTTCAAAAAAAGGAGGAGGTTATCAATACGACTGTATTTTTTTTTTTTTATGTTTGTTACCTCATAGCTTTGGACTGGGTGAACCGATTTTGATTATTCTTTTTTTATTTGAAAGCTGGTACTTCCCGTGTGGTCCCATTTCAATTTGGTCCAGTTCCGACAACGGCATCCAGTGCAAAACCGTATAAGTTTTAAATTTGCATTAATTATGTAAACGACAAATAGACGAATAACTCAATATCACGCTAACCGATTTCGATGATTCATTTTTTATTGGAAAGGATGTACTTCAAGGGTAGTTTGATGAGAATTTGGTTAAGTTCTGATCATGGGATCCGTGACAAAGTAAGAAAACTTTCATGAAGCGAGCCTACTCCTTTCTTAAGGGCCGGCAACGCATCTGTGTTTCCTCTCGTGTCGCAGGTGTCCATGGGGGCCGTGATCACTTACCATCGGGTGACCCGTATGTTCGTTTGCCACCAATATTATTAAAAAAACTCTTCAATTCTTAGGAGCCTATTGTGCTTATGTTCGTTGCTGTGTTGCAACATGACGCAAGCATTGTAATTACATTACTTAAGGTGTATTATGTGTGAAGCGATGGTAGCCGAGTTGGTGGTAGAAACTATCGCGGATTATTGATAAGGTTGCGTTCGTACCAAACGTTACTTATTGTACAACCAATTGAAACCATATCGCATACCATACCGATAGATACCATACCGCAAAAATGCGCATATTTTAATATACTTAAGGCGGAACGGAGTTCGCGGGCACTGCTAGTAAAATATATTTATGTACACTAAAAATGGAAAAATAAAGTAAATTTTCAAAAAAAAGTATTAACCGACTTCAATATCAATCAAAAACCCATAAGGCACTAAAGAGCGGAAAATAAATAATTTATCAAATTAACCAAATTAAATAAAACATATGAATATGTCTGCTACCTAGAGATGTATTGGAAGTCGGTGCGAACCGAAAATCATATCATCTACATAGGTACAAAGTTTAAGTCCACTCTCGCGTCTGTAATACATTTCTACCTGGAACAAATTTGAAATTTCGGTTGGCACCGACTTCCAATACATCTCTAGGTAGCACACATATTCATATGTTTTATTTAATTTGGTTAATTTGATAAACTATTTATTTTCCACTTATATTATAAGAATAATCACATCTGATATTTGATTCAACTTCTTTTTTTATCCATAACACGATAACACCACGGAATTATTGACCATGAAGAGAGTCAATGTTTTATTTTTATTCAGTAAAAGATACATAAAGATATAAATATATTATACTTCATTTCATACATAGATGCAACTCATTTTATTCTTTGTTTATCTCCACATTGTACATTAAACGGAAACCTTTCTGGAAAATATATCAAAGCAGACAAAGGCAATAAAAAGAACCATATTAAATGTAGCACATAATATTCCATACAGAATAGAGAATAAACATGGTAAAATAATTCAAGTTTGAGATTAAAAACAATATATACCAATTACGACTGCTAATCAAGTTCTCGTCACAAATTTCGTATACAGTTTGATCTTTACCACGGACTATCACACTGAAGTTGTCGTAAATATATAGATTTATTTCACTAAAATATATTATATCTACTTATTTTTTCATCACCTAGGTACCAAAATAAAAAACGTCACGCTTAGTAATCGATAGTCAATTGAACTGCTCATTCAAACCAATACCAGTTGTTACTTTTATCACTTATTAGTATCAATATACAAATAATAACATAAAACCCTACCACTCTTCATATAGGAATATGTAAATAGTAATTCCTTTAATATGTCGTTCAGACTTATAATATTAACGACAAGTGCGGTAATTTACTTTCAAAACATAATTTTGAAACTAAAGTTTAAAGCAATATAAAATTTAAAGAGGTTTATTCTTGGCAAAGGTATGACAGAGAAATTATAGTGTTTATAATTTCTTTTAATTGACGATACAATATATTTTTATTAACGAATAAGTAAAATTATTATTTACGTCAAAGATTTCAAAATTATTATTTATATCGGCGTTATAGTTGGTCATTTACAAAACTTGATAATAAGTGATTAATAGCGAGTAGTAGGTACCTATTTCTTTCCTTATCTACAAACCGAAGTATATATACATGCAAGTAAACCTAAATATTGTGTTCTTAGTTCTTATCTCATCGCGTTTCGTCGTGAACAAGTCTGCAGATAACGATACATAACGATGTATACATATTATTTGCCGAAATGCCTATTTGCTTATTAAAAAGTTTGCATTAAAACTTTTTAGTTCTATAATTCATATCTAGATTGATTTGAACAGAGGATTTTAATTGAACTATGGATATCGATGACTCACTTATACAGAGGTAAGTTTAATTTATATTAATGCAAGTTACTCAAGAATAAAAGGTTCAAAGTTTAGAATTACTTGGCGTTCCCTTTTAAAGTTATTAATATTAGGAAATCATAATATTTACACAATTTTATTAATACAAAGCCTATTCAATTTAAATTGCCATAGATAATATAAAACAAACTCACTTTTCGTGTGTGACTTTATGTTACCTTACTTCTTACAAACCTCGTAACTGCTTTTGATAGAGCTTCCGATATAATTCATCTGCAAAATTTCTTCGGGAACGTTTATACGCATAATACGTGTATATTTAATTTATATAAAGTAGAGAAAAGTCCATGATTTCTAACGAAGTCGTAACATGGAGTTTTTGGACACTTTCATTGGTAACCTTGGGTAAATCGTATGAGATACATAAAAATAATATTCTGCAGGATTATACATCTTAAAAATGCCTACAGAACGAAAAATTCACGGAATAAAGAATATAAAATAGTGTATGCGTATCTATAAAGAATAACCCACAGTAAACAATTCTTTTTATGAAAAAAAATGTTTTTTTTTGTTTGCTATGCTAATTTCATCAATTTTGTGTTAATGCTCATTAAATTAAATACTTTAGTTATGTTGGGCATTAGATGTAGATTAAAATTGCTTTTATAAAATATCATTTTAATGAATATCTTAGGACATATCACAGATTTCGAATTACGAAGCTTCTCTAACCCTCCACTCATAACAAAGTGCTAAAAATGCCTTATTACTACACTGAAACCATACGAAGCCGAGACGAGTCGCTAGTCTTCTATACATATAATAAGAATGTAAATTTAACGTATCTGTACTTTTTCGATTTTCGTGAAAAAAATTGTTGCAGGTGGCTAGGAATAAGTTATAGCATACATTTCAATCATTTTTAGAAACATCTATCTGTCTGTCTGTATGAACACGCATCACTGCTAAAGTACTGGGTTCACCATAAACACTCAGCAAGAAAATCTTAAAGCATATCCTCGGAAGTAACATAGTATTTGTTTCATTAAAATCGGTCCACTCTATCAAAAAATATTGTAGTTTTAATGACGACGCGCCGTAAGTACGAGAGAAAAGTAGACATGTAAATGGACTTAATACATTCAGATGACTTTATTAATCACTGTTTTTTACATAAGATTCCACGCCGACGAAGTCGCAGGCACAGCTAGTATCTTATAAAACAAAGAACTTAAATAAAAAAACAAAACAACGCACCAACACTTTGTCAGAAATCCGTGTTACAAACACAAAATATAGGTATATTTTTATCAACGAAACAAACGTGTTACATTCTCAAATCTCAGAAATTATAACCACAATCACATTATAAAAATACAAGAAGTAAAATACGTTTCGGTCAGAACTTGATTAGCTATGAAATGGTTTATGTATGTGCGTAGCCCAAGCATACAATTCTTATATTCGAGTGTTTATTTTTTTCAACAATATTCCCCCTCCTAGTATAAAATCGTTTGTCACGTAATCTTTACATGTTATATTCAAGATGAAAACTACCTTGAAAAGTACCTACTGAATAAGATATTCTAAACAAGGTAGGGGCCAAAACATAATGTTGGCAAATCATACATTATAAAACGCAGAAGTACCACCATTAAGTAGTTCTGTGTATTTTACACCGTCGTGGAACAACTACACTTTTTTAGGTGTTTTAAAATACAACTAATTCTAATAACAATAGTATATAATTCAACTGTGTAGTTTGGATAGCACAAAGGTTCTGTATAAAGAAAAAGGTCACAGCAAAATTTGTAACTTTTACCGAAGCATCCTGAGTAAATCTTTTTAAAGAGCTATTTTCTTTGTGACCAATCCTAAAGCCCTTGTCGTTTTCGGCCTCGATTATTTATTCCCTGATTATTATCTCTTCGATAGTTACAAGAAAAACTATGCTAACAGTGCACCAATACACCTCATCCGTTGACTCCCAACTCGAAGCATTGCCGCGTCTTAGATATACGATACGGCTACGCTCGTAGTCGCTCTACCCCTTTGTCCAACATTGGCAGCTTTCCTCATGTTCTGGTCGTCTCAAAATCGAACAATGTATTGTCCTCTTCAGGAATTCTTTTGACTGGTTGATACAAGGTTAGCTTGAGACGTCTTTGTATATTTAATGATGAAAGGAAAGCGTGTTTACCTCCCCAAAAGTTGTTCAGTACAGAACAAAGCCAGTTACAACAAAGCTAGCCAAAGCCAAAGCGATCGTGCTGTGTGGTTCTATCATCCGCACTGTCATATTCTACCCTAATCCCTCTCCTGGACCCTGCAAATTCCAATGTAATGTTCATATTTTCAGAGGTAAACGTGTCTGACTTTTTGATTAGCAGATTGGCAAATAAAATCTTCACAAGGGAAATGTTGAAGTACATTTTTCCTAAACCTTCGAATATTTCCACCCCTGAAAATTTGCTCTGATCATACGTATATATTTTCGGAACTTCTATTAAGAACTCGTAGGTCTAATGTTATAGTGCATACTTCCAATAGCTTAACCCTTACGCCTATGTTCGGCGAATCTCAAGTTGTAAACTTGGATTTGAAGTCCTCCAAGAGCACATGACGTCTACCTCCGTTAACCCTCCCTCCGTACCCTTGCTATGACTATGGATTTATGTATTTTATCCAAGGAATTTATAAGTAAACATACTTATAAATTTCTTGATTTTATTACATAGACTACTTATGCTTTTTTTATCTATATTTGTAACTTGGATAGAATTTTAAATAGTAATATAGATTAACAACTTTAATGAATTTGAATATATGTAACTTTTCATATGAGTTTTTGGCGGGATCTTGGTCTGTCATGTAGTGGATTTTATTTTTTATTTATAATCTTGTGTTACTAGATTCTATAATGTGTAAAATTGGTGGTGTTTATGTAATATAGTTAGTTTATTGTGCATAAGTGAAGTGAATGGAAAATAATACCACAGACCATGAATTCGGAGATGTCACAAAAACTCCATGGAAAGTTCTAACAAGATGGCCACCATCTTGTTAATTCATTGAAATTATATCAAGAAACTTGTAATATCGATACTCACTTGACAATGGCAGTAATAGTCTACTAGAAGACTGGTTGCCAAAAATGGAATGGAAGAAGAACTTGTAATACTAATTAACTACTCGACAATGGCAGTAATAATCTAAGATTTGTTTCCAAAAATAAAATTTAAAAAAAAACTTTTTATGACTTTAAACATTGACATTGGCAGATACTTTTGCAACGGAATTGTGGAATTTTCCACAGAGGCCAAAGACAAAATAAAAAAATAACAATTCGCATGATCAAATGAAAATGCTAATTTTATTGTGATATAAACTGATTATAAATAAAATGCATAGAATAGGTATGTATGAATTAGTATATGCCGGATAGAAGAAGAGTAAGTTTTGTGCATATAAAATATTTTCCTGTATAACTTAATTTATTTAAAATTTGCATAAATCAATAATATTGCCTGGGTAAGTGTATCATTGTTTATATGAAAGTATTTTAAGACATGAAATAATAATTTATACGTATTTATTATTGCACTTTCTAGATCGTGCCATATGGAAATAGGTACTCATAGGATTCCACAACAGCTTACGTATGCTTATTGCTTGCAAATTGTCGTATAACGAAACAAAAATACAGATGAACAATAATTCAATTTAAAACATTAATGTATGGATTTATAAATAAATATATTCAGAGAAGATAATATTATATAATACAGTGTATTTTCAGGTATGGAGTTGCGACCCTCAATAATGGAATTGATGAATCGTTACTTAATAATATTTTTTTATAATATAATAATAATAGTTTTCTTATTAAAAAATACAAGAACTAAATGTGAAGGTGTTCAAAGTAGTTGAAAGTCTAATTGTCCTCCCCTGAAACTGATTCGTAATTTTTTTTCTTGAAATTTTGCTAGATAATTAATGTTCCAAAAAAATTTTTTTTTTTTTTATATATTACCACATAAGACTTTCTATGTTCAAAGTCTGTGAAGCTATTCATAAATTAAACTAAATTGAATATTCCATTACATAATTATATTACTGTAATAATTTAACTTAATAAAAATTATAATATATATCATTTTATTATAATGTTTAATTTTTTTTTATAATTACAGCTACCCAAGTACCTCGGCCAATTCTGATGAGGGTGTGATTTCTGTGGACATATCTAGAGATGCTGTAGTGGACTCCATGACAGAAATGGCAGATACAATTATACCACCAGATCTAATTGTGTTAGTTATTAATCTAGTACTTTATAAGATCCTTTGAGAGTTTACTTTTCTCAATATTGTACTCCCATTTCAATGTTGAATTACTATTAACACGATTATGATAGCTTAGAACATACTGCGTAAAGCAAAACCGGACTAGACACTTAAAAATGACATATACATTCACAGTTTGGCATCTCGTGGTAATACTCAGTTCTTTGTCAGGGCCCAAGCCATCCTCAGCCTTAATACCTTAATACTACTATTCTCAATAAGTAATTTAGTATACTTTCTCAATAACACTGAATTGTAATTGCTCTGCTCTTAACGATTACAGTGTAAGGATAGATAGCCTTCTTCAAGAAATCAATTATAAAATTGAAAAAGGATATTTGGAATCTGACTGGTACTTCCAGAGTTCGCATTCTGGAAACAAAAAACGCATCGCACAAACAAAAAAAACTATTTCTTGAACTGTATAAAATTACCAGTATACTTTTTTATTTATATGAATTTTGATTATGAATAAAATGATAACATTTGAAAACAGGTTTTCTAATGTTAAGTGATAATGAGGCCAGAAGTGATGCGCGAGGCATCAAATGAGAACAGGTTCCAAGTTGTACCTGCTATATCACAGTAATAGGCTGGTTGCTAGCAGCATTTCAACTAGAGTGTTGTAGTTTGCCGAGATGATTTTAGGAAATGCCATGAAATCTGACAACTCGTTAAACTATCTACTTGTTTCATTGAAACAATCAATTTTATTCACAGGTCAGTAGAAGAAAATGCTGAGAATGATGAGGAATCTGGCAGGCTAACGTTGGCCTATGAGAATTTGTATGAACTCCCACGAACTATAGTTGAGAGATTTTGTGATCATATTAAATATCTTGACATAAGCCACAATAAAATCACGTAAGTATCACAAAATATATAAAATGGTACCTACATAGACATAGATGACAGACAACTTTCTTCTTGATTTTTTAAAGTGAATCTCCTTTATGCTCAGTAGACGTTATTGGATTGGATGAAATTAACTATATATGACTTCAAACAGCTATTGAAAGAAAAGAGATAGAACCGTTTCTAATTTATCTGTGAATTTTATCATACTAGTGTATGTATACCTATTGGTTTACTGTACATATGGATGCCCATGGGCAAGACACGTACCTCATCACATAACTAGTGCATCTGCCTGGCTGACATATTCATTGTTATCATTTGTAATCAATATATCTTTTTTTTTGTATTAATTATGATATAACTTTACAACTTTAATAACAGTTTTGAATTATATTGACCCGTTGGATATGGAGGACAATATTAACAACCTCCACAGTTCCAAGGGAAATATTTTAATTATAATTATTAATTTATATTGCTTTTCAACAGAGTAACATTTTGAAGTAGTTTCAAGAATATATTGTGATTTATAAAAAATATTTTAAAAGGTGATGTTATCCTAAACTTAATATTTATATTATTACATATTATAAAATAAAGTCCTATGCCATGTCTGTTTATCTGTCTGTTTGCGATAAACTCAAAAACATCTGACCGGATTTTCATGCAGTTTTCAATCAATAGATAAAGTGATTCATAAGGAAGGTTTAGCTATATAATTTGTCAAGGTTTTTTCTTATTATCAAAACGGGACAACATCCATCGGGCGCTGGTATTTCATAAAAATACTATTGTCATGCAATGCTACAATAATGTCTAGTCAGTTGAATAAAGTGAAAAATGCTGAGTATATATTAATTTCATTTTTATCCCAGAAACTTGGAAACTCTCGTCCATTTCAAGCATCTGACGTCACTAATAGCTGATGATAATCCTATAACAGAAAACTGTCTGTTACCACCTTTACCTAAATTAGAATTATTATGGTAAGTAACTTTAAAATACTTTCAAACTCATTATCCAATGGTTCACAACAGGGGTGCTCAAACTAGAACTGCTGATGATCTACCCCAATATTCCTGGACTATGATCAATCGACTCTGAAAGGCTGCAATAAGTGTACGAAGGCTGAAGGATTGTCCTCTAGGCAGGTGTAGCTCCCGCTAAAACTGATAAAAGAAAGTGGTGACGGGGTTATTCTGCCCTAATTGTGTATCAAATAAATTTTAGTTATTTATTCATTACATTTTATTTTAGTTACCTACCTACTAAAAATCTGTGAATGCTTCTGTGTTCTATATCGGTAAAAATTTTTCTCGGGATCGATTTAAAACGTACTTGCGGTCTGCCATTTGAGCACCCCTGGTGTATAATGTCAAACAAAGCCATAACACATTAATTCTTTCATTATAATTGTGTTATAGGTACATTAAAATGAACCAAAATAATGTGAAATTGATGGGGAGTAATGGGGGCAACTCTATCCTAACTAATAATATAAATGCGAAAGTGCGTTTGTTTGTTTTGCTTTACTACTTAACTGATCACCATAAGATTTTGCTGCATTGTCACTAGTATAGAAAGGGACATAGAACACCTTTCATCTTAAGAAAAAGTACTGTTTACAAGTAACATGGGCGAAGCCGGATGAAAAAGTATAAATAATTAAAAAAGCAATAGATTTATGGTGATAGGTTTATGACTATAGGCATGTCGATAGAGATAGTTCTGTCCAGTCTCCTATACTTGTAGCTACCGAGTATGTCATCCTCTTTGGCAGACTGACGTTTAAATTGATTGTAAATAGAATATGCAAACGTTTGAATTTATTGTAAATAGAATATTGACAAATATGGAGTTAGAATTAAACAGTCTATGTTATGCACTCCGAGTTTTGCAATTTTGCAAATTGTATTATGCTGTCAAAGTCAGTCTAGAGCCTCAATCTAAGTTCTTTTACAGGCTGAATCGTTGTAAAATTGCATCCTTGTATCCATGGGTGGCCAAACTGAAGGATTCCTGTCCAAACTTGCATTATTTAAGTTTAATGGGAAATCCAGCAGCACCAAGTTATTTTAACGGTGGCACATTCTATGAATATTTGCAATATAGGTGAGTGTTAAAAATATATTCATTCAACCTACCACTTGCCTATTTGTTACCATACATGTTGTGTATTTTTGTGTTTGCATTGTTAGGGGCCGTCCATAAATTACGTCACATTTTGCGGGGGAGAGAGAGGAGTAAAATAAAGTGTGATATAATGTGACAAACAGGAATCAATTATAATTTTCATTATGTTATATATACTTATGTGTAATTAATGTAATTATTAAATGTTAAGCATATCTATACTAATATTATAAAGCTGAAGAGTTTGTTTGTTTGTTTGTTTGGTTGAACGCTATGATCTCAAGAACTACCAGTCCGATTTGAGAAAACCCTTCTGTTTTAGATAGCTCATTTATCGAGGAAGGCTTTAGGCTATATATCATCACGCTAAGACTAATAGAAACAGAGCACAAATGAAAAATGTTTCAAAATCGGGCACTTTTTTCCTTTCGAGAGATTTAGTTAGCGTTAGTGTTATATACGTTGCCATGGTAACGTGGTAAGTTTCTATCGCAAACATTATCAAAGTTTATTTTGTTTTCCTATGCAAAATACTACTTTTATTTCCAATTTTTTATTTGTTCTCTATTACGTATTATAAAAATAAAGTTTGTGTATGTACAATTAAAATGACAACTTTTTGATGAATGGATATGGCTACAAATGACGAAAAAAAATGTTTTTTATACTTTGTCTATATTTTTAGATTATTATATTTTGTCTGTTTGTTTGTTTGTTTAGGGTAATCTTCAAAACGGCTGGACCTATTTTAACGGGAATTTTACTTTTTACTGCCAGAAAGCCGAAATTATAGCGGTTGACATATTCTATTTTATTTGTCCGCGGCTTCGTCCGCATTGCTATTTCCAAAATGGTTGGTCCGATTTTCACGGGATATTCACTGGTAGATTGCAGACCTCATAAAAAGTAATTTAGGTTTTTTTCAGCCGCAGTGGAATATCCGAAATGCTTGTATTAATTTTCACGGGATTTTCACTGACAGACAACTAACTAATGAGCTATTTTATTTTAAGGTAGTGGGCTCGGCAGACGTTGTCCCGCCCCGATAATAAAAAGAAAACCTTGACAAATTATACCTAAACCTTCCCCATGAACCGTTCTACCTACTGGTGAAAACGGCATGAAAATCCGTTCTGTAGTTTTTGACTTTATCGCGAACAGATAAACAGACAGATCAGAGGACTTTGTTTTACACTATGTAATGATGAACTGTTGCCTATGCATTCGTTCGTGTGAAATTGATCAAAAATAATTTGTTTACTGTAAACAAGCGCGTGAGACGTGCGCTGTACTGGACTCCAAGAATAAATGGATGTAATTTGAATTATATTATCATTTTGGTCAATTTGGCAGCCATTTTGTTTTATTTACCGCGTTTGCACCTACATAACTCAGTTTTTTTTCTCGAACTGACTATGCTATTAGCTTTGTGGCATTTACGGCTTCACCGAACTACTATACATAACTCAATGATTATAGCAACGTATAAGAATAACACAATTATATTGACAATATGGGCATGTTATATCTATATAATAAACAATTTAACACAAATTGTTCGATAATGTATAGTTCAAAATTTTCATTACTTTCTTATATAGTGTTAGTGAGCATCGAGGGTGGTATATAGTAGGTTAAAGTTCCAGGTATGTTGCTGATGATAAATCCCACCCCATTCGATATACTATTCGTATTCACATATCTAATGTACACGTAATATAATACAGTAGATGGCGTGCGTGTCGTAGTTACAAATTTTTTGAAAAAGCATTTCTGTAATGTACACACCTACTTACAATTTTACATTTCTTTAATACATTTAAAAAAAACGCGTGCGGAGCCGCGGGGGACCGCTAGTAAGAGATAAAACTAAAAGAAAAAAATTACTTTTTGAGTAATGCGTACATAATACGTAGAGCACTATCATTTTATTTATATGTATAAGAATATGTATTATGAAAGTTATTTTAATTTAAAATTGCAAAATACAATGTAAACTCTTTATAAAGAATTTCAAGGGACCAAGCATATTGTTTCGTTGTCCTTTATGCAAAGGAAGAGAACAAATAAACGGTTTTGTGGTAAACCAACCAAATTGAACTAATTTCTACCTTATAGAAAGTTTTTCGTTATAATGAACGACATTATAAAGAGTTTACACTGTATATAACCCACATCAAGGACGGAGAGGTAACATTAATGTGGTCCATTACTGACAAGGTGAGCTCCAAAAATTATAAAACTCTTGTAACGTAATTTATAGATGATCCATTAGGTTATTGTATCAAAAATTATATTTATGCACTACACTATAAATAATGAACTATTAATACAGTCAACAGTTTCTTGTGTCATAAGTGGGAACTATAAATAAAAAACCTAATATGATTCATTGCAGATTATTTGTGATATCTCAGTTCCCATCCCTCAGCCATTTGGATGACAAGAAAGTCACAGAGGATCAGAGAACGGAAGCGAATAGGCTGTACAAGAGGCCATTCTTTGAACGCATCACTAATCCAGCGTCAAGTGGTATATCACAACTGGTCCAATCTTCAGTGAAATGGTCGAACGTTCACAATAAAATAACTTCTCTTTTGAGCAAAGATAAAAATAATAGAAATCTTCTGATTTAAATAGATATTGGATTATAAACCGTATTAGTAATTGTATGAGCATAGTATTGACTGAAAACCGTATTAAACCAATACAAACAATTTTTAATTACTATTGGCTGTATAATTTCTGTCCAATGCCTTTAATGGGTGAGAAAAGGTGCAGATATGCTATAACTATATTCACACTTGTGTTTTTGTATCTTGTTAAAGTACTCATTCCTATTATTAATTTTTGATTACTTTTAATTGACTGAAAATTAACTTCTCCTCTTTCAGTAATAGAATAGACATTTTACATATAATATTAATTATTATTGGTGCTTTCTTGTATAATTAGTATCATAGATAATACAATATTTTATATGAGCACTTATGTATGCTAAGTGACATTTGTTTTTTTACCTAAGTAAGCATTTATCTTGAAACATGTTTTCGTCTCGAATTTTCGACAAATTATAGGGTAAGACTAAAATTCCTGTAGTTTTATAGTTAATAAAATATCTGTTACCATTTTATATTCATAAGTTATATGTAGTATAAAAACATGATTAAAATACAGGAATTTATTATAAATATTTACATTTACACTTATTCTTAAATAAATTATTATAATTACAGATAAAAAAATGTTTTATTTATTACTATCTACATGTGACTTTAGCTGTGTCCTTTATATCCTTAATATATTTTACTAGCGGGCCCGGCAGACGTCGTCCCACCCTGATTATAAAAAAAATCCTTAACAAATTCTATACCAAAACATTCCTCATGAATCACCTTATCCACTGGTGAAACCCGCTTGAAAATCTGTTCAGTAGTTTTTGAGTTTATCGCGAACAGACAGACAGATGCGGTAGGGGACTTTGTTTTATACTATGTAATGATGTACAGAAGAAAAAACATAAAAGAATTGAAAACAAAAGACTTTAAGGCCGGCAACGCACTTGCGACTCCCCTGGTGTTGTTAGTGTCTATGGACGGCGGTGATCACTTACCATCAGGTGACCCGCCTGTTCGTTTGCCTCTTATAATATAAAAAAAACTTTGTTTACAAAATTTCCTAAATATTTTGTAAAATAAATTAAATCTATTCAATAGCTACTAC
>AP028429.1:3068688-3413302 GCA_036509395.1 Antheraea yamamai | reverse complement strand
ATTACCGGTTCCAATTTTATTTCCAAACGTCAAAAATCTTAAAAAACCTAAAACCCGATTGTAGCGAAACTTATCGGGTCCAATTGTGACTCAAAACTATACTATATATATATTGGCAAGAAATGTCTTCCCGATATCCACTGGTTTGCTCCTTTGACCCTCACCTCCACGCCCCATTTACTATATAATATATATTTCCCTAAATAAAAAGTAATCTAATATACCTTTCTAACAGTGAAATAATTTTCAAAATCGCATCAGTAGTATCAGAGATAACCCCGAACATCCAAACTCACAAATTTCAACTTTTTAGTATTGGAGTTTCATGGATATGAATTCTACAATTGTCAAATTAGTCATGAGAGAGTCACTTTATAGATAATATTAAATTTTTATTACATAATTTAGTTCTTCCAGATTATACCACTGAGATACACAAAGACAAATACTAAGCCTTGCGTTGGGCCAGCTAGGGGGGTGGCTTCGGGAGCTGTTCGACCGGTGTCTTGCGGTCGGGCAGTTCCCGAAGCCCTGGAAGCTTGGGCGGCTCTGCCTGATGGCGAAGGCAGGCCGCCCTCCGGACTGCGCGTCCGCGTATCGGCCCCTCGTCCTGCTGGACGACGCCGGGAAGGTGCTGGAGAGGATCATCTCCTCCCGGGTCGTCCAGCACCTAGAGGGCGTGGGGCCGAACCTGGCGGACGCGCAGTATGGCTTCCGGACAGGGCGTTCGACAGTGGACGCCCTGTGCCTCCTGAAGTCGCTGTCGGCAGAGGCGACCTCCCAGGGGGAGAGGGTTTTGGCGGTGTCACTCGACATCGCCAACGCCTTCAACACCCTGCCGCATGGCGTCATACGGGAGGCGCTCCGATATTTCGGAGTGCCCCCGTACCTGCGGCGGGTGTTGGAGGCGTACCTGGAGGGCAGGGAGGTCGCCTATGTCGACGGCGACGGCCGTATGGTCAGGCGGGCCACACGGCGAGGGGTTCCACAGGGGTCGGCATTGGGGCCGCTCCTGTGGAACATGGGCTACGACTGGGTGCTCCGCGGCGTGCTCCCATATGGGGCACGCCTCATATGTTACGCGGACGACACCCTAGTCGTAGCCCGGGGGGGGGGAGTGGAGGGAGGTGGAGCGCCTGGCCACGATGGCCACAACCCTCGTGGTCAGGCGCATAAGGAGGTTGGGCCTCAGAGTGGCCCTCGAGAAGACCGAGGCCCTACTTTTCCATGGGCCTCGGCGGGGGCCACCACCTGGGGCCCACATTGTGGTGGAGGGCGCCCGGATCAGGGTGGGGACCCAGATGAAATATCTGGGCCTCACCCTGGACGGGCGCTGGCGGTTCGAGCCCCATTTCGCGGGGCTCGGACCGCGAATTGCTGGGGCGGCGGCGGCACTCGGCCGGTTGCTCCCCAACATAGGGGGGCCGGGTGCCGGGTGCCGCCGACTCTACATGGGAGTCGTGCGGGCGATGGCCGCCTACGGGGCACCGGTGTGGGCCGACGCCCTCGGTGCCGCCAACGTGCGCGCGCTGCGTAATGCGCAGCGCACGATGGCACTGAGGGCGATCCGGGCGTACCGCACGGTGTCCTCGGCGGCGGCCTTTGTGCTCGCCGGCTCCCTGCCCTGGGAGCTGGAGGCAGGAGTTCTCGCCGCCGTGTACCAATTCACGGCGGCGAGAAAACAAAGGGGGGAGCCTCCGGCTCCCAGGGAAGTAGAGGCGGAGAGACGGCGTCTCAGAGGAGACGCCGTCGAAAGATGGCAGCAGGACCTGGCGGACGAGCGGTTCGGGCGGTTTACCGTAGACGCCGTCCGCCCGGTCCTGCGGGCGTGGATAGATAGGGAGTGGGGCTCCCTGACGTTCCGACTGGTGCAGGTACTCACCGGACACGGTTGTTTCGGGTGGTACCTGCACCGGATCGCACGCAGGGAGCCGACCGCCGCCTGTCACGAGTGCGGCGCTGACGAAGATACCGCGCAGCACACTCTGTCTGAGTGTGCTGCGTGGGGGGAGCAGCGCCGCATTCTGGCGGCGGCGGTAGGACCTGACTTGTCGCTACCGAGCGTGGTCTCGGCCATGCTCGGCAGCGAACAGGCGTGGCGAGCGATGTCCTCCTTCTGCGAGGACGTCATCTCGCAGAAGGAGGAGGCGGAGAGGGCCCGCGAGGCAGATCCTCAAAGTGGCCCTCTCCGCCAAAGGAGGACAGGCGGGAGGAGGCGGCGATTCGCCCAACTCCTCCCGCCACCGTAGCCGGACCTGAGGGGGTGGGCCGGGGGGCCCATCTCCTCATTGCACAGGTCCGGCGGACGAGGGGGGACAGCCGGTGTGTACCCGGTCTGTCCCTCTATAGGTAGGAGCCCGGCGGTCACCTTCCGCCGGGCGGACCGTGGGGGCGGCTCTACAAGGTTGATTAGCGTGAACGATCCCTTGCCGCCCCCACACAACGGTCTGTCGGTACACCGTGGGGTTTTAGTCCGTGCGAGTCGGACATAACCCACTCTCTCCCCCGGGAGGGTGGGTATCCATAAGGGATTTCCCCACGTTAAAAAAAAAAAAAAAAAAAAGGCCTTAAATAAATATATATTTACATAATAATTACTGTTAGTTATTGTGTTATGTTGAAGTATAATTTTGTTGAAACACATAAAATTAGAGTATTGACAAAAGCAGAAAATATATAATAAATATATATCAGACGGACGTAGTATATTGTTAGGTAATATATCATACAATGAAATACTAAATTGGGGTAATCGAAAAAATGTGTTTTAGAATGCCTTCATCCAACTCCCATACATATATTGATTTGTTGCTGATTCTGAACTTTGCAAAATGCACTGGAGAGCCCTCAGTCTACAGATAGTAGACGCAGTAAACTTACAACAGTCACGAAATTTATAAACCCATGGCTTATCAGGAATGTTATCCTAAATGGAAGCATAAGATTTGCCTTTGGTAGAATACATTCCAGTTTGAGTTCCATGACAGTAACAAATCAGTCTTGTTTGGGGAGGATAAATCCTGAACATAGGTTTTATAATGATCGAAATATTCAGTCAGGATAGCTTCTTTAGCGATAAGATCAACAGCTTCATTACCCTGGATCACACTATGTCCTCGTATCCATGCCAGAACTACATAAATTCCTAAAAAAATACATTGATACAAATGGAATTGATTAATTGTGATAACTGATGTTTCATTGAAATATGTCAAACATGTCAAAACAATATCAAATGTATTGTAAAAAGTTTCAATAAGAAGAAAAAGCCTTTTCTTTCTTTAAGGCAAACAATTTCATTAATATATTTAAAAAAAACGTTTATAGATACAGGAACCTTCTCAGGCGTCCCCAGAATACCCACCTAAATTATTATCACAATCTGATCAGTAGTTTCGGCATGCATAGAGGACAAACATAAATATTGATTTTTATATATAAAGAATAATGATAAATTAAACACTGAATGATCTGGGATAATCAAGTTAATAAAAGTTAATACATCAATAGGTAATCCTTAAGTAGGTTTGCTATTGAAATGAAAATTTTATTTGTGTATATATTATATACAGTCTCTCTCCCTCTGTCTTTCTCTATTACGACACCTAACCTACGGTACATAGACTCTACACATCCACAATACGTAAAAATAAAATTAAAAAATCATCTCTACCACTTACTTTATCATAACAACCTTCAACTTGTATTAAAACCTTTTCATACTCCATTGTATTGAAAAAAATATAAAAAAAGATATGACGCATGTCGCGTCGCCGCGTCAACTGTCACTTGCATGTAACTATTCGTCTAAGAGCTAGCAACGGTTTCATTTTAGAATGTTTTGTTTTTCACTAACTTTTAAACGTTACTAAAATATGAAATTATTATTACCAGACATTTTTGTTATGAGCAATAATGTGCTCGAAGCTATTTTTTGTAAATATAAAAAGTATGTTAAGATTGCTATAATTGTAATATTATTTTATTTAGAAATAAAAGAGTGTAAATTAAAAATAATATGTATAGAATAACTTTGCTATAGCGATAACTTAGCGCAACACTGGGTGTATAATAAAGATAGCGATAATTGTCGAAGCGCCTGTTATAGATGCATGTATTCAAGATGACGTGAGTCTCAAGTCATATGTCTACGTTTATCATTGTTTTTCATTGTTTACGATGAAATCTCAATATCATAATGGTTAATTAAATGAAATATGTTCTTTGCAATGGAAAAAATAGAAAGGTTTGAAATGAATTATTTTATTTATAAATAATATCATCGGGCACATTATTTTTAATAACAAAATTGTCTGGCAGTGATAAATTCATGTTTTTAATAGCGTTAAAAAGTTACCGAAAAAATTGTTTCCTAAAATTATTTATAAATCAAAATTTTGATTTGTAAAGGTGTGATGCGCATTAAAAAACACAAAGTTAACCGGCTACCAGGTATCCTGAATCCTGTTTGGAAGGGCATAATATATCTTCATATTAAAGAACCAGCTTTTCCAAAATTCTCGTTCTTCCAACTTTGTTGGCTCTTGTACTAAGGTGTCGCAAAAAAACCTATTTACGTTAACTACAATTTTTTGTCTTTCGTTATCCTGGAGAACCCCTTGCGTTTTATGAGACAAAAAGTATCCTAAATGTAACCTTGTAATATTAGTTATTACTGTATTAAGTTTTATTAAAATCGGTTCAGTACTTTCAGCGTGATGCGTGTTCACAGGGACAGAAAGACAGACAGACAGGCAGACAAAAATTGTAAAAGGGTATTATTTTTGGCTTCTGTATCGATAACAAAGTCTACCCCGATCAAAATTTTCAAAAAATATTTAATGTACAGATTTGGCTTTATCACAGTTTTATTATAGTACTAGCTGTACCCGCAGCTCCGCACGTGTTTTTTTATTCGTATTAAAGAATTATAAAATTGTGAGACTATGTACAATTATAGAAATGCTCTTTAAAATCAATTGTAAGTACGACACGCACGCCACTTACAGTAACATGTAACGTGTACATTTGATACATAAATACTAACAGCGTGCCAAATGAGGTTTGTCATCAGCAAAATATTTGGAACCTTAACCCACCATATAACTACCTCAGTGCTCACTTACACTGTATAAAGAACTAATGAAACAATAATTTAAAATATTATTATAAAGATTTATAATCAAAAATTATTATTAGGAAGACCTCTATATCATTAAAGTTATTAATAATTATAATGTCGACTTGTAAACAATAAGCTGATAATTATTTATCTTAGTAAAAATAAAGAATGGGTTTAAATCTTTCTAAATTTCATGCAGACAAAGTCGCGGGTAACAGATAGTCTAAAATAGAATAACTTCAATTACATTTTACAAGGCTCGCTATCTACCAGTGAAAGTCCCGTGAAAATAGGTCTAACCGTTTTGGTGATAGCACAGCGGGCAAAGCCACGGTTAACAGCTAGTCTAAATTAAAATATACTAAATTAGTTTTTATAATGTCCGCTATCTGTCGGTGAAAGTCCTGTAAAAATCGGTCCAACCGTTTTGAAGATAGTACTGCAGGCGAAGCCACGGTTAACAGCTTTTTTTTTTTTTTTAACGTGGAGAGAAAATCCATCATGGACTGTCAGGCCCCCGGGGGAGGGCCTGAGCTGAGTCGACCGTCAACTGCGTGCTGGGACGCAGCTGGCGGTGCCTTTCGGCGACTTTAACCGACTAAAACTCCACGGCAAACCGTACGCCGCACTATAGGAGTGTCCCAGGGGAGCGTGAGCAAGCACCGCGACACCCCCGGCGGCAGGCGCTTTCACGCCACTCCGGCTGAGGCAGACCGGTTGCGAGACTGCCTCCCAGCCCGCCGAGCCCGTGCAATGGGAGGTCAGGGCCCCCGCCCCTTCCCCCCTGGGTTCAGCCGGCAACAGCGAGGAAATCCCCTCAGTCGCCGCTCCGCCATTGATTTTTTTTTAACGAGGTTTTCTCCTCATCCACCATAGCCTCCCCGAGGTCCACTCCGTCCTAAGCTACACTATCTTCCCTCCTCCCATCCCTCTATCCTAACCCTACCCACCTACCTACACAACCCTATGCCCACCTATCCTCTATACTTGGCTACCGACAAAGTAGGTAGGCAAGCTAGAGATTACCTAACCAGCTTCCCGCCATTCGCCCACCCTACAATCCCTAACCCTACCAAGCCTACCTACCTACACCCTACGCCCGCCTAACCCCTAATCCTGCCTACTTACGTGGTAAGTAGGCAGGCCAGAGGTTTCCTATCCTGCTCCCCCCCCCATACCTATGTAGCCTACATGGGAGGTTCCCTCAGGGCGGCCTCTGGTGGAACTCGCCTCCTCCTCTCCTTCTCCTTCTCCCGCGTCCGGTTCTACAGCGACCGTTGTCTGCAACCGCAGCGTCCCTTTCGCGGGCTCTCTCTGCTGTCTCTTTCTGCAGCAGGACACATTCACCAAACGCAACAACTGCATTCCACGAAGACTCTCCACCAACCATGGCCTTGACCACGGCCGGAAGAGAGAGATCATCGCCAATTAACGGTTAACAGCTAGTCTAACTTAAAGTTACTTTCAATTATCTGCGAGTGAAATTCCCCTCAAAATTGGTCCAGCCGTTCCGGAGGTTAGCCGGAACAAACAGACAGACAGACAGACAAAAATTTTAAAAATTGCATTTTTGTTATCAGTAACGTGTATACTTTCGTACCCAATCGGTAAAAAAATTTTATTTTGATATTACATACAGACACTTCATTTTTATTATATGTATAGATATATAGATATGTTATTCAGTCTTTAATAAATTTGTACGAGTACTATTTATTTCAAAACTAATTTCTCTACACTTTCACTTTATTACATTCTTATCTTCCGCGACACGCAAAAACACTTCAAAATCGTTTCATAGTTCAAATCCCGAATTTACTTTTCTAGTCAATTTCCATCTCTATTTTTATATCTATCATATATATACTTACGTATATTTTTGTCTATGTATATTTTAATACAGAATCTTTGATTATGGATTTGTTTGTAAGATGAGTTGAAAAACAAAACACTTCAACACTTTACTTCATTCATCATTTCATTACATAGTATAAAACAAAGTCCCCTACCGCATCTGTCTGTCTGTCTGTTCGCGATAAACTCAAAACTACTAAACGGATTTTTAATGGGTTTTCGCCAGTGGATAAAGTGATTCACGGGGAACGTTTTGGTATATAATTTGTGAAGGATTGTTTTATAGTCAGGGCAATCAGGGCGGGACGTCTGCCGGGCCCGCTAGTTTATTTATACTTCGGCATGTTTTCCCGAACATTAAATGAAAAACAATCTAATATTTTAACTTATATAATCAAAATACTAGGCCTTTATAACTCACTAGCGGGCCCGGCTGACGTTGTCCCGCCCTGATTACCCCCCCGCAACCCCCTTGTGGGTGGAATTTCGTAAAATCCGTTCTTAGCTGACCTCTACTCGGCGAAAGGAATATTCCTACCATATTTCAAGTCGCTACGCCTTATGGTTCCAGAGATATCGTGATGAGTCAATATATAGGTGGGAATCTCTTATATATATACAGATTTTACTCAGAAGCCAAAACCGAGCTGATAACAGAAATGGTTCGGGTGCATCCTCCGGCACCTAGTTCTCAGTACTTCTATACTAGTCTATACTAATATTATAAAGAGGTAAAGTTTGTGACGTGAGTTTGTGACGTTGTGGCGTTGTAAGGGGTAATCTCAGGAACTACTGGTCCGATTTGAATAATTCTTTCAGTGTTATATAGCTCATTCATCGAGAATGGTTATAGGCTATATATCATCACGCTAAGGCCAATAGGAGCGGAGCACAGATGAAAAATGTTTCAAAATCGAGATGTTTTTTTTGAGAGCTTCTGCTGTGTATCAGCGTTAGCCCAGAGTAGTAACTATTACTACGCGGACGAAGTCGCGGGCAGAGGCTATAATCTATATACTAATATTATAAAGAGGTAAAGTTTGTGAGTTTGTGACGTTGTAGGGGGTAATCTCAGGAACTACTAAACTGATTTTGATACTTCTTTTACCAATAGAAAGCCACGTTATTTTGTGAGTGTCATAGGCTATATATCATCACGCTAAGGGCAATAGGAGCAGAGCAACAATGCAAAATGTTTTAAAATCGGGGCTTTTTTTCCTTTTGAGAGCTTCCACTGCGTCTTAGCCCAAAATAACTATTCCACGCGTGCGAAGTCGTGGGCAGAAGCTATTAACTAATTATATTATATATAATCTATACTAATATTATAAAGAGGTAAAGTTTGTGAGGTTGTAGGGGGTAATATCTGGGGAGTCGGAGGAAAATGGTCGAACGAAAACGTTTCTTACGAACGCTGCCTTAATTATGAGATATATATGATTGAGTTCTAGAGAAAAGTTGTAGCTTGATAATTCCTATAACCGCCCAACGAAGTGGGCACGGGTCGGCTAGTTGATGAATAAATCAATACATTCATAGCGTTACGTTATCATTTATTATTGAATCACCGATAAACGTCTAAATATGCGAATTTTAAAAGTACCTATAAATTTGCCAGATAGCCAAAGATAATAAACCGCTAAGCTTTTAATTCTATTTGTAAAAACCTACAAATATGTTAAGTATAACTGGTTAGTTTGTAAAATAGCAAATAGGTATACAGTCTAAGTGAGGTTAAGTACTCATTGCATTGTGTAGCTGTGTGTAACCGACCTCAAAAACAATCCTGAAGGTTGGTCATAAAATTTTACTACTTCTAAATACACAATTGTAATGCGTCAGGTGTCAGTACCTATAGTGGTTAAATCGGTGCTTATTATGTCCGCAAGTTCAAACCCCGGCATATATTTTATATTAGGCATTTGTGTACATTTTATAATTTAAATTGGTAACTTTATTGGCTAACGGTGAGAGAAAACGTTCTTGTAAATGGTATTTGATTCATGAAAGCGTTATGTCGCAGAAATCCATCATTAAAGATTAGGGTGGATGTTACTTCGCAATTCCGCTTGGAATTGTTTGGTCGCTGTCACGTGTTATTGCAACAGAAAATAGTTGTGAAACAATTAAATGTCATTGAACTCGATGTTGGCGGATGAATCAACCGCCGACCAATGACACCTTTTAATTACTTTTAGTTGTTTTACTACCGTTTTCTGTTGCAGTAAGACGTGACAGCGACCAAACAATTCCAAACGGAAGTGCGAAGTAACGTCCACCTTATTTTTTCTCGTAAATGAGAAATGTTCTTGTAGTACCACTGTATGTGAAAAATTATAGAACTGTGGATTTCTTGGATACGTCGTGGCCTGGCGTGGTTATTATGCCTTACCTTCGGGAAGAGTCCTATCCATCTACAGTGGGTTTCTTAAATACTGATGTTATTAGTCAATGTGTCACTCTCGCAGTCGTACCTTTTTTTTTGTTTTACCTGTATTTAGTACTAAGTTATTTAATGCAAACCAATGAGAAAATTCATTTAAATTATTATTTAGATGCTCAACCTCTACATCTGTCCTTTTCACTTTAAATATAATTGAAGGATCGTCTGCAAAAAGCATCATGTCAGCACAGTTATTGAGCATTAGCGGCAGATCATTTATGTATATTAAGAACAAGAACGGTCCTAGAATAGAGCCAGCCCTGTGGGATGTCAATTCGCGCAAAGGATCCTGCAGAGATTACCTCCTGTATGCTAACTTTCTGATAACGATCTTTTAAATAAGAGACTACAAGGTTGACAGAAGATCCACAAATACCATAATGTTTTAACTTTTGAATACGCGCACTATAGTCAACGCAATCAAAGGCCTTAGACACATCGCAGAACACATTAATTTCATCATGCGAATCCTCCCAGGCGCTCAATATATAACTTATAAGCGTTGCACCAGCGTCAGTAGTAGATTTCAATTTTGTGAAACAAAACTGTCGACCATCCAGCAACTTATGCACATTGAAATAGGCTACTATTTGGTTGAGCATAACCTTTTCAAAAATTTTACATAATGACGGAAGTACACAAATAGGTCTATAGATTCCAAGACTACTTCTGCAGCCTGATTTAAACAAAGGAACTACTTTGCTTATTTGCATTAAATTGGGAAAAGTTACTTTTACTATACACTGATTAAATATATTAGCCAAATGTGGTGACATAGTGACAATTAAAGACTGTTCTACTGTTACCGATATACCTCATATATCTTAGGTGTATTTTAAATTTAACTGCTTGAAGGTCCTTATTATTTCACCTGCGCTAATAGATAAGAATTTAAATTTTGAATCTGTAGCTGCAGGCATATTTTTTAAACGAGTTGCGGCACCCTGAGCTGATGGTGTTATATCTTTTGTTACGAGTAAAGGTATATTAGTGAAATAACCTTGGAAAACAATTACTACCTCTGTACTATTTGAAATATGTACTCTGTCGACATTTAGATTAAGTAAATTATCATTTATTTTATTTATACCTAATTCTTTATTTATTATATGCTAAATAGTCTTAGTCTTATTTTTAAATTCGAGAACTTTATTTACTAAAAACTTTGCTTTGGCAGCAATACAAACACGTTTAAAAACTTTAGAATAATTTCTAACATAAGCGTGAAAGGAGTGATCTAGTGATCACTTAGTGGTCTCCTATAATAAAGATCATACAATCGATCTCAACCTTTTTAATGCCTGTTGTTGCCCATTCGTTAAATTATTTTTTCCTTTACATTAATGACCTTTCTTGGGCAATGTTTACTAAATTCTGTACTTATGACACTAACTAATTGTCATAATAACACTCTGGATCTTCATTATTAAAAGATTTTAACCTTTATATTAATTCAACTAAACTCACTTTATGATGCATCCCATGTAAAAGGAAATGTATTTTAATCATTGTGATACTGGACCCAGGATCTCGATGGAAGATCCATCTATGTAGTGAGTATTCGAGGGCCGTCCATAGAAGTACTCCAAGAGCTAAGTGGTAGATATATAGGAGTGTAGAAAGACTGCCACCTGTACACGAATCTGAAACAAACAAATCTGTTTGTAAATACGGTAGAGTCTCAATAATCCGGCATTTTGAAAACCAGGGGATGTCGGATTATTGGTATGCTTGAATTATTGGATTGTATAGAAAAATTGTATAGAATTTTTGGAAGTTTTACTGATACCGATGCGTAAGCACAGTAGGAAAATAGGGAGACGTGAGCCGTGTGAGGGAAGCGTGAGCGTAGATTGCCGGATTATTGGACGTATCGGACTACTAAAGTGAGTGAGATTCTACTGTATTGCTGTCTAATCTATATAAAAAATCAATTGTAAGAGCATCACTTCAAAATGGTTGCAACTATCAGGACAACTCTTTTTTTTATGATTGTCAATTTTTATCAAGACAAGGTCTGTATTAAAGAAAATGTTTGAAAAATCGTAGGAAACTGTAACAAATTTGGATTAAAAAATTTCCATATAAAGAGAGAGTGAGTACGTGAAATAGACGACAGCAGAGAGATCTTCAGAAATATTGAGACTTTTGACAACATTTGGTTAGTGGACATAGGATAGGGCAAATAATACAAAATAGTGACAATGACTAAGTTGATCGCGTGTTTGAACACTGCGCAGGGTGACGTAGCTGCGAATCCTTGCGATTGATTCGGAGCTTTCCGTGAAGGAAAACAAGTTTTTGAAACCATAAACCATAGCTTTTTCTAAATCCACCTGGCTAGCTTCCACCCTCAAATTAAAAATCAGTCGGCAAGCAGCTATCGGCAGTTGTACTTAGGAGCCATTCCCTGAAGACTCTAGGCTTAAACCATAGTAAATTTAAAAAGTTTATAAAATGTAAAATAGACGCATTATCACAAAATAATACAAAAAATTTACCTCCACACGCTACCCATTTGAAGTACTGTGACCAGACTAAATACAGTATAACAGGTATCCAGAATATTGGAACGGCATACCACGGCGTATTTGTTAGGCTTTCCAATAGGGGACTTTCAAAAAGCCTACATTTCTTGTACACGGCACAGTTCACCCATTTCTCGTAATCTGGCGCGATAGCTTCCAATTGATTCAGGAGAGGCTTCGACCAGTCCAGTCGACTCTAGAAAGAAAGAATATACTTAAATTATACAAGAGGAGGGAAATGAATAAGATTGTTTCTGTTAATAGAAAGATGACATCTTGATTATATATATGGGAAGGATAAAGGAGCCCCGGATTTATAATTACAGACAGACAGCAGACCCGGCAGACGTTGTCCCGCCCTAATTATAAAAAAAATCCTTGACGAATTAAATACCAAAACGTTCCCCATGAATCGCTCTATCTACTGGTGAAAACCGCGTGAAAATCCGTTCAGTAGTTTTTGAGTTTATCGCGAACAGACAGACAGACAGACGCGGTAGGGGACTTTGTTTTATACTATGTAATGATAAATATCTACTAGCTGTGCCCGCGACTTCGCTCGCATGGAACTTAATACAAAAAACAGTCATTAGTTTACTGTGTCTTAGATATTATCTATAAATCTATACATGTAATAAGAATGTAAATCTAACGTGTCTGTACTTTTTTATTTTCGTGAAAAAAACTGTTGTAGGTGTCTAACAATAAGTAATAGAAAACATTTCACTCATTTTTGAAAATGTCTGTCTGTCTGTCTGTCTGTTTGTATGAACACGCGTCACTGCTAAAGTACAGGGTTCACAATAAAACCTCCACAAATCATAAAGCATATCTTCGGGGGTAACTTAGTCTTTGTTTTATTAAAATCGGTCCGCTCTATCAAAAGTTATTGTAATTTTAATGACGACGCGACTTAAGTACGAGACAAAAGTAGATAATTAATGGACTTAATACATTCAAATAATTTTATTACACACTGTGTTTTTACATTAGACTCACGCGAACGGAGTCGCGGGCACAGTTAGTATTATATAAAGAAAGAATAAATACTTCGTAACCTTAAAGGTCACCAAAAAGGTTTTAGATTTTATAAAAGAGGACAAGCTTTAATATTTAACTAATATGGTTTTATCACTATTCTTTTCATGTACATTTGACATCTATTGTAGTTACAAGACTATTTTCTCTTCTAAATCGAATGACAATCGTATAAAATGTTGTTATTTTCTAGTATTAAATATCTACTAAGCTTTCAGTAATGCTGGTTGGAATAAAATAGTTAACAAGGAAATACGAGATCTCATACGAACTAAAATCTTAATAATAATTTAATTAAAGTATAGATCTATCTTTCAGAGATAATATAGCTAATACTATTAGAGAAAAAAATGCGTAATCGAATTCTTAGTTGTTTAGATTCAAACTCACAGAACATAACCTCTTAAAGTAAAACATTACATATTACAAAACAAAGTCCTTCACCACGACTTTCTGTCTATCTGTCTGTTCGCGATAAACTCAAAAATTACATGTGGTTTTCATTAATAGATAGAGTGGTTCACGAGGAAGATTTAGGTATATAATTTGTCAAGATTTTTTGTAAATTGGTTGAAATATAACAAAACAATTGAGATAATAAACGACGCAGACGAAGTCGCGGCAATCTGCTAGTATTTAATTAAGTATTATACACGGTATTCGATCTCAAAAGGAAGCGCCTCAAGGAAGCATTATGTTTATAATAAAATTAATATAGATAATGTAATTATGTGATATTACAATATTTTTCGAATAACTTCTCTCTTCTTTGGAGATATGTTTGGCCTTCCCATACCTCTTTGACGGCGCATAACTCAACTCTAATTAGGTGATTATTTAACAGCGTTATTTAGCAAAACGTTAATGATACAGGTGGATATTACGTACGTCAGTATACTGAGAAAACAATAAAACAGTGCGGGTTTCCTCCTAAATAATCTATACTAATATTATAAAGAGGTAAAGTACGTGAGGTTGTAGGGGGTAATCTCAGAATCTACTAGACCGATTTCGAAAATTCTTTTACCAATGGAAAGCCACGTTATTTGGGATTATTATAGGCTATATATTAACGCGAAAAATTAAAAGACTTTTTTGTGGAAGTCGAAATTGCAAAGTAAGTCGGAAAAAAAACGGTCGAACGAAAACGTTTCTTACGAACACTGCCTTAACGATGAGAGAGACATGATTGAGTTCTAGCGAAAAGTTATAGAACTTGATAATGCCTACAAAAAGTCATCGACATCATATGTCTAACTGTTATATTTAAGTCACAAAAAGTATAAATATAAATGCTTATCGCCCAACGAAGTGGGCACGGGTCAGTTATTTTTCAATAATGTATACTAATTAATCACTCATAACATTTGCAATAATATTAAATTAAAAATACGTTATTAATTATAAGAGTTAATTAAATATTCATTTGTAAATATACTTTTCGTATTAATTTATTTTCATGGACACAATTTCACTCAGTAATTGCCTCATACCGATTGTTGTTTCGATTATCTTTTTTTAACCGACTTCAAATAAAGTAAATTTTCAAAAAAAAGTATTAACCGACTTCAATATCAATCAAAACCCCATAAGGCACTAAAAAGCGGAAAATAAATAGTTTATCAAATTAACCAAATTAAATAAAACATATGAATATGTGTGCTACCTAGAGATGTATTGGAAGTCGATGCGAACCGAAAATCATATCATCTACATAGGTACAAAGTTTAAGTCGTCTCTGTAATACATTTCTACCTGGAACAAATTTGAAATTTCGGTTGGCACCGACTTCCAATACATCTCTAGGTAGCACACATATTCATATGTTTTATTTAATTTGGTTAATTTGATAAATTATTTATTTTCCGCTTTTTCGTGCCTTATGGGTTTTTGATTGATATTGAAGTCGGTTAATACTTTTTTTTGAAAATTTACTTTATTTTTCACGAGATCTCAATGGACTTCATCGTGTCGCCCCAAAGCGGTTGGCCCGGCATCAGAATTCGCTGTCACCGAGCCCACTCCGTGGAAGGAGACGGCTATATAAAGGCCGGCCGTCTCCTCCGTTCACCGTCGCTAGGGGAAGATGGGGCCCCCCGACCGGCCCTCCTCCTTCTCCGTTGGCGGAGACGTCCGCTTAGAGGGTCCTCGCACGAGAGCACGCACCCACCTAGAGACGACTTCCTCGCAGGAGGCCACAATATTCCATACATCCTCACTGCCGAGCATGGCCGTAGCTAGGGACACGGTATCGAATAGAAAGTATCGATACTGTACTTATGAGTAGTATCGAAAAAAAGTGTCGTATTCATAAAAGTATCGAGTACTTTTCGTAGGGCCTAATACGCATACGTCCGGACGTCAATGTCACTCAGTAAGTAGCTTCAATGGAACATAACATATATAAACAAATGGTATTGGTACATACATTTAATACAATTATAAAAAAGATAATTGTAAAGGCACAAATTAAAAATATTATTTAAAAAAACGAAACTATTTATTACTTTAGGGACATATTAAAGTTCCCATTCCTCCTCTGGCCAATAGCTTAAAAATATAAGTTTATCGAGCCGTATTGGTGGTTAGCGGTTTCGGATTTTCGATATGTGATATCCTGCTTTAGAAAATAATGTTTTTTGTTAAACTATTCAATATTAATTCATATTATTATTAGAACGACGAACGATTGAGTGATTGATTAGAGAAATAAATGAAAGAAAGTATAGGAACTCAATGTCTGTGAACGGATGTAACAATTATGAGCTCAATGTTTTAGTTCAGTACGATTGAACCAGATGGCGTTACCATAAACATGAACCGTAAGGTCAAGATTAAAATAGTTATTTTCTGTAATTCATTCGATACGATACCTGACAAAAAGTACTCATTGAGTAAAAGTATTGAATATAAAGTATCGAGTACAAAAAGTATCGGTATCGAAAGGAAATGTACTCGATACCACAAAGGATCGATACTTTTTTCGTGTCCCTAGCCGCAGCCAGAGTGCGACGCAGCTCCTCCCACGTAGCACACTCAGATAGAGTGTACTTAACTTAAAATTTAACAAAGTATATACTTGAACCTTCCTCATGAATCACTTAATCTATGTCTATCTAAATTAATATGTAGTAATTAATCATTACATAGTATAAAACAAAGTCCTCTGCCACGTCTGTCTATCGGTTCGCGATAAACTCAAAAACTACTGAACGGATTTTCATGAGGTTTTCACCAGTAGATTAAGTGATTCATGAGGAAGGTTCAGGTATATACTTTGTTAAGTTTTTTTTTATATTATCACGGCGGGACAACTTCGCCGTGCCCGCTAGTCCTAAACAACATATTATGAATTAATTTGATAAATCGAATGCAAGTATTTCGAATAAGCAAAATTAAAAAAAACCATAACTTTATGTAGTATCAATAGTTTATAGTTATATATATATATATATATATATCATAGGAGGCAAACGGACAGGCGGATCACCTGATGTTAAGTGATCACCGCCGTCCATAGACACTAGCAACACCAGAGGAATCGCAAGTGCGTTGCCAGATTTTGTTTGGGGGGTTGGTGAGGGATAATGGAATGGGATGGGTGCCTCCGGCGCTCTCAACGAAACGCAACAATAGAAGCATTATTACTTCACGTCGGTGTTTCTGTGAGAGGGTGGCAGTAATACCCCGGGCGAGCCGACCCATTCATACTGAAATCATTAATAGCTTCGACGTGGTTTTACCACATATCATAGTTAAAAAACATTTGGAATAATAAAAAATACTATTAATCTGATTAAATTTAATTTCATATTAACAACGTATTAATTATCTTGTCATTAAAAAAGAATTATATTCTATTTACTTTACGTGTGTCATCGATAGTTTATAATCTGTTTGTTAAATAACTCACCAACATCACTATTCTGTAGTTGACTCAATAGTAAAATACTGTAAGAGTTATTCGCGGGATTTGGGAATGTTATTTAGCGGTTTTAATATTTTATTCACAATCTTGTGTCATTTGACTCTATGTTTTGTAGTATTGGTGGCATTGTACGTAATATAATTTGGTTATTCCACATAAGTGAAGTAGATGAGAAATATTACCACGTAGTGATTCTGACTTGCAACAAAAACTCCCTGGAAAGTTGTAACAAGGAGCCTACCATCTTTTTATAATATTGAAATTATCACAAAACACTTGTAATATTCCATTACCTATAAGAAGATATAGGAGAGGAATTGTTTATAGTGGTTCCTTAGAATAATAATGAGTGGTTCGTTACTAGGACGATGGTAGCCCAGTAGATAAGACTGCGGGCCCATACATATGAGACCTACGCATCTAGACCTAGACAAAACAACCCCCCCCCCATTTTAGTGGTTACATAATATCTGAATGACCCCATAGCTCAAATCTACCTGAACACAAGTGAAGCTGGGATATACACAAAAGTCTTCTTCTATATATTTTTCTTCTATACATATAATAAGAATGTAAATCTAACGTGTATGTACTTTTTAGATTTTTGTGGACAAAAAATTGTTGCAGGTGTCTTAGAATAAGTAGGTAATAAAATACATTTCATTCATTTTTAGAAATGGCTGTCTGTCTGTTTGAAGTCGCATGCTGTTAAAGAACTGCGTTCGCGATAAAATCTCACCAAGTTAATCATAAAGCATATCCTCGAGTAACATTTAGTCTTGGTTTCATTAAAATCGGTTCATTTTATCAAAAGTTATTGTAATTTTAATGACGACGTGGCTCAAATACAATAGAAAAGTAGATAAGTAAATGGACTTAATACTTTCAGATGATTTTGTTAGTCACTGTTTTATTACATTAGGTTCCACGCGGACGGAGTCGCGGGCACGGCTAGTACATTATTAAAGTACAGCAAAGTACAGTTGTTTTAATGTTAAACATAAGTCAATCAACTTTTATAACGAAACTGCTGAACAATCTATGGCGTGTTTAGAATCCGATACCGCTTCTATAGACATAACAACGCCCTTCAAGTTCTCTGAAGTAATAAATTAGCATTTAAAAATAAACAATCATGCCCCTTATAACATATTCATGAATAGAAAATACGTCAACGGTCTTACCTGTTTGCCAGACAGTTTTAATCTTAAACTATAATACGAATGTATCAAGGACTGATAAAAAAATATGAGGTTACCATACAATTTGAAAAGATTCTCAGTATTAAGAATGAATTCATAATGAAGGATCACAAAAATTTATTTAAAAAAAATTGGTTGTCTGTAAAGTCGGTTTACGGACTACAATTTTACGCGATAACGTCATAAGAAATCATTGATGAAAAATGGCATACTTTTATGAATTGAATTGAATTATTCTATATATATTCTACTAGCGGTCCCCGCAGATGTTGTCCCGACCTGATTAAAAATAAATCCTTGACAAATTATATATCAAAACGTCCCTCATGAATCACTTTATCCACTGGTGAAAACCGCATGAAAATCCGCTCAGTAGTTTTTGAGTATATCGCGAACAGACAGACAGACAGACGCGGTAGGGGACTTTATTTTATACTATGTAAAGAAAGATATATAGATCGATTTTTTTTTTCGAACTAACTACGCTATTGACCTAGCAAGGTCTTAACAGCTTCACCGGACTACTAGCAATTTCACCGGACTACATATAGATAGATGCGTTAAAATCTGAACGCTTATGCCGATCGCGCTTCACTGTCGTTCGTTCCGAGTTCTCGCTAGCACGCTCAGCTCAGGCGGAACGTGACAATTAATCAAAATTATACAGCTATATGCTTGCTACTATATAACAGCTAATATAATTGATGAACTGCGGATGGATGTGGTTTTTATTTTTTTATACTATGGCGTAACTATTTTAAAAACTTTAAATACTCAGAGTGTTGTAGGTAAATATACAAATAAGGTTAAAAATAAATAGTTTCACAATTGTACGAAGATTGCATCATGGTCAAAGATAGAGTAGAATTTAAAATATTATATTTTTATTTTAAACTAGCGGGCCCGGCAGACGTTGTCCCGCCCTGATTATGCAAAAATCCTTAGCAAATTATACACCAAAACGTTCCCCATGAATCACCCTATCCACCGGTGAAAACCGCATGAAAATCCGTTCGGTAGTTTTTGAGTTTATCGCGAACAGACAGACAGACAGACGCGGTAGGGGACTTTGTTTTATACAATGTAATGATTATCTAATAAAGCTATACAGCTCTTATTTTTTTTCTAGACGCTATTAGTAACCCCTAAAATATATTAACAATTCAGATCCATCGGTTCAGTGAATGGTAAGATTTCTTTTTCTCTTTTTTACATATTTTGCTATTTCTGAAAAAATAAATTAGAGATCTGTAACATTTAGGATCTTAATATCTACATATACTCTAAGTACCGATTAAATATCTTTCTGGTGCCCATTCATTATGCTTAGGCCTGTATTTAAAAAAGCTTCTGGTAGTATTCATTTCCGTAAAACCAAGCTGATGACTTAATAAAATTCGTTTTTTTTTCAAATAATGATCGTATAGTTTTTATATCTTTACCAAAAACTGAAATTATCAGGAGATTAAATAGAAATATTATAGATACTCTATATCAAATATTATGATAAGAAGTAGATTACCATGTGTGTTGCACCCGCCAGGTTGAGTAAATGCAATGCTCAGGCAGTTCTGCTATACGGCCCCCTCAGAGAAAAGCACTCGAACAATCAAACCCCAGTCTTCCAGAATTTCAACACGAAACAGAATAATTAATTAATATGTCCAAATGCATTCATAATTTAAATATTTCTAATTTTTTCTGTAAAGAATCTTGTAAACAATTGGCTATTTTCCAATCTGAATACTAATTTAGGCCAAGGTCTTTAACTATTATGCTAGACATAATATAATATAACCGATTCTATAACTTCCTCATGATATTATATTTCAGTTGTTCAATGTATAAAGTTTGAGTCACTCAGATAGCTTTTTTATAGAGGGGAAATCCTGCATCGGATACTCTCTCTCTGAGGGACTAAAACCCTTTGCCTCTTCACGTGTATAGCCCGGGTCACGGCATCTCGCTAGAATGCTCCTCTAGCGTGGTCACGCGCTTGTGACACCCATAGATGTGAAAGCGGAGGCCTTCATCTCGAAGATTAGGGGCTTTCCTCTCTCGGTTTTACCTAGTGAAGCTGCGACTATCATGCTTTTACACCACGGCGCCTCGTTATGCGGAAACAGACTCCCCGTAACTATCGCATGAAGGTTTACTTTGGAGACCTCTAACACTTTCGTCCGCGACTGGATCATTAGCCCTCTCTCTCTCTTTCTCTGTTCTCCCTCTCTCTTCAGAAAAAGGACACTCTCAATAACGACAGCATTCCATACTTTCTCTTCAACGACCATGGAAATAATCACTGCGCGTAAAGAGAGGTCATCTCTAACAACTGTAACTAGATTTCCGCGCTCTCCAGCCTTAGAAGTTCGAAGGTTTCGACATTTTCGACGTTTTATAAATCAATTTTTATCTTAAGAAAATAACGGTCCAAAAACCACAACACGGCTTACTCTACATACCAGAGGACACGTTATATGCACACGTGTTTATTATTGTTATTCAAAACTCGCTTAGGTAGAAATACTACCCACTGCTTCTAGGTAGGTGTGCGGCTGGCTTGTATCCGTCGCGATTAATAACTCAGCATTCCCAATTACGTATTTCATAAGAGCGAAACGATAGCAGACACGGCTAAATATCAGTAACATAGCAATCGTAACCAAGCTTTAGAAAGAGATAATGATGTCTCTGTGCACATAAAATCAAAATCTTTTTACGAGTAAATATATTAAATAAAATAATTATGGTTGATATATAATCAAAATTTAGCTTCAATCCTTCATTTAATTTTCATTTCCGCTATCGCTTTGTTTTTGTAAAATACATAGTCAAAGTGCCGGAATCGCCCGACGCGTCTGCTGGCAAGCGTTCAGTCGATCGTATTGTCTATGGATCAAGAATAGGCAACGTAGTACGTCCGCTCTGCGTCACAAACGAGCCAATATATTACGTTCTTACGTTTTAATCCTATTCATAACGTTGTAATGCGCCTACGCATCGATTTTTTATTATTGTTATAGTAATAATAGTCTGTCTGTGACACAATTACAGACTGACGCACCTGTACTGTTATTTTTACACTTTTGATACAATTCTGTTTGTCAATTAACGTATGCTAAGACGATTTTCCTGAGTATATTTTCCGCGTCCAGGTAACTTACTCTACAATAATAAAGCTCCCAAAATAAATTTAATTCCTTGTTTAACTTGGTTAACGACACAGTGATAACTAATATTATAAAGTAACGTCTAGGATACTTTTTGTCCCATAAAACGCAAGGGGTTCTCCAGGATAACGAACGAAAGACAAAAATCTGTAGTTAATGAAATTTGATTCTTGATTTGAATTCTTGACGGATTTTGGTTAAAATTTCTTTGTAATATAGCAGACAGATTGCTACTATACCACTAATTAAAACAAATCGCTATAAATTGTCGCGAACATTTTATCTTATAAAAAATAGTCTGTATCAATCCTTCTATCTCGTGGATCCTTATGTAAAAAACAGTTATGATTTATGATTTGAGGTTTAATTGTAAACCCAGTAGTTTAGCAATGATGCGTGTTCATACAAAGAGACAGACATTTCTAAAAATGATTGAAATGTATTTTATTACTTATTTCTAGATACCTGGATTAATTTTTTTCAGGAAAATCAAATAGTACAGACACTTTAGATTTACATTTTTATTATGTGTATAGAAGATTGAATGGTATAATGCAAAATATTTTTCTAACCTACATAAAAGAATAAATACAATAGATAGATTATAATTTCATGGTTTAATACAAAAACATTTTTAGGAATGAAAGAATAATTTAGTAATAAATTTTATATAAAAAAAATATTTTATGACGTTATTTGTTATTATAAAAATGTTCAAATTTTGTAATAAACTTGGTAATTTTATTAAAACTTGTACTGCCAAACTGTCTCTTGATCTGTGCCTCATAAGGTCCACATTTGTTTGTATGGAACTTAAACCATTATAGTTCTAGTGACTCGAGAGGTTAAAGAATATTGTATATGATTAATAGGGTCAGTATAATTGGGTAATTGTAATCAAATAGCTGGTCTCTTATGTCATAGATTTTATTTAACTTACATCGTTTAAGAATGTATTTTTTATACGTAAATTATTTGAAGTATTTTATAATTATATTTAATTAACCAACTCTTGTGGTTTCTTAATGAAATAATAATTAAAATATACATGTTTGTATACAACAATTGCTCGTTTAAAGTTATAAGATTGACAAAAGAGAATGTTTGTCTGTTTTTTTCTCTATATACTTATAAATCGAAACCTACTTTTTTTTATCACAGATTCCTCTGGCCAGATTTTAGTACACATTTTAGCTAATATATGGAACAGGTTATGCAACAATTTCGTTACTCTATCCACTTATCTCTATAAAATCAGGTGTGGCTATTACACTGTTCCACAGAAAAGTCATAACTCATCCGCAACTTGTTAATATCTGTTGTAGTATTTAATATAAATCAAGATATTTATAGAACACGCTCTCAGCGGAAGTTTGGCAACACGTTTCAATTTTTTAATTCGTATATTATAAATCTATTATACCTATTTACTCGATAAAGCTTCAAGATGGTTTGTAACATTAAGATATACATGGGTATAATCTATACTTATCAATACTATTTAATCTCCTTTTGTTTAATTCTCAGAAAGGGCTTAATCGATTTTCACAAACATGTTACTCGGGGATAGAGAACTTTTCAGTGTATTATTTAGGTTTTTTCTGGACTATTATATAGAGGCTAATCTTTAATGATAATACTTAATGTATATTTAAATTGATTAAAGTAGCAACGTCAACATTACAATATAACGGCTAGATACCATCCTCAAGTTGATTGTAGCCAAGCACCTGTTGTTGTGTTCCGGCACGCGCACTTGTGAGTCAGTCCCCTCTAGGCTGAGAATGTGGCCAAACGCTAAAACCTACCTAGTATAAAAAATAAACAAATAAAAATCCACGAATAATCCAGTCAAAATACGTAGCGCTTATGAAACTAGAGAATTATTCTCAGGAAACATAATCGTAGCCACCATAAATAAAGAAAAACAAAATAGACAACCGCAGAAACCTTGAAGCTTTTTATTCGTGCAGTTGATACGTAAAAAATCTCATTTTTATCATTCCTCTCTCTTTATAAACAGATGGTATTAATAAACACAAAACTATACAATAGTATATGTCTGTTACATAATTCAAGATTTTAAGAAAAATCTAACCTTATATATTAAAGTGCATAAAGCTATTTGGACTGCAGAGCATGCCAAGGAAGTATTCGTTTAAGCTTCAGAGCATACTAGGGAACTACCCGTTTAAGCAACAGAGCGTACCATAGAAGTTGCCGTTGAAACTACGGAGTGTGCCAAAGAGGTAGCCATTTAAGCTAAAAAGTGGGTCGAACGAGTAGCCTTTTAGAGCATGCTAAGTAAGTAATATTTTTGGTTGCAGAGGCTGACAAAGAAGTATATATACATTACAAACAGACACTCGATAAAGCATTACCCTCCTATTACATTATCAAGTAATAACTGACTACACGAAAAGCACAATGGTCTAAACGGCTACCTCACTACTACTGCCGTACTAAGTATTATGGGTTTATATCCGATAACTGTACATGTGTAAAAAGATTCACACCAAAAGAACGGGAGCTGTCCAGGTTTAAAGGAAATGGTTTGTCGGTGTGAGTGTATTCAAACGCGTTACGTTTGAACTGAAATCAGCTTTCAAATAATTGACATAGTTAAGATCAAGTCAGAGTAATCAACCTTCGTTCAAAGGACGCAATATAATAGGAGGCGGAATGCTGGCGGTGGTTTCCAAACACGAAACTATGCGATTCTAAAGTTTGGGAATTCGGCAAACTTTTATACTTCGCATCGAGAAAGGTTCAGTGTACAGAGTTCGTTCTGTATTTCTCTACTGTATAGAAGAATTTGACGAAAAAAGACTTATATGTATATGTGATATGTATTATCACCAAATTGACAGGGTTCTTGCTCTGCCTAAATAGATAATAGATTAAGGTCCCATACTGACCCGACACAACTTAATTTTAAATATATGAAACCTTACGTTTTGAGTAGTGTTTCATGTATTTTGGGTTTGAGTCTGGGGTCAATGTATAGGTAAGAAAGGTGACTAAAAATAAGTGTGCTACTTTACTTAAATTTAAATGACTGGATTTTATATATGTTCTACAAAATATCACTCTAAAGTATTCAGTATCGCCAGACACTTTCCGAGGGACAACACTTCTGCCAGACGCTTTAAAGCGGACAAAAAAATGAATGGATTTCACATATTTTTAATACTTGATTTTTAAATAGCATATGTTATTCAGATAACCATTACAAAATTATATTTCATCAGCCAGACAGATGGTAATGGCCAAACATCCCGCGAGACGTGAAAAATAGAAATGTAGACATACTTTTTGCAGAAATTTTGACTATTTCTACTTTTAATCCGCGAAATAACTATCCAATTTAGATTGTTAGTTACATGACTGGTAGTTATAAACGACTCTATTCATTTAAAAGCTTTCACATTATATCATTACGCAAATAACATCGCGTTCTATTGATTTATTAGATTAATTTGCAGAATTTATGCCACTCGACATCCCAAGGTCTGGGCTGCGGCCATGATACTCGTAGCTACCTAAATATATCTGCATTGTGGGCACGAACGACAGTAGTGCCATTCAGTCGCCTTCACGCGGCTGTTGTCTGTCGTATAAATATTTCAGCATTTCGATCTATACATATAATAATAATGTAAATCTAACGTGCCTGTACTTAACTGTAAAAAAATTGTTGCAAGTATCTAGGAGTAAGTAATACAATACATTTCAATCGTTTGTAGAAAATGTCTGTCTGTTTGTATGAACACGCATCACTGCTAAAGTATTGCGTTCACGATAGAACCTTTCCAAGAAAACCATAAAGCATATCTTCAAGTAACATTTAGTTTTTGTTTCATTAAAATCGGTTTAGTCTATCAAAAGTTATTGTAATTTTAATGACAACGCAACTTAAGTGTGACAGAAAAGTAGATAAGTAAATGGACTTAATACATTGACATGACTTTATTAGTCACTGTTTTGTACATAAGGCTCCACGCGGACGAAGTCGCAGGCACAGCTAGTTGGCTAATATATTACGTACAAGCTTCTGCTGACGTGGCCGTCTCTGTTTTCGCTTGGATTTAAGGCACATAAGCTTTAATCTCTTCTTAGAGGCGTGTTCGTTATAATTGAAGAGCCCGCATTAAATACCTACCTATGTCTGTACTGTAGGTATAGTCTGCTGTACAAAATCGATAATCAATTACCGCGTATTCAGACTAATAATAAAATTAGTTCTTAGGGGATCTTAACTTTGTGACACATAACTTTATCTTTCTATCGATAGCACTATAAGATGCAAAATTATAAAGCTGAAATAGACTTTTATTCTAACAGAAACTATTATTAGTTTTGTAAACATATGTATGTTTTAATTAATTTAAAAAAACCTGAATTTGGTTGAATACGAACTGATAGTTATATCGTGACAACCCTGAATCTGCTTACTATGACGGAACTCAGATATTCCTGCAAGCCTGTTTGTTGTCTGTTGTCTATATTTAACATCAAATAGATCGCATACATCTTTGCTATTCATTCACTTTATATATAAACTAGCTTTTGCTCGCTGCTTCGCTTATGTTAATACACATTTTGAAATTAAATATTACTCGCTCATTATGTTACTGCCTATAGGAGAGAGAAAGAATTTTTGAAATCGATTAAGTATTTTTTGATTCTATCCATTACAAACAAAAAATTAAATCAATTCTCTTATAATAAGCATAACGTATAATGAACATATATTTCATGTTCCTTTTCTATTCAATTAAAATTAAAAGTAGATCCTAATTAATGTAAATATTAGCAATAATAAAAAATAATATACATCGGGGGAGTGTTTACCTCACTCATTTCAAGCATTATTATTATTATTATTATTATTATTGATCACCGTTATAATATATTCAGGCGTGATAGGTCGACAACGTGTTCACATAAGAATAAAAAAGATGGCGGTGGAGTTATGATCGCCATTCTTAAAACTTATGAAGTCTTACGTAAACCATCCTGGGAATCTATTTGCGAAGATCTCTGGGTATCAATAAAAATATGTAACCACACTATTAATATTTGTGCTGTGTATGTTCCTCCCCCTACAACGTTCGAATACGTTGATATGTTGTTCAATAACATTACAAAAAATATTCAAAACAACGTAGATTTCAAAAATAACCGTTCAAATTTAATTATTGGTGACTTTAATTTCGGAGATATAAAATGGCATCTAGTTATAGTTATAGAAGCTTCTAAGCTTATTCCATTATCCAATAATAATGTTATCAGCGATTTACTTCTAGATGCTCTAGCATTTTGTAACCTCCAACAATACAATTTTATTAGCAATGAGTATCAAAGAATACTTGATCTAGTTCTTGCTAATAACTTATCTAGTATTTCTGTTTCTTTGATGAAGAAACCTCTCACTCAAATCGATATGCATCACCCTGCTTTACATATAGATTTAATTGAACACACATACGTACGTACCTTTAAACCTCGCCATATAACAACACGTAATTTTTTTAAATGCAACTATGAATCTATCAATGCTGAACTTGAACATGTAAATTGGACGGGATTGTTTAATGAATCTCATTATGTAGATGATATGGTAAATATATTGTACCAAACTCTAGATCCCATAATAAATTATTACACTTCAGTTTATTGTCCTCGTAATGAATCGTATCCATCGTGGTTCAGTCCCTCTCTACTTAAAGTTATAAAAGAAAAAGCAAAATATCATCGTAGATATAAAAGATATGTTAATTTGAGAGACAAATTAGAATATATGATACTTAGAGAGCGTTGTGATAGCTTGGTAAAATCGTGTTACAGTAAATTTAAGGCAAATGCCGCCACTCACTTAAGAAGTAATCCTAAATATTTCTGGAAAATTGTCAAGGAGAAAAAATCAAACAGCACTTCTTTACCAAATGAAATGGTTTTCGGTGATATTAAGGCAATAGGTGGGCAGGAAATTGCCAATTTATTTTCAAATTATTTTCAGAAAGTTTACACTATCCGTAGTCCGATAATATCTACACACGCTCCAGCTCCTAATTGTAATCGTACTTTTAATGGTAATCAACTGGGGGTGTGTTTGATTAAAGATTCTGAAATATTAAAAGAATTAAAATTACTGGATCCCTATAAGGGCCCTGGGCCAGATTGTATACCTCCAGTATTTTTAAAAAGATGTGCTAATAATTTGTATAAGCCACTTGGTATTATTTTTAACACTTCACTTAGATCTGGTGTATTCCCGAATAAATGGAAACTGGCTTATTTGACGCCGATCCATAAGTCTGGACGTGTTGATTCTGTTACGCAATATAGGCCAATATCTATTTTATCAACGATGGGAAAAATTCTAGAATCTATTGTTAACAAAAAACTTCTTGCTCACTTTAGACATTATATCGATCATAATCAGCACGGTTTTCTTCCACGTAAATCTACTACCACTAATTTGATTAATTTTGTTTCGGACATTTCTGAAGCTTTGGATTCTAAAAAAGAGGTTCATGCTATTTATATGGACTTTCGTAAGGCGTTTGACCTTGTTAATCACGATTGTCTGTTAAATAAACTAAAATTTTTAGGCATTCACGGATCATTGTTGAGATGGTGTGAATCCTACCTCAGGAATCGTTCTCAATTTGTGTTAATTCGCGGATTTAGTTCCCATATTTGTACAGTTCCTTCTGGAGTTCCTCAAGGATCCCATCTTGGACCGCTTTTATTTATTTTGTTTATTAATGACATTTCGGATATTATGCAATCCAATTTTAAATTATATGCAGATGATTTGAAGATTTATCGTGTAATAGACAATTCAGCCGATGTACGTATTTTACAATCTGATATAGATAGGATTTTTGAATGGTGTTTGAATAACCACATGGAACTAAATTTAGAAAAATGTTTTCATATCAAATATACTAGGAAAAAAACTCCCACTAATGTATTTTACACTATTAATAATACTATTTTAGTGGAAGTCTCCACAATCCGTGATTTAGGAGTTATCATGGATTCCGCATTATCATTTCGTCCACATATTAATAATATTATTCATAAGTCATCCCATCTCTCAGGTTTTATCTTCAGACAGTTAAAAATATTTCAGCAGCCAATGCTAACTATTATCATTTTTAATTCAATAGTTCGTAGTATTCTGGAATATTGTAGTCCAGTATGGAACCCTTGTTATCAGGTTCATATAGATAGAATAGAAAGAGTAGAAAAACGTTTCTTATATTACCTTTCCTACTACGACAACAGATTCCATAACAGTAGTTTAAACTCATACTCCAAACGTTTGGAACTTTATAAAATGAAACCATTACAGACTCGTAGAAAGGTGGCTGATGTAATGTTTATATACAAATTGATACACGGTTTCCTAGAATCTTCAGATTTTCTTCAAAAAATACCCTTAAGTGTCCCACGTATAGGCAGTCGTTTACTTAACAGGCAAACTTTTCATCTACCATTAGCAAGAACTAACGCAGGCCAACATTGCCCTTTATATCGCATGCTTTCTTTTTGTAATAGTTTACGTTTCAAATTCGATATATTTTTTTGTGTTTCTTTGGCCTCAATTAGAAAAAAAATGTATTTAAATGTTTAATATAATTTAATTTTTCTTTGTATTAATACTATGACTTTGTCTTCTTATATTATGCATGCTGTGTTCACATATAAAAGGGTTCGTGTCCATTTTTGTTCATAGAACTCAGTTTTGTGGACCTTAAATAAATAAATAAATAAATAAATTATGCGCTCTTAAAACGACTTTAGTTTTTTGCGGCAAATTAATCCATAAACTCTCGCCCTGACTCTATAACGCGAAAAACTCAAAGCGTTTATCATAATGTGCACAGTAGTAGCTACACGATTAAGAATTAAATTAAATTACAGACATTCTACCGTCCTTACAAGCGTTATTTGGAATACAACGAATTACCAATGATAATGTTTAATTTTTATTATAACGATATTTCAGACCGAAGGAGACAGTATAATATATATATACATATTGTTAATTATTAACTAAAATATTGCATAATATTAATTTTGTATGTAACATATTCAATTAACTACTTCACCTCATAAAAAAGAGCGCGTGCAAATCACTAGTGTATCTTGTCATTTTCTAATACTATCTTTATTGCTTGATTTCGTGTTGCACTTCGCACTCTATCTCACTCATCTATTTCCTTTTGTGTATACCATATTCTTTCTTTTTCTCTCTTTCTCTCTCTCTCTGATCAAATATTTATCCGTTCTCTGTGCATCAGAACCGTTGCCTTTATAAACGTTGCACAAAAATTCGGCCTTGGAATTTTAATCTCATCGAGTCTAAAGAAGTTTTCGTCACAAAACAACAGCAATCTATACATATAATAAGAATGTAAATCTAACGTGTCTGTACTTTTTCGATTTTCATGAAAAGAATTGTTGCAGATGTTTAGGAATAAGTAATAGAATGCATTTCAATCATTTTTAGAAATGTCTGTCTGTCTATCTGTTTGTATGAACACACGTCACTGCTAAAGTACTGGGTTCACAATAAAACCACACAAGAAACTTAGTCTCTGTTTCATTAAAATCGGTCCACTCTATCAAAAGTTATTGTAGTTTTAATGACGACGCGGCGTAAGTACGAGAGAAAAGTAGATAAGCAAATGGACTTAATACATTCAGATGACTTTATTAATCAATGTTTTTTCTATAAGGTTCCACGGGAGCGAAGTCGTGGGCACAGCTAGTATAGTAATAAGAATCATTCTTATCTACTACAATTGTAAAAAAACCATAAACGTGTACATTCATTCCTAGGACAGATAACGTTGGTAGGTGCGTCTCTTGATAAGGTATTCCTACGTATTTTCTGTTAACTTTATAAATATTAGTGTTTGAGCGCAATTTTACCTGACCCTAAAGGAAGATATCTCTCACATTGTGCTGGGGGGATAGATTATTGGCGACAGATTATTAACTTAGGTGGTAGATAGTGGTATGTGGTAGATAGCCTGACGTATGTTAGGAAAAGGCCTATCATGCTAAAGTTTCATCACGATGGTTTGCTTGACTAAAAGTTCCTGCCCATTGCAGGACTCGACGTGCACCAATCAACGCCGTGTCCGTATAGCGGATTTATAGAGCCGCTTCAATTGCGCAGGGGCATTACCTCACTGACTCATTGGAGCGTGTTCTACGGTCTGTATCATAGCGACTGCTCTAAAGAGTTATTCGAGTTAACCCCTTCATCTTTTCATCACCAAATAACGCGCGCTGGGCTTCGAAGCCATAGTTTCACAGTAAATCCTATCTGGGCCCGAACTAAAAAGTTCGCAACGTCTTACCTTTGCCGTACCGACTACCGTGAAGCTGTGGAACAATCTCCCGGCTAATGTGTTCTTCCTATGACATGAGGTCCTTCAACCGTAACGTGAAGAGACATTTACGCAGTGACAGCGGTGACCGGCGATGGATGATTGTTCGGCCGGTGGTCGTCGTTGTTTTTGGATTGCACTATGCTTAAAATCTTGTATTAATAAACTCATATATGATGATACTGGTGGCATTTTATGTAATATACTTCAGTTACTGTACGTAAGTGGATGAAAATTAATAATAACGGAGCATCAATTCTGAGATGTCATAAAAACTTCCTGGAAAGTTCTAACAAGGGGGCCACCATTAGAACAATTAAAGCAGTAATAGTCTGGAAGATTGTTTGCCAAAAACAAACCCTAATTGTAATATTTAAAAAAATTGCGTTACTCCAAAATAGATTAAGAGCCTCCAGCTCGGGTTACATATACATTTTACGACGTTCAAGAGGTTGCAGGCTATCTTCAAAACACTAATAACAGGCTATATAAATATAGCTATTAATTTCTTTTGCATCATGATGTCGAAGACTACAATTTTTATTACAATAAAGCTTAAATTAGCAACTGATCGCAAGTATGAATAAAGTATATACAAACACGGGAAAATGTCCTATCTAAGCTGTTATAAATATTATTTTAAATATTTTTTTACATAAATCCTTAGTCTCTTTCTTTTAATTGTAACGCGACAAAATGACTATAATTTACCTCATGGTAGTAATAATAATAATATACTTTCTTTCATTTTTTTTATTTCTGGCAACCAATCTTCTAGATTATTTCTACCATTATCGAATAGGTAATAATGTTATAAGTGCCTTGTGATCATTTCAAAATTCTAACAAAATGGTGGCTCCCTTGTTAGAGCATTCCATAGAGTTTTTGTGGCATACTTTTCAGGGACATTCTTTTTACAGAGGCTCTACCAGATAGTATCCTTCGGGACACTATGAAATGCTTTTTCCATTTCTAGGAATGCGATGTACATCTGTCGGTGCTTGGCACGATATTCCTCAGCAATCGTGTTTAAAGCGAACATTGGATCGATGGTAGATAATCCAGGTACGAAGCCATAGGGATTTTTGGATAATAAGCACTCAGATCTTAAGCGGCTGTCGATCACTCTCTCATAGAGCTTCATAGTGTGGCTTAGAAGCTTGATTCCACGATAGCTGTTGCACTCGTACTTACTACCTGTCCCTTTATAAATTGAAACTATGGTGCTCAATCTCCAAGCGTCGGGCATTTAGGAAGAGAGCAACACACAGTTGAAGAGATTGGTAAGCAGTACGATTCCTCGCTCGTGTAGGGATTTCCAAGCTTCCACTGGGATACCGTCTGGTCCGATGTCTTTCTTGTTAGACATCTATCGCAGAGCTATCTTTACCTCACTCGGATGTATTGGAGGTATGAGGCCCAAATTTTTCGCCGTTTGTGAACATTGGTTAGCAGCTTGATGAATGTTTAAAAGCTGTTCATAATACTGTTGCCAGGCGGTTTTGATGTCATGATCTCTATATAAAAGATCGCCATTGAGACCTTTAATAGTTTTGCACCTAGCAGGATCGCTGTTGCTCTAAATTCGGTGTTTTGCGAGCTTATAAATGTTGTTTTGGCCTTCTTTGCTATCTAATTTCATGTAAAGATCTTTCTGGAAATTAGCTTGCTCAACAGCTATGACTTTCTTGGTGGCTTTTTTAACTTTTATGTATGACTCTTTATCTTCTGCAGTTTGTATGGACTGCCAGGTCTTGAAGGTCATTTTTTTATTTTGTATCGCATTCTGTACACTTTCTGTCCACCAACAAGTTTTTATACCAGTTCAGTAAAACACCACCAATGTTACAACATATAGACTCAAAAAACACAAGACTATGAATAAAATATAACATCCACTACATTACAGATTAAGATCCCACCAAAACCTACCATTATATACTTTATTGCACACCATATAAAACATACAACATTAACAGTAATGTACATTACTCGTGTACCATTGTACACGTTGTCAACCATACTTTATTTTTGATAAATACACTTTATACTTTTGAATAGAGCTTACGAAAATATTTTATTTGCGACCATTACAAAATATTTCTTATTTACTCTTTATATCTGCTACCTCCGTGTTCACTGAGAGTTTTGAAATTATTCATCTATTTGAATGTAAGCATGTAATCTAATATTGTAAAAATAGCTATGAAACCCTCAAACACAGGAGTTTTAGTGTGTTCTAAAACCATAAAAATTCGTCTCAAGGAAACAAAAAGTTAAATATGAAAAAAATACATCTTTCAAATACTTAATTTTTTCTTGTTGAAATAATTTGGTACGTTTTTTTTGTGGAAACGCTGGCAACCCTAGTGTATGGCAACCCCAACCTAGGCGGCCTTATCGCTTCGATATCTTCCATCTAAACCTATGAGACATCTAATTTTTTTAAAGAAATTTGACATTGGTAATATTGACATACAGACAATATAGATTTCATATAGTCTATACTTAGTACAAAATACTACTAAGATATAAACGTATGGTGTACATTAAAAAAAAATTGTGTGTAGTGACACACACTGCTTAATGACCTACAATTTTCTTACCAGATAATATGCACCTGTTGACAGCAAAATGCGAAAAACCCATATATATATCATTATGACACTATGACATTCGGTCCTCTACAACAGCGATTCTCAACCATCGTATCGCGACATATAGCCACACACCAGCCAAGCGTGTCGCGAGATTTACAAATACTAGCCCCGGATCTACGGTTTTTCCATTTTCTCCAGAGTTTGAGTCACTCTCAAACTCAGATATTAATATCAGATGTGAGTAACTCACACACAAAACTCACAAATGTATAATGATGGTCTTTTTTCTTGAATGGGACAATAAGAACGCTTTAATAAAATTGCGCTCTTTATTACCTGTTATGTAATAACTTTTTCATTTATATGAAATAAAATTCTATACCAACCCTGGAACAAATTAAGAGTCAGGAAAAAAACGTCAATTGTTGACACGACAAATCCCAAATCGACATCTCAAGTTCACAAGTTCACATGAGGTGTGGGCATGTGTGGTGCTTTCTTACAAGTCGACGGTAAGCCAACGGCCCCTGAAGCTCTCGCCCGGGGCCAATGACCCGGTTTGCCCCACCTTAGATCCGGGGCTCTATTTTTTATCTCATGCATTTATAAGTTATGTTCTTACGCAATAAAAAATAAATCCAATAGATTAATGACGTTTAATTTAATTAATATACGTACACCTACCAAGTTCACTTCAACTATCAACAATTTTGTACGTAAGTATGCAATGGTGTCGCGAATTTATAAAGAGTGTGTTAGAGCTCACTGAGTAAAAAAGGTTGTGAACCGCTGTCCTAGCGACAACTACAACCCTCAAGCTACTATACTTTTGTTTTCGAACTGACTACACTATTGGCCTAACAAGCCTTAACAGCTTTATCGGACTACCTACTGTATATACATCGGCTTATCCCGGAATATTTAGTGTGCGACTATGAGGAGTGTCATGCCTAGTGTAATGTGGTCACGATATATACAGATACATTTAACATGCCCTGTCACACTATACATAACAACTAAAACATCTGGATCAAACCATGATGGTATGGGCTTTTTCTAAACCCGCCTGACCAACTACTTCCATTAAGTTGAGAATATGTCACCTAGCACATGTAGATATGTTCCGGCAACTACACTTGAGAGCCACTCCCTCTGGGTTTAACTTGTTTACCATCTTGAACCACCTCGTCATTCTGTTGATCAGATGAGAATATAGGCAATCATTATAACCTACTAAGTATATACATAAATATATCAGACGGAAATCCTTGTTTGAACAATCAAGCCCAGTCATTCAAACCTGTCGCCATATGCGTCAGGCATCTATAGAAGTTTTCCAGTAGTTAAACTTGAGAGCCACTCGTTCTAGGTTTATCATCTTTTATTACGTCTCCCATCAGTGCGTCAGGGAGGGCCAGGTCTTCCCTCTTCAGACCAGAAGTCGGGGCCCTGATGAGGTATCAACACCTACCGGGTTGGGTAGAAGCACTGCTAAGAACGTTCCTGCCCACCCGGCTATATGGTGTAAGGAGAACCGAGGGGGCTTAGTCAAAAAAGAAAAAAAAGTTTACCATTTTGGAACGAACATATGATCGTTTAACATCACGTGATATTGTGGCCAAACATTCAATCCTACAAAGTATATGTATATATCAGAAGGAAATCTTTATATGAAAAATGAGGCGTAGACATTCGTATTTGTAGCATTAGCGACATAATGGCGCCAACTGTCTTATTTTGCTAGATAACAAGTAAGACTTTTCCCTATAGAGAAAAACCTGGAGCCCTTCCAATATCTTTATACTTATGTGACCTTTGTCCTTGCGTCTTTTCTTTCGTTCGCTGATTGTATTACCATACGCAAACTTGTTAATCATTAATCAATTAGTTAAATACAGATGTCTTTTATTTAGTCATGATTCGCATTTCATACGACTTAATTAATTATTTAAATTAAAATATTTCAATCGGTATTTTTTTTACTTATTTCATGTTTGGCGCTCACAGTTACAGTTCTAGGTTGTTGATTATTCAAAACTCTTTGCATGCAGTACAACTTATCTTTCAGAATATATTGAAGTATCAAAAAAATATTTTATTCATTTCATTTTAAGGTAAAAGGTGATCTTACAGCTAGTAAATGTATAAATATAGAGGAAATAACATCAATGAGGCCATTCAAAAGTTCACACAGACATACACTTAAATAATTGTAATACATGCACTTAGTTGATAGAATTATTAAAAAAAAAATACTGATGATATCTTTATCCTTCTTTATATATCCTTCAATATTTCTGGTACACTCTCGGAATGACTTAGCCGAGACACATCCCCACAGGAGTTCCAAGTAAATAATGCTAAGCACGTCAAATTTTATGATAAAATACCTGAAACCCGCAATCTTCCTCGGGCTTTAGAAAAATTGCAAAGGGTCAATCGAACCCAAAAAAATAAGCAGCCTAGTATCACCTACGAAAAATTCCGCTTCGATTGGTCATAGGTCTATGTCGGTACGTTCTGTGCTTTTATTGTGATTAAGCCTCAAAATAACTGTATTTTCATTATATACATATATACAATTGTTACCTGTAACTTGGCAATAATTGTATCGTTACATTTCAAATTGTGCTAGATCCAATTTTAATTGTTCATATAACATGTTCAATTTTTTTTAAGATTTCCAGTTGTACACCGAGAACGAAGGTCAAATTTTGCCGTTCATGAGATTTTTAGTTTTTTTTTTATGATCTTCATATTTAGCATGAACACAATTTGAAGATCTTGAAAAATAAAAAATTGTGTGGTTTCATGAAACCACGGTAAAAGTGAAACTTTTTTTCACACTATAGACATTTAACTAATAATAGTCTATACACTACACGGTCAGCTGCTGCGAACTATAGGCGCCGCCATATTGGCCCTGGCTGCTCTGACGAGCGCCTTTCACTTTATCCCTACTCCGCGGCCGACCATCACGCGACATGCAACACACAGACGAAAAAGTTTGAGACGATGTAATAAAAGTTTCACTTTAAAATATTAAAAACGCCTACAATTGGATTTAACTCATTTAACTATTACTCAAATGTAACGGACTCAATTACTCTTGCTCATATTTTACGATTTCTAAAAATATACTTGATAATTATTACACCTTATCAATTTTGATATAAAATGTACAACTTTATTTTGTTATAGGCGACAATATCCACTGATATTAAACTATGAAGCGGCCTAAGGTAAAGTAAACATAGAATAAGCCTGTCTCTCAATTGCCGCTACTAAAACACATCTATACGAGTGTGGAGATAGATTTTCAAATTAAGAACGGAAGCAATTCAGGTGTGCATTAGAAAAAGTTCTACCATAATGCTATGCGTCCATAAACATGTTTTCCTTCATCAAAAACTGTGGGCCATGTAAAAAGTCTCATTACTTTAAATTTGGGGAAAATCACTACGTAATAATATGAATAGTATGTATGAATAGGTAAAATTATTGTAAACATAAACTAAATGCTTAGCGACTTCCCTAACATGGAATGTTCTTGTGTCAATCCGCTATTAAATAAAAACGTTGAAGCACGCCGACGAGTGTTTATATATTTAAATTAATGTCTGCGGCTTAAACAAATTCCCATAAATAATGGTTAATTAAAATTATTATCTTATCTTATGAAACATAACTAAATTTTCACTGAAGTCAATGTAGTGTTCAAATTGATAAGTTTACGTCGATAGATCTATACGTTGCAGTTGCATAAACGAAAGCTGGATATGTTAGCTATTAGCCGATTCTAAAAGTAGAGATAAGTAGTGTAATTATATTATTATAATATTATACTAAAACATCGAATTGTTTCATTTTACTTCACTTCATTAAGTATCTTCAGAGACTAAGATTTTTGATGTGATAACGTCTTATAAATCTATGAACGCCGGCTAAACGCAAGAAAAGAATGACTCATTGTCACGTTCTGCCTAAGCCGAGCGTGCAAGCGAGAGCACGGAACAACCGATAGAGAGGTGACGCATCTATCTATATATAGAATAACTAAATTCAACGTATGCAATCTTTCATCAATGTTTTTCTTTTATATCATAGGAGGCAAACGAACAGGTGGGTCTCTTGACGTTAAGTGATCACCACCGTCCGTAGATACTTGCAACACCAGAGGAGTCGCAAGTGCATTGCCAGCCTTGGTTTAGGAGAAGGGGGAGTGGGGAAGAGGGGAGGGGGAGGGAAGTTGGACCTGCGACGTTCTCACTGACCGAACGAAACGCAACAATGCAATCACTGACACTTCACGTGGGTGTTTCTGTGGGTCGGGTGGTAGTACCGCGGACGAGCCGACCCATTCATGCTGAAACCATTAATAGCTTCAGCGTGGCTCTACCAGCTACAATTATGTTAGGTTAAATATCTTAGAATGTTATCACGCAAAATTATAGTCCGTAAGCTGACTTTACGGAGAACCAATTTTTTAAATCGAAAAAAGAACAGTCCTATATTTTCGTAGTTTTTACCGTAAAACTCGTAAAACGTAAATGTTGAGTTATTTATTTTTTGATTAACGATGCGAAATATTCATAACCTTTGGAAATATCAATTTACTACAATAAAACTAAATCACAATTTAAAAACATAATGACAATAATTATTACCGATATCTAATAGCATCCACATAAATAAGTTACTTTATATAACAGTTGTGGTGAATCCAGATTTTTATTTGGAATATATCATATTTTCTTGGTATTTCAAAGATCTGTCTTATCACATACGACATCACATATATACCGATATCACATACAAATTAACACATTCAGTTTTAAAAAACACATATGTATTATTACAGGTGGCTTTAAATAAATACGTACGATATAAATCTCAACTCGAAATTATATAAATCATTTGTTTGTTTTGTTGTATAACGAATACGTAATTAAAATCGTTACCTTAATACAAAGTAATTAAGCCATGTTTTTATTAGCGAAGTGAATATTTTATTTGTATATAAGCTCACTTTCCTTGATTTCCTAGTTTTAGCACCGCAGAAGCATTTGCCAATGTCAATATAAGCGCACTTACGTAATTATATTTGTTTCGTCATCATTACTCCGTAGATTTACCCGATGTTTTACAGTTTATATATGTACAAATTTATAGTAAAATATAATATTTTTTACATAATGCATATTTTAAACTATAACTAATTTAATAATATATAACTCAAGCTGTAATTCCTCACCGCAAGTATTATTTTTCAAAGCAGATCGTTGTTGATAAAATTACATATACCTATTTTTAAATGATTTTCTATTCTAAAACTTATTATGAATATTAAAATATTGTTTAATACACTGAATTTATACAAGACGCATTGGCTAATATTGAAAAATAATTGGTGATTGGAACAAAACAAACTACGACTAAAAAAATAATTGGTGATATATTGAGAGATATGAGATCAATAGATTCCAATATAGTTTGAAAAATCACCGTCAGAGTCGGCACAAAGGGTTTTGTCACAGAGAAGCTTTTTATGCTATCTATTATCTTGTGAGTCTTATATTATATATATTGTATAGCACAGGGCTTCTTAAACTATGGGTCGCGACCCCCAATGGGGTCGCGTAGCAAAATTCTGCGGTCGCGAGAGATTTTAATGTCAAATATTTATATATACCATTTTATAACATCACTAGAGTTGGCGGAATACAGTGGACTTGCAGCGTCTAGACTTAAGAATTAAGACGGTCAGAATCCACTTTTATTTTTGAAACTATAATAAATACAATTTTATAATTTTTTGTGCAATTTTTAATTTTAGATTTTTGTACGTTTCAAAACGAATTCTAGAACTATATATTTTCATATGTATATGTATATTGTTACCTAATAAATAAATCATCAAAAAATATTAATTTATTTTTCTTTTATATTTGTATGGGGTTGTCAAGAAACTCGCAATCATAAATGGGGTCGTGAATGACAAAAGTTTAAGAAGCCCTGGTATAGCATCTTCACTTTAAATGGCCCGTATGAACCAAAGCACGCCGACGTAACCGTAATGGTTAAAAGCTAAAATTCCAAGAAGTTTTATATTGTAATTTACCGCAAAGTTTCAAGCAGTCGCTATCAGTTTGTAAAAGCAACTTCACAAGTGCTGGGGCATTGATATAAAAAAATAGAAAAAATATTTTGCGATGATACTTTTTCCTTTATCAAATAAAGTACGGTACATAATGAGCTTGCCGCATGTTAACGCATCCGCCGTCTAATGTATGTTTCCTGGATTATAAAAACCCGAATACCAGATCGCACTTGAAAACTGTACGTGATACACAAAGAACACGTAACAAATTCCTAGAGTATGAGATCAGCCACTCGAGTTCAACCCTAACCTATTGTAACCCTTATTTTGTCAAGTGCCTTGTTTATCATGTAAACATTCAGAGCTTATTTGTTTCTCGTCCTTGTACTATAAATAGTTTGACAAGAAGAAATGAGTCGATGAAGGTGATTGTCACAAATTATTAATTTTACAGGAACGCGCAACAAGATTTGATACAGTATTTGATTTATACTATTTGATTATAACATACCTGGCTACTTCCGCTTTTTTCATTTCTAAGTATATTTGCTATAACCTTGTAAGAACAGAATATGTGAATGGACTTTATTTTCATTTAGGTCATAAAATGAAAATTAAAAAAAAATGTTGCATATAAGTTTCACCCAATGTCTTCATTATTATATTATACTAGCGGGCCGCACGGACGTTGTCCCGCCCTGATAATAAAAACAAATCTTGAGAAGTTATATACCTAAATCTTCCTCATTAATCACTTTATATACTGGTGAAAACTGCATTAAAATCCGTTCAGTAGTTTTTGAGTTTATCGCGAACAGACAGACAGACAGACAGACGTGGCAGAGGACTTTGTCTTATAATATGTAGTGATATGCATACTTTTTTCTCTTTTCCTTCCCACTTTGGTAACTGATAAAACTTTGGATAAAATTACTTCAAAGCGTCTCTAACATTGAATTCAGTGTTCTAAAAAAAATCAATTCAAAGATTTTTTGGTACAGCTCGGAATTTATATTCCGTGGTATTTTATCCTTTAGTTGTCTTGATGTTCTATATATAATTCAATACATATTTATATATACATTTGTGTTTTGCAGTACTGTATTCAATGAGGTCAAAAAGATAGAACAAGATCCAGATCAAAAATTGCCAATGTCGCGTTGTATTAAAAATTTCAGTATCTATAAATAAATAAAATTTAAAATTCTTATACTTTACGAGCTCTGTTCGTTGCTCGTCACGCGTTTGCTTATCAATTATTGCTAATATTTTTTGTTGTAATTAATAGTTTAGATAAAAATATCCGCACATAACTATTTTTATGCTGATAACATTGACATAAAAACCCAAGACGCACGGTCTCGAATAAAAGTGACGCTCGAAACCGTCCCCAAAAACCCACCAATACACATACGTAATTATATTTATGCGATAAACAATATTTTGAAAGAATTTTGAATTGTGCGTTGATTTTATGCGGACGGTTTTGTGACGTTGTGTGTGTGTATCTTAGGTTGTTATATCAATGGCTGATAAGTTTTACGGTGTACCGTTGAACCGTATAAATTGATGTGTTTTATCTAATGTGTGCCATCTAGTGGCGAGATATACTGCCAAAATAATAAAATAGGGCTCATTTACCTAAAACAGGTTTCGGAGAAACATCGAAAAATAATTTCCCGCATTCGGGAAATACAACTAAATCGTTTTTAGATTAAATGCTATTTGATAACAGAAACTCATAGCCAAACAAGAAATATTATATTTTTCCGGATTTCGAAATATAAAACTCAACGTCGCAAAGAAAGCTAGAATACCCCTTCTTTCTTGAGACGGCAGTATAGGAAAATGGATTTTATACAACTAAAAGGGAATACTCATGTATACCAGATTGGTCAAACGATGACCTACATCTGAGATTTATTACAATCTCAGATAGATGTAAACATTATGCATTTATGTATACCTACTACCTTCGCCCGCAACTTCGTTCGCGTGGAATAGTTACCGTTTATGCAGCGGAAGCTCGCAAAAGGAAAAAAATCCCGATTTTGAAATATTCTTCATTCGGGCTCCGCTCCTATTGGTCTTACCGTGATAATATATAGTTTAATTCCTAATTAAATTCCTCGATAAATGAGCTATCTAAGACTCAAACAATTTTTCAAATCGGGTCATTCGTTCCTGAGATTAACGCGTTCAAACGAACAAACTCTTCAGCTTTATAATATTAGTATAGACTAGCGGGCCCGGCAGACGTTGTCCCGCCCTAATTATGAAAAATCCTTGACAAATTATATACTAAAACGTTCCTCATTAGTCACTCTATCCAACGATGAAAACAGCATGAAAATCCGTTAAGTAGTTTTTGAGTTTATCGCGAACAGACAGACAGACAGACGCGGTAGGGGACTTTGTTTTATACTATGTAATGAAGTATAGATTTAGTATATATCTACTTAGATGAATAATTAATGTTAAATGAATTTCTACAGTTTAGCGAAGTTTTTCATTTAGCTGCAGACAGTGTTTGCAATTTTCTAATTATTTTTGAAGTTATACTTCTTTTGGCGCGTTAGGGGAAAATTATGAGAGTAAATTTTTACAATGCGCGCGCACGCCGTCAAGAAAAACCGACACCCTGAAGTTAGCTATGTTCAACATTTTGTTTCTTTGTATTTCTTTGTATTAAAACTTTCAATATATTAAATACCTTTTTTTCTATTGTTAGTTGGTATGTTAGTTTTTTCTACAAACGTGGAATAAGGCGAAAGATAAAATTTTTGAAAAGATTTTTATCTTGTTACGCCAAACAAGTATAACGTCTAACGCGTGTACATAAGTACACACACACTTTTTTCATATTTCACCTAATCACTTGCATTCAGATATATAATGAATTTGTCCGCAGTCTTAAGAATTAAAAAAGTATGTGGTTATGAAGTTCTATGAGCTTTCGGCGACGGCAAACATTGTAGTAAAATTACAGTAGGTTATTTTATGATCGTAATATTAAAAAAAATTGGATGTCGATATTTTATTGAATTACAATAAACTAAACGAAGGAAAATGACATATAAGTAATATAAAAATATTGCTTAAAATAGGAAATAAATAATTCAGAATAATACCTCTAATTCCTCTAAAAAAGCAATCTCCTCAACGTCCCTCGTACCTTCGTCACGTGTTATGATCCTACCGTTTTCACTAACACCGCCAGTTAAATTCACATCTTTAATCTCACTTTCCACTTTGAAATCTTTCAACATATGATAGGCACTATTACTGTGTCCGTATTTCACCATAGCCTGCATTATGGACTTCCCTTTATACATCTTTAAAGTATTCGAACCTCCGGGATGATCGCGTAGGAACTTTTTCAAATCGTAAACGTTTTCGTCAAATTTGACGGGAAATTCGCGAGTCGCGTCCATGGCTTATGTACGGATGTTACGAACTGACGAGAACAGCTGAAGCCGGCCGGCGCGTGTATACAGTAATACTGAATATTACCGAACAACGTTATCAGCCGCCGTGTGATAGAACAGATGTTTTAGACGCATCGGTTCGCACTTCGTGTATCACCTTGACTAACAGTTTAGACTAATTACTGTAAGGTGAATTAGAACTTATTTCATTTTGTTTCCGTATCGTTTTGTTGTCGCTTTTTTATTATCTTTTACTATTATTTTTTTTTTAATTGTAGAACGGCAAAATGTCTGCACTATGCCTGATGGTAAGCACAGTACAATCCAAAAACAATGGCGACCACCGAGTGACACACTATCCATCGCCGGTCATCGCTGTCATGCCGGCCAACTCTACCACCTCGCTTTCGCCATTGCCTCGTTCGTTATTCATCAGGGTGCACCACGTGCAGGTGAGGTTGGTTTGGGTGTCTCAAGTCTTATGATGTTATTCGACAGCCCTTACACCCCAATATATATAACTACATAATATATATTGTAATTTCTATTTATTTTATTTTTAAGATAAAGGGTGATCTTACAGGTAAGAAAAGAACAAATATATAGTATTAACATAAATATGGTAATTTAAAAGTTCACCCAGATATAAAATTATGTAGTTATAACACATATATATGAGTTGGTAGACTTATTAAATACTAGCTGTACCAGCGACCCCGTCCGCGTGGAACTTATTGTAAAAAAACAGTGAGTAATAAAATCATCTGAATGTATTATAGTACATAATGGTACAAGTGTGTAATGTTGGTGATTACCGCTGAGGCGCCATTGAGACCCGAGCCGTTAGGTGAGGGTCTTAAGAGAGCCGAGGACGGTAATCACCAATACACACGTGTATCATACGACGTTTACAACACACTTGTGAAGAAAATAATAATAAAAAATCATTTTATTTAGTATATAAAAAGTTTATTTAGAGAAACAATTAGTTAGTAAAATTATAATTAACTGTTTTTGATGGCATGGCGGTTTTATCAGATAGATTATTTATTGAAATACTTTCATGTTCTATTGTTATTTGAGATGGTTCATTATTCCTCTAGGTAGGTGAAATCCAATCATTGGATGTACTTGGCGTTTCGCCAGTAGGATGTGCCTCAGAATCAAGTCTAATTCTTTTTGTGATTTTTGCACAAATTTCCTTCTTGTTTTGTATAGAATCTTCTACGTATGATTCTGCTACATTGCTAGATCGCCACCCACCATGACGCTTCAAAGTCATTATATCAGCTCCTGAATTAGCCAGCAATGTCGCTGAAGTTCTTCTGAAACTATGTCCAGTATAGCTCTCAGCATCTGCTAAACCTAAAAACTTAACGGTTTCTTTAGGCATAGAACCAAATTTGTTTATACCTATTGGCTGACAGGTACATTTACCATTCTGGTAATTTAGAAAGAAACGGTCATTTTTTGTTTTTGGTGAACGCAAACTTTCATACTTCTTAACAATTTCATAGAATGGACCGTGTATGATGAATGACCTCGGTATTTTATTTTTCGTGATAGGTACCTTCACTAAAAGCATCTGGCCATGGTGCTCTATGTCTTTTACAGTTATATTTGTTAATTCTTGTATCCTACATGCACCAGTTACACCAAATATTAAAGCAACCTGAAAAAAAGAAACAATAATTAAGTTCAACACACAACACAGGCTAAAGTCGCGTAGATATTTAAAATTAATTTAACTAACCTTAGTAGCCAGATATTGGTTATCTGGAGCATCTTTTATAAATTTTTCAACGTCGTCAGACGATAAAACCTTTGATTTCTTGTTTCTAAATCCATCGGATAGTCTATTTAGATAAGCTGACAAACTAGAATATGTTTTTAAGTCCACTCCATTCTTTGTTCGGACTGTACTTTTTAACATTGAGTATATACACCACAGAGAACACATTTTCTGAAAAAGACTGCGTATTCTTGTTATTTTGCCATTGTATGAAATTTTGGTACGCTAATAGATATTTTTCCTTGGAGTTTTCAGGTAGTAAACTTTCCATAACGTTAAGGGCGTTCATCTTATATCGGGCGGTGTACAACATAAATCATTTTCTTCATAACCAGTACTTGTAGACATTTTAATTAATAAATAACTATAATTTCAACAGGGAAAACGATTTGTGAATTTTTTTTCGCTATGGCGGGAAAAATTAATCAGTTTGCGCGCGCATCTAACAATGGCGATCGGCAATAGACTAAAGGAATGAGGTTTCTTTTTTTTTGGCTTTCCGCAGATAGCGTTTTAGCCACGTATAAAATGGGGAATTTAAAGTTTTCTTTATTACAGAGAAAACAAAAGTTATATTTGAGTGAAAGTTTTATTTATTAAACACGTACAAGTTAAAATTATCTATTTAAATACGAAGTTGTATGAAATGAGCAAGCAATAGGTACAGTAATTTATTTGTTCTATTGATCATTATCTTTTTTGTATCGAAACTTTTTTAAGAACAAAGCAACTCGACCAATAAAATAAAAAAAAAAACTCTATAACTCACTTGTGAATAATAGCAATGAATAAAGTAAATTTTCAAAAAAAAGTATTAACCGACTTCAATATCAATGAAAAACCCATAAGGCACTAAAAAGCGGAAAATAAATAGTTTATCAAATTAACCAAATTAAATAAAACATATGAATATGTGTGCTACCTAGAGATGTATTGGAAGTCGGTGCCAACCGAAATTTCATATTTGTTCCAGGTAGAAATGTATTACAGAGACGACTTAAACTTTGTACCTATGTAGATGATATGATTTTCGGTTCGCACCGACTTCCAATACATCTCTAGGTAGCACACATATTCATATGTTTTATTTAATTTGGTTAATTTGATAAACTATTTATTTTCCGCTTTTTAGTGCCTTATGGGTTTTTCATTGATATTGAAGTGGGTTAATACTTTTTTTTGAAAATTTACTTTATTTTTCCATTTTTTGTGTACATAAATATATTTTATTAGCAGTGCCCGCGAACTCCGTTCCGCCTTAAGTATATTAAAATATGCGCATTTTTGCGGTATGGTATGATTTCAATTGGTTGTACAATAAGTAACGTTTGGTACGAACGCAACCTTATCAATAATCCGCGATAGTTTTTTCTACCACCAACTCGGCTACCATCGCTTCACACATAATACACCTTAAGTAATGTAATTACAATGCTTGCGTCATGTTGCAACACAGCAACGAACATAAGCACAATAGGCTCCTAAGAATTGAAGAGTTTTTTTTTATAATATTAGTGGCAAACGAACATACGGGTCACCTGATGGTAAGTGGTCACGGCTGCCCATGGACACCTGCGACACGAGAGGAAACACAGATGCGTTGCCGGCCCTTAAGAAAGGAGTAGGCTCGTTTCTTGAAAGTTTTCTTACTTTGTCACGGATCCCATAATCAGAACCTAACCAAACTCTCATCAAACTACCCTTGAAGTACGTCCTTTCCAATAAAAAATGAATCATCGAAATCGGTTAGCGTGATATTGAGTTATTCGTCTATTTGTCGTGTACATACTTAATGCAAATTTAAAACTTATACGGTTTTGCACTGGATGCCGTTGTCGGAACTGGACCAAATTAAAATGGGACCACACGGGAAGTACCAGCTTTCAAATAAAAAAAGAATAATCAAAATCGGTTCACCCAGTCCAAAGTTATGAGGTAACAAACATAAAAAAAAAAAAAAAAAAAAATACAGTCGAATTGATAACCTCCTCCTTTTTTTGAAGTCGGTTAAAAAGTCACAGTTTGATTACAGGTGTCATTATGTGCCTAATTGAGGTGATATTAGAGCCACTATATGAGCAAGTGTGTTGAAAAATCCATTTACTTATCTATTTTACTCTCGTACTTAAGTCGCGTCGTTATCAAAATTACAATAACTTTTGATAGAGTGAACCGGTTTTAAAAAAAGTAAGACTAAATATTACTCAAGGATATGTTTTATGATTTTCTTGGTGAGATTTTCTCGTGATCGCAGTACTTTAGCAGTGATGCGTCTTCAAACAGACAGACGTTTCTAAAAATGATTGAAATTGAAATAATTATTACTTATTCCAAGACACCTGCAACATTTTTTTTTCACAAAAATCTAAAAAGTACGAATTTGCGAATTTGCCGTTAACTGTTCTGACTGGCGATCTTATGTATATAGGGTATAAATATGTAATTTCAAACATTGAAAAATATAAATGCCAAGTTGTGTTATAAATTAGTACACTAATAATCAGCTAGCGAGCCCTGCAGACGTTGTCCCGTCCTGATAATTAAAAAACCATGGACAAATTATATACCTAAACCTTGCTCATAAATTACTTTATCTACTGGTGAAAACCGCATGAAAATCCGTTCAGCACTTTTCTGTCTGTTCGCGATAAACTCAAAAACTACTGAACGGATTTTCATGCGGTTTTAACCCGTAAATAATTTTGGTATATAATTTGTCGAGTTTTTTATTATCAGGGCGGGACAAAGTCCGCCGGGCAGGCTAGTGTAGTTATAAATTTACATTCTTTAATTTTCGACAAAACTAAACAGTTTACAGGAAACCGTACCTCGCACCATGATTCTTACGCATGACATAATAAATTAACATTTGACTAAATAGGTACCTCGCTCGATTTCGTAGCCTTTCAATTAAGTGGCATCTCTAGAAAAAATGTTGTCAAATCTTCTCTGAAGTAAACGGGAAGCCATTGATACACAGAAACCCAAAATGCACACTTAACGTCTCACAGCAGGCACCCAAAAATGAGTGCATAATTTTGGATTATACACCCATTTCAAATACTTCGCGTCGCTTGCGTCCTTGTAAAAACAACTTTAAATCATTCGGGTAAGGTTGAATTTGCAAAATCATAAGTTTATCCCATAACTATAACCACGTATGTATATTGCGGAGTTTTTGCGGACGGTTTTGAGCGCTACTTTTATTCGAGACTGTGCGTCTTGGGTTTTTATATCTCAATGAGGGAAGCTTTTATATTCCAATGTGGTATATACGCGTATGCATGCAAATGTCGGCAGAAATAAATAAAAAGTTGAGGCAATCATAGAAACAGAAGTGAAAACTCAGAGCGATGGTATAGCTGTGTACTTTTTTGAATTGTTTAATACATTTTAGTGTGAATTGTTTAAAATTCATAATTTATATATTGAAATTATTAACATTAATCTGGTTTTGACATCGATTGGCACACGGAACAATAATTATATACATTGTTATAAAGTTTATTAATCAATCAAAACTATTATGAACTGCAAAATATCAATATTACACGTACTCAGGCCGCTATACTACGCGTCGCTAGTCAGACGCAAGTCGCGCAAGCTCAATACTCTCAGTATATAGTATCTTATCTATGCTCAATACGTCCGGTCACGTTTACTACCATGTCATAGCGCGAAATTATAAATTTATCTCCTGCCAAAAATACCACTCAACGCGCCTAAAAAAGTTTTCACTTCAAAAACATGAATCAGTCTCCAAACGGTGTGTAATTGTGCGGCGCCTCTGTCTATTTAAACTAAATATATTCCTTAATGCTATAACCCCAATTAATAATAAAACCTTCGCAAAGTATAATCTTTTCATTTTCTTATTTGTTACGACGCGTATTAGGTACTATAAGACGGCCTATTGTCGCTCCCCTAATGTGACGTCACCATAACGTGTTACCGTTCGGAGAATAATCCTTATAAACAGCCGTTTCAATGTTAACATGAACAGAAATTTCAATTTTATGTAATACTATCTCTTGCTCTCAGTTTCGCTCGTATTAGTATATACTTTGAATATAAAATACTACCTACGCTCGCTATTAATGTAGCTTTTTCTATGTGACTGAATTTTAAAAATCGGTTAAATATTTTTTGAGTTTATTCATTGCAAACAAAAAATCAAATCTTTTCTCTTTAATGACTAAGGACTGTTTTCTTGTCATTAGTAAGATACATATGTGTACACCATGATAGCTCAGTGATAGTACTTGAATACGGTATCGCAAGAATGAGTAGTTATATTTCAAAATAAATTAAATCGAATTTTAGCGGTTCCTAATAATAGGTCTTTACCTATGAAATTGCCGTTCTGCAGTACTGGCCATTTCAAATCAAAATATTTTTTGTTTGGCTAAGAATTCTAATTTCAAATTAATTTTATTTTAAAAACATGGAATTCTTTTTCCAAAAGTAGTCATTTGTTTATTGATTAGTGTTATATTTTCATCGCATTTCAATCATTTTTGTCATCATGGATACGTTAAAAATTCGAGTAATTATGGAATATGAGTACCGTCGTGGCAGCAACGCGACACAAGCGGCACGCAACATCAACGACGTTTATGGAGCTAACACTACAAACCAACGCACCACCTGTTATTGGTTTGCTCGCTTCCGTTCTGGGAATTTCGACCTGAAAAATGAACCTCGCGGTCGTCCGAAGACTTTGGTCGATAATGACGAATTAAAGGCGACTGTAGAAGCTGATGATACACAATCTACGGCTGAATTAGCAGCAGCTTTCGACGTTAGCATCAAAACAATATTGGTCCATTTGCGTCAAATTGGCAAGGTAAAAAAGCTTGACAAATGGGTGACCCACGAACTCAATGATCGCGAGCGCGAAGTACGCGTCGAGACATGCCTTGCACTGCTCAACAGACACACAAATTAAGGAATTTTGAACCGCATTGTTACCTGCGATGAACAATGGATTCTGTTTGATAACCGCAAGCGCTCAGCAAGTTGGTTGGATCCTGGTTCAGCACCTAAACAATGCCCTAAACGAAAACTTACCCCTAGAAAAGTGATGGTCACTGTTTGGTGGTCTAGCGCCGGTGTGATTCATCACAGCTTCTTACCAAACGGGGTGAGCATTACTGCAGATGTGTACTGTGAAGAACTGAACACAATGATGGAGAAGCTGGCACATCTCCAACCAGCATTGGTCAATCGCTCATCTCCGCTGCTCCTGCACGACAACGCGCGACCTCATACTGCACAGCAGACGGTCTCCAAGTTGCAAGAACTGGGGTTGGAAGTTCTCCGTCATCCGCCCTACTCACCAGACCTTGCGCCTACAGACTACTACTTTTTCCAGAATTTGGATAACTCCTTGGCGAGAAAAAAATTCAATACCCAAGAGGCAGTACAAAATGCCTTTGAAGAATTTGTTGCCTCCCGTCCAGCTGATTTCTTTAAGAAGGGCATCAATAAACTGCCACTGCGTTGGCAAAGATGCATTGATTGCATAGGTGATTACTTCGATTAATACAAATAAAAAATACATGAAAAAAATTCGTTTAAATTTTTTCATACAAAACGGCAATTTCATAGGTAAAGACCTAATATTTTACATTATTTTTCAAAGTTTTCAAATGTCGTGCATATAAAATATGAAGATCATAAAAAAGCTAAAAACCTTATGATCAGCAAAATTTGAACATCGTTCTCGGTGTATAAAAACTGGAAATCTTAAGAGAAATTAAACATGTATGAACGATTAAAATTGAATTTGACTAATTTTGAAATGTTACGACTCAAATGTGGTATAAAGCATAAATTTTCAGTGACATAAGATATAATTGAGTACAGTGTTAAGAATAATTGAAATTCGACAATATTCTACTGACACGATCGACAATACATTATTTCTCTTCTATAAAGTCCCTTACTCCATTCATAAAACACACCTCTGGTTTCGCAAATAGTTTCTATTGTCTGTTAATTTTTATTTTAAACATGGCAACTCAGCGAATTATACAACATCCCGAAAACGCTTCGCAATGTCGTCGTCGTAGCATTAATATTGCATGAAATCATTACATTTTGTTATTCGCTACGTTAGACCTGTGCAAATTAAATTCAATAAAAATGGGTCGCTTACTGACCCAGTAACACAAATTATAACAGATCGATGTGAACATGTAAATACTACTCAAGTAAAATCGATATAGATTAATAGTAATTAATAGCTAGAAGCTATATTATTAGGGGTTTTTTTTTCGGACTGACTACGCTATTGACTTAGCAAGGTCTTAACAGCTTCACCGGTACATATTGTTAGGGTCCAAGACAAAAATAATAAACTAATGAATATTTCATTATAAACAAAAATTACATGTACAATAAAATACGTTGGTAGACAGAACCATATACACATTTTTTTTTTTTTTTTTTTTTTTACGTGGGGAAATCCCTTATGGATACGCCACCCTCTCGCTTATTAACTCAATTTTTTATAATGAACGTAATAAATATTATAGTGGACGCTACTATGCACTTCCGCCGTTTTTTCAGGAGGAAGCGCAAAGTAGCGTCCACTATAGTATTTCATAAATTTTTTTTCTCGAAATGTCTTCGCTATTGGCCTAGTAAGGCCTTAACAGCTTCAGCGGACTACTAAGGTGAGCGCTTAAGGCACTCAGCCGATATTTTTTGGCAACTAGCTCAAGGGTGCGCGGCACACCTCGGCTTAGGCTGTTACCTAGTTATCTAGTACCTAGTTATCGTACCGTGTCATATGAGGCGGCGTGTCTACTGGCGCGCCCCCCGCCATGGGATCTATTGGCACACATGCATGCTGCGATGTATAGGTGGCGAGTCGAAAAGCTGAGTCGAGGTGAGACTATCGCGCCTCGAGAAGATGAGGCTCACAGGTCCTACTTGCGTATTTTTTTTTTTTTTTTTTTTTATTGTAGCTCGGCAAAGTGACTGTACTATGCCTGATGGTAAGCACAGTACAATCCAAAAACAATGGCGACCACCAAAAGACATGCTATCTATCGCCGGTCGCCGCTATCATGCCGGCCGGTATGGCGATGCTGACGCTGTGGAGGGAAAGGCTCTCTGCACCCGCCGCGGGTCTAAGGACCATCGAAGCCATCCGTCCAGTTTTAGCAGAGTGGTTTAATAGGAGGCACGGAGCGCTCACATTCCGGTTGGTGCAGGTGCTTACGAGCCACGGCTGTTTTGGTAAGTACCTGCACCAAACAGCCCGCAGGGAGGTGACCCCAAAATGTCACCACTGCGACGGATGTGACATGGATACGGTCCAGCACACGGTGGAGGAATGTCCGGCGTGGGCGTTGGAGCGTAGTGAGCTCGTTGCCGTAGTAGGCAATGACCTCTCTCTACCGGCCTTAATCCTTTCCATGGTCGGTAGTGAGAGGTCATGGAACGCTGTAGTGGCCTTCTCAGAGAGCGTCCTCAGCCAGAAAGAGGAAGCGAAAAGGATAAGAGAAAGGGAACCAGATGCCCCAATGATGCGGCGCGGGAGATCCGCCCGAGGGCGTCGACGAAGAGGTGCAGGCATGTTTCACCTGATGCCTCCCTGATGAACCTTCAGATGGTGGACGCGGGGGCGTCCGTTGCCGCGAATTGAATTGAAGAGAGCAAGGCTGTAGCCGCTGCTCCATGTGAGGAGTAGAGGAAGAATACCTGCTGAGAGGTGGGTCCCCCCGTTTTACCATCCACGGGTGACCCAAGCGCGTGGCCGGGGCAGTGGAGTTTGCTAGTCGTCACCCCACACCCTGGTCCACATTCGCGCTCAGTGGCCGAGGGGTTTTTAGTCGGTAGGAGTCCGACATAACTCTCACGCTGGCCCCCGGCGGCGTGAGGTGTATCCTATGTAGGATTTTCCCCTCGACAAAAAAAAAAAAAAAGGCTGTTACCTAGTTCATGAAATTCACGACCTAACTGAGCTAACCTAAGCTAAACTACATATTCATAATTATATGAGTTATTAAAACATATATGTGTATCAAGCATACATACCTCAATAAATCTTACATATATTATTACCTGTTGGATAATTTTTCTAAACTATTTCAGTTCGACAAGAGAAAAAATAAACTCGTTCCTTCCTTCCGTGCACGTCTGTGGAGGTGATATGTGTAATATTTTGTGTCACTGTATTCGCGCGAACAGCATATTCAAGAGCTCCACGCCGAGGGAACGGACCTAGGCTTGAGTCGCTGCCGAGAAGGGCCTAGTCTGGTGTGCGGGTGCGAAATTTACCCCCAGACCACGGCGGCGTGATCTGTGGTTACGCGGGCATGGGCGTGCTGTGTTGTGCTGAAGACAGGCTGGTACTGATCATTCGCTGCCGTTATTTCATCGGGAGGATCGGTAAGAATATGTCGCGGACTTCTTTTGTGGCGCGCAGCGTTAGGAATGGTTTCGTAATTCCCGGCGGATACCACTAACGGACTGGGATGACCACCGCCTTTGCAATGTAATTAGTGGTGAGTGATTTTACATAGGCCCAGATAGTCGTTATCTCCAGGTCCCTGTGGAGATCGCCTCTCCGGACGTACCATGGGGCACCGGTCACTTTACGTAAGACGCGGTCTTGGAGTACGGAGACGCAAGTTATAGAATTTTTATTTTGGACGTATGTACAAAAACGGGACAGCTATATGTAATAAAGGGATGGCTACACGTCTTATACAGAGTGAGCTTGTGTCTGAGGGGCATTTTACTCTTATGACAAAGCAACGGATGGAGGCGACCCAAAACCATAGCGGTTTTGTTTCGTACTCTTTCTATATGTGAATCGAAATTTAGATGTCTATCTAATGTAACACCGAGATATTTGACCTATTAGGCCCAAGGGCTATTGGTTCCATATGGCCTGATGGGCTCAAGGTTATTACTATATCGTAAAGGATCGAAAAGTATCGCGGCACTCTTATCAGGATTAACTTCTATGCGCCATCGACGAAGCCATTCACCGAGTGTGTAAACGGCCTTTTCCATGCCCTCCCTAAGAAAGTCCGACTGCCAGCCTGAAGCGTAAATAACGATACCGTCAGTATAACAACCTACCTCGATCCCCGGAGACCGAGGTAGGTCACTGATGAACAGATTGAAGAGCGAGGGTGCGAATATGGAGCCCTGTGGCACATCTGAGCGTATCGGGTGAGGCGGGGATAGTTCACCATCCACTCTGAAGCGGAAAGTTCTATCAGTGAGATAATCGCGGATAATATGAATTAACCTATCGGGTACGTGAGATTTATATAATTTATGGATGAGCCCTCCATGCCAGACCTTATCGAAGGCCTTAGCGACATCGATGAAGACTGCAATTGTGCGTATCGGTTTACGTTTCGGATTAGTATTAAATTTAGTGAAAATGTACTCCGTGAGGAGGTGTACTTGATTCGTGCAAGAGTGTTCGGCGCGAAATCCAAACTGCTCAGATGCTAGTAATTTTAAATCTGTAATCGAGACCTGGAGACGGTTCAGAAGAAGCCGCTCATATAATTGACCTAATGTATCTAATAAACTAATAGGGCGATAGCTAACGGGAAGCGTAGCTTTTTTGCCGGGCTTATGTATTCCTGACTACGGCCTTCTTTCAGATGGCTGGAAAGTGACCCTGGGAGCTGGACGCATTGAAAATGCAGACTAATAGAGCTACGACATGATCAGGAAGGAGTCTCAGCACCTCGTTTCTGATCCCATCGGGACCTGGGGACTTCCCAAGCTTGAGACACTTGATGGCGACTGAAACCATCGAAAGTTATCGAGGTTAGGGTATCCACGGGAGGGGACGCGAGTGCATACTCTACCGACGGCGACTCGATTGATCCGATATGGATAGGGTCAGTGTTATCAGTGTTTGGCGAACACTGTTTTTCTAAACTCGCGGCAAGACATTCTGCTTTATCTATGCTATCGAACGCGGGAGGCAACCAGGAGCCTCTATCGAGAGGGGGCATCGGAGTAGTGAGATCTGACTTTAAAGTTCGCGAGAGTTTCCAGTACGACAGGTGAGACGGCCGGAGATCCTCCAGAAGTCTATCCATCTCAGAATCTCAGAGATACGAGATTTGACTATTTTACGTAAGGGGTCATTCAAGCATTACGTAAGCAGAATTTTGTAATTTCTGGCCGCCCCTTCCCCCTGATCAGCAAAAGTAAGCAATGTTCTTATCACTGCCCCCTCATAATTATGTAAACATTTATATATAAGTATATTCAAATCTGTTCTAATTCAGTGAATAAATATTGCATACGTAATCACCATCCAGATCCCCCCCCCCAACCCCTATGTCATCAAGAATAAGCAAATCAAGGACCCTCCCTCCCCCCATCAGTGCTTACGTAATACCTGTATGAGCCCTAACGAGCGTAAACGGTCAAGATTTTCTATAGACGGGTAAGCGTCGTAAGCTCGAGTCGCGGCGTTCTTTTCCGTGATCAACGCTCTTACGTCGTCAGGGAGGTAAAACGGCGATCGTTCGCCGCTTGTACCTCATTCGAGGTCTCTCCGACGGCGGTCTGGAGATACTCGACCAGGGACTCGATATATTTAATGATGGATTTCCGCAAAGTAACGCCTTCTTCAATCAAATGAACGTATTGTTTAGACTTGTTAATACTATACAAAATTGTACAATGGTTACAGTACTTGATGTTAATATATTATACAACATATAAATATACTCTCCTATACGTATACCAATGTAATCCATAAAACAAAATATTTTCAGTCGACTTGATTTTATTTGAAAAATTAAATTAAATACTTGTTCTAATGAAAACAACATGTTTGTTTTGTTTTATTATATCATAACAATGTATTTATAATTATTATACGTCTATATAAACAAGAATTTGAAAAAAAGTTGGTGTTGAAATTGTGGGTACTAAGATTCAAAACTCTGAAATCCAGTAAATTATTAATATTAAATAAGCATCAAACAACAAAAACCCCACCCTGATCGGATTAGTACTTTTTGAGAAAATCGCGTACTCACACATGGGTCGACTATAGAACCTCCCTTTTTGATGTCGGTTAAAAGGAAAAATGAATTTAGAAAACTGTTCAATTTCTCCCCACGAATGAATACTGAAATTCTATTCCAAATTAATTATTGTTATATCAAGCCAAAATTCTTTTTCGATGTTACACTCAAATATAATTGTACGAAATTCATTCATCATCAAATCAATGAAACATTTTTTGTTAAACAAAGTAAAATGATGATAATTGTTCCGACCGATATCAACCCTGGCGACCGAATGATACAAGTAGCTCCATCTAGTTAACCATCATAAAGTGACCGCCACTTTGGGTGAAAAAAAAATAAACGAATCAAAATTTAAGCAACATACTATTGGGTAACGTAATTATATTTACGTTTTAGGGCCAGGTTTAAAAACCTTAGTAAAAGAGGTATTACAAACTAGACATTGCAAAATTTGTTTTTTTCACACTGGCTACAGTAGTGCACTGGCCTGACAGGCTTTTACAGCTTCACCGGATTACAAATTTGTAATATTGTGGAGATATTATATTCATGTCCTCTAGGTTTATCCTGTTAGGTAAAAAAGCTAACTCTTATTGTTCTATAAGGCCTATCTATTAAAGTTTACAAAAACAAAACATAGTACAATAAAAATATTTAAATTAAGTTTGATGTACTAAAAAGTTAAGTGAATGTAACATATGTTTAAAACTAAAATTTATGAAGAACAAAGTTAATAATATTTGTAGTTGAACGAAAATTCAGATATAAGCTTCATTTAAATAGTAAAAACTACTTAGGCACTACATTTCTATATACATTAATGTAATAAATCACAGAATTAGATAAATTTATTTTATTTCATGTTCAATTCCACAAAATCATGAAACTGTTGACAAAATATTTGAAGAAATCGTAAAGTATTTTACAGGTGTAAAATTAAAACTAAAGTTATCACAGTTCTTCATTTTTAGAGTCAACATGCAAGCTGATGTATGTCTGTTTATTTTTTTTAATTCCTCTATTTTTGTTAACAAAGGCTGAGCCGGTTGTTGCAATAATGTCAACAATTCACCAGTGTCAAACGTCTTAAATGGGCACCCACCTTCAGAACAGGCACTCTCAATGCTCTGTATCCTTTGGCAGTTTACAGAACTATAACTTTTCCTACACCCTTCTAAGCCATACATATGCCTGATTCCATATAAATATTTCTTTTCATCTTTTTCCCAATTGTGACAACAATTGTGACTACCATTAGGACTCAATTTATATTCATCTTTCCAAAAACTAATGGCTTCTTGTATTGGCATGCCAATGTCTTTCAAAAATAAACTGTAGTAGAATCTTTGGTTGTGTGATAATCTGTGTTTCTTCCGTAAGGTCCTATGTAAATTAAGCATACAAGGTGGAAAATAATTTGATGCATTGTCAACATCTCTGCTAAGCAGGACATTTTTATTATTTAAATTTGGAACAAATTCTTTTTTAATCTTCAACAGCAGTTCATGTATCCGTGAGTCACTTTTAATTGGGGCAAAGTTTATTTCAAGTTTGTAGTGTAAATTATTTTGAAAGAGTAATATAAGATACTGTTTCCACTTCCCACATGGTATTGAAACTATGCCTTTATTTAACTCCACTTGTCTCTTAGATACAAAAGGCAGACAATGCTTAAAATTTACTTGAATATTATGTACATTGCATTCATTGTCATGAAATGAAGAAAGGTGTTGAACAATGTCTTTTAGAGATAAATGTTGACAAAGAACCTGCAAGGGATGAATAAATGATGGTGGTGTTTTATATTTCTTTGTGTTCCTTAGCAATTTTTTGGCAAAAATTCGCATATCATAAGCAGCTAAGGATTCTAACCGGCGTTTGAACAGCACAATCTCAGAATTTATAAAGAAACGTGAAAATTCGATATTTTCATTCAGAACAGATGCAATACATAGCATGAAATGTCCTACGTTATCATATACACTGCCTTCAAATACATATTCGTTGTACACTGCATGGTCATCTCGTAATATAGCTTTTAAATATTCCAACCTCTTAAGTACAATTATTTCCAATAAATGTACTGGTATGTCACCCTTAACTGCAGTTAGATAGAAAAACGACATTATTACACTCCATTGTTTCGTTAATTGTGTACATTACTTTCTTGCCTGTTAAATATTACAGGCACTGTTTATTTATCCATGGGTAATGAATATATTATTTAAACAAACGCCTGTCATTTTTATTTATTTATGATAATCTGAAGGCCACTTTATATTATCAATATATAATATCAGAGTTACCAACTCCTCTCTCCTTAATCCCCTTAAAATAAAGAAGAATAATTATGACACTGCAGCTGATAGACGAAATGTTAAGTTACTCTAATTTAGATTTTAATAAAATATTTATTTCTTTTTAAATTAAAATATTTTTATTCATAATAATATAATGATTAAAATGATTGCAAAAACTGGTCAGATATCAGATAATGTCCGCAATATAAATAAAAGAGAATAAATAACATTTCAAAATAATCCTTGTTTACAAGCTGTTGAATATTTCAAATATTATATCATTTTCATTATCAAAGTAACTAAACTTAACGTTTTAATGAAAGGATGAAATGTTATGCAAGATTCACCAATACATTGCAATGTACATCAGACCACCATTAAACTTTTTCGAAATATCGATAGGAAACCTATTTAGCAGATTATTATTGACAATATTATAGATAGAAAATCACACTCGATACTTGCATTCGATAATGGTATCGTAAAAAAAAAAATATGTTAATCTGGATTAAGTTATTTCACCATGTGTACTTGTAAATAAAAAGTTCCTAAAAAATTCTACCCTACATACTTACCCCTTAAGTTTGGGGGAAACCCCTAAGTTGGGAACACTAAATATTATGTACGAAATCTATACATATAATGAAAGTGAAGAGTCTGTATGTAATATCACAATAACATTTTTTTACTGATGGGTATGAAAGTACACACGCTACTGATAATAAAAATGCGATTTTTTTAAATTTTGTCGGTCTTTTTGTTTGTCTCTTTGTTCCGGGTAATCTCCGAAACGGCTGGACCAATTTTGATGGGGATTTTAACTGGCAGATAATTGAAATTACAGCGGGTCACTTAGGCTACTCTAAATTAAAGTAGCCGTTAACCGCGGCTTCGTCTGCTATGCTATCTCCAAAACGGTTCGACCGATTTTCACAAGGATTTCACCGGCAAATAGCGGACATCATAACAAGTAATTTAGTCTATTTTAATTTCGACTAGCTGTTAACTCTGGCTTTGCCCGCAGTGCTATCTCCAAAACGGTTTGGCCGATTTGTACGGGATTTTCACCGGTAGATAGCGGACATTATAAAAAGTAATTTAGTCTATTTTAATTTAGACTAGCTGTTAACCGTGGCTTCGCCCGCAGTGCTATCTCTGAAATGGTAATGGACCGATTTTCACGAGACTCACTGGCAGATAGCTGACCTTATAGGAAGTAATTTAGATTATTCTATTTTAAACTAGCTGTTACTCGTGACTTCGTCCGCACGAAATTTAGCAAAAATATGTTGTTCACTCTAAACATGTGCGTAAGACATGTGTTGTAGTGGACTCCAAGAATTGAAATTCTTCTTCTTCTGTTTTTTGATCATTTTGGCTGCCATTTTGTTTTATTTACCGCTCTTTCGTCTACATAACTCAGTAACATATAAGAATATTGTATCGAGTTCAGTGAGCACTATTTCAATTGTCAAATATTAAAAACTGCTTAGACAGACATAAAGTTTTATGTCTTGATTTATATTTATGCACGATTTCAAGACGTCATCTCATTCATTGTTCACAGTGCAACATTATAATTATTAATAGTAAATTTGAAGATAGAAGGGGTCTTTCCAATAAGATATTAGACCATAAACGTATTACTTATTGACAATATGGACATATTATAATTATCATCATAATAACATCTTTAAGTTATTGTTTCATTAGTTCCTCCTACAGTGTAAGTGAGCACTGAAGTAGTTATATGGTGGATTAAGGTTTCAAATATGTTGCTGATAAGCCTCATTTCACACACTGTTAGTATTTATAATATATTATCTAATGTACATCTTACTGTAAGCGGCGTTCGTGTCGTACTTACAGTTGTTTTTAAAGAGCATTTCTATAATTGTACATGATCTCACAATTTTATATTTTTTAATTTAAAAAAACGCGTGCGGTACTGCGAGTACAGCTAATCTGATATAAAACAAATGAAGATCGGTACTGCCATTATTCAGTGTTTATATTACAGCATCTGTGATGACTTCAATATTCCCAACAAGTATTCCTCTTACTAAAACTTTAATGAGAAATTCTGTGACACCTCAAACGTAATGTCCTCCGTGTTATTATTTCCTATCGTGTATGTAGTATATACGATAACCAAGCTATATTACGAAGGTTACTACTTTATATAAGGTACTCTGTAAATACCACCTAAATTACATAATATGGACATATATGGAATAAATAAGTATAATCGAATAACGCAAGAGTGTGAATTAAAAATTGTACAAGACAGTTTAAATTCTCAAAAATTGTTACCAAATTTCAGAAATTATGTAGATCTATATATAGATCTATGTCTATATCCACCAACTTTTTCCATAAAAGAAAACTTTTTAGGAAATAAAACTATAAATGGAACTACTTGGAGAACCACTCGCTGGTCCATGTTTCGATCACGCCTCGGTGGAGCTTAAGTTCTCCGACGCTATATAGAATAAATTTTATTTTTTGTAATTCTATATACTTATGTGAAATTCTTCATTCTCAATATATCTCTATAAAATTCAGTTATTAATTATTACAGATTAATTTTATATAGGTACCCAACATTCAATAAATTAACCAATATACTATAAAAAATATCAAATTGAAATACAAAAAATTAATCGATAGGGTCATTCTTATAGCTAGTAAGCAATTTCATACGCGCGTCACCAACAACAGTTCTCTATCTACCAGTTATTTTTCAGTTTTTTTTTAATCCGTTAGCTCTCGGACCGGCAGATCGGCCGCGCGCGCTTTTTTAAAAATTTTTAAATTTCCCGCCATCGGCAAAGACATTTAGTATGTGTACCTTATATATGCCTATAAGTCTTATAGAACATAATTATCTATTCTCACAATAATATATTTAATTATATGAAAATTATATATAGTTTTTATATTATCATATATTTGAAATTGTTAACCTTGTTTCATAAATAATTATAGCTAATTTAAAATATATTTCGTTTTTCTTATGATCTATTAGCTAATTTTGTATAGCTAATAATTCTTTGTAGCAACATCACGTGACGCATTGACAGTCTGCGAGAATGTTGAGTTATTTATGCGTGCTAGGGAGTAATTGTTCTGCATTTTTGAGATACTTTATGTTATAAAAAATATTTTTCAGTTGTATCAATAATTGTAACACTAACACAATTGAAATTGGTTTTATCTAGGTTTAATACAGTTCACTATGTTCACAAACTCGAACGTCGTTTCCAGTAGATAATTAGAAAGATGTCCCTATTTATATGTTGTACAGAGTATTGCGACACATAGTTTTGTGTATTTTATTTACTACTTTCATATTCTATTTTATAAAACAAAACCATAATTCTGTAATGTTTTAGGTGCTCTGTATATGAGAGCAGTGGTCATAAATATCATTATAATCTTTAGTTATTATAAGTCTTCATTTTGTGTTCATTCTTTTATGATACCTTGAAATTAAAATATAATTGTATGTAATTGTTTTATTTCTAAATCAGTTTTGAAAATTATTTTATAAAGTAATAAGTATAAATTATTGAAATTTATCTTTATTTCAAAAGTATAATGATAGTTTTTGAATTTCATTGGTTTCTGCATATACTGTAACAATCTTATTGTATGGCTGATTAGTATACAAAGGGCCACTATAGGAGAAAGACTCTCAACACATGATATTTATGCATTTTTTCACATGACTATCAATTATTTTTTACAATGTAACATGACTAAGAAGGTTGCTATGTATTTCATAAAAAACTGCTATCCTTGCATATTAGAAAAACAAATGCTTTTGTTTTGGTATTAGGACCACTGAATTGATAGGTATAGATTTTATTTTAATCTTAAGTTTTTCTTTCTTTAGCTAGCTAGGTCTTAGTATATTTTCTTACAATAAGTTTTATATGAAATAAATAGGGAGGAAAAATAGTAAAGTTAACTATAATAATAAAGTATACTAATAGTAAAGTTATCCTATTCATATGTCTAAATGATTAAATATTTAATTTTAAATATTTATATAATAATAATTTCATATTTATTTAATTAAATATTTCATGTATAATATTTTTTTTAACCTAAAAGTATAAATACAATAAATAAATTGTAAACTTCATGGTTAAGGAAAAAAAAAGTTCTTAGGAATGAAAGAATAATTTAGTAATACATTTTATATAAAAATTGTAATTTTACATTACATAATTTGTTATTATTCAAATTTTGTAATAAATCCAGTATTTTTTTTAAACTTATGCTGCCAAAATGTTTGTTGACCTGTGCTACATAAGGTCTACTTTCGTTTGTATGGAGCTTAAACCCTTATGGTTTTCAAAACTAGAGTGGTTAAACATTTTTGACGATATGTCAACTTCTTATCTGGGTGATGCCGGTGCGGTGAAATATTATGAAGTTAGCGTTTTACGTGATATTGTTTTATTGTTCTACACAAGTGAAGTGGACTATAATAAATAATAAATGAAATCATACATTTTAAATTATTACAAAAACTCCCTGGACAATTCTAACAAGAGACTCATCATCTTTTTGAAACGATTTTTAACAATTACAAAGCCAGACCTCAAGAATTTAAACCTGTAGCCCGGTGAAGCTTTGAAGATCCGTCAGGCCAATAGCGTAGTCAGTTCAAAAAAAAATAAGAACTTAAATGGCCGTAAGTAGATAAAAAACAAAAGAAACTAAATTGTACAATATATTTGGATCTTGGCAACACCGAAAAAAACGTCAAATTACGCAGTGAAGCTCTGTAGTCTGTGGTGAAGCTATGCTATATTCTGAGTTTGAGTGTATTAGGTACATACCTACATTCTATTGCATTTATTTTCGGAAATAGCAATTGAAATCAGTGCACTTAGTCCAGTTGAGTTAATTAAACTCGTCGAAGTCAGATTATAACATTGCAGTCGTTGTTAATTGGCGGCTGTGTGTATTGTTTGAGTGTGCTCGGATGTGCGTTGTTTACTCCGTTATGTACTTATGTTGCAATTTCTTAAATAGAATAGACGTTTTATGTCGGGGCCGCGTATAAAAATAACATTGGAGTGTCGCGTCGCATCGGCAGGGCTGACCCCGCCTGCACTATGGCTCCGGTTATGCCTTCAAAACTAGTTCTTCATCTAGCTCTGTTAATATTGGGTAAGTAAAAATAAAGAAATTTTCAGACACAAACAATTATATGATTATATACCGTACACAGTTATATCAAGGTACGACATGCTCATACATTATCTGACCCAATTTATAAACCAGTTTCATTTAAAATCGAAAATCTTTGTACCAAAATTAAGGGCTTCTGCAGTTCACTAAATGCAGTAAAAGCAGTTTAGAAAAATAGAGTTTCTGAATTTAATCAAATGCTAGAATTTTAGTGGATCCTTCATAATCTAGTAGTTATAAACTGAGATATATAATATATACTAAAATGGTAATATATGTGTAAGGCCTTGCATTTAGTTAATTTGGGTTTGGAATTAGAAATTCGCATCACGAATTCGGAGGTGTCTTTTATAGGGGTTGGTTACCCCTTTCAAAAGACACCCCCCTCGCCCCGTGGAACTTGATAGTTTTTTTTTAAATATGTGATTGAAGTTTCATGTAAGGGAAGTGACTTTTCCTTCAGATACCCATTTCTAAGGTTTATACTACTATAATTATGTTGTTTTATACATATTTATTGTTGTTTTATAATTGTTCACTAATATTTTAGAAAAAAAAAAACAAAAAATCAAATATAAAATATTTATATGACAAACGGAATATTTTCTGCAATCTTATATTTTTTGTTTTATTTATATTATGTTTAATCCAAAACTGAACTGTCTTAATTGTAGAAAAAATATAATATAAATTATATGAGTGAAGCGAGCAAGCAAACTAGTTAAAGCAAATCTGACTGAGTCCCGTTAGTTTAATAGAAGAGTAGGGTTGGAGCAAAGCGAAGCTTCTCTCCGCTCTAATACTCTATGTAGGTTAGTATTGCGAACACATATCAAAATTCCTTGTTATTTATGTAATATATATTTTTTTTTTATTGTAGCTCGGCAAAGTGACTGTACTGTGCCTGATGGTAAGCACAGTACAATCTAAAAACAATGGCGAAAGACGTACTATCCATCGCCGGTCGCCGCTGTCATGCCGGCCTGAAAGCGACCCAGTTAGGGACAGCCCCCCCCCCCCCTGGTTGCTGGATATACACCGGCTGATCCCGGAACGCGATACGCCCAAACGTGCCACTATGGCGGGTGTTCCACCTGGTGTACGGTGGTCGCGATCCAGTCGGGTACAGACACCCTACCACCCCGCAAACCATTTTTTGAACCACTATGAGATTTAATGTGAAATAATAGGTCTTTTTACCTATGAAATTGCCATTTTGCAGTACTGGCCATTTCAAATCAAAATAATTTTTGTTTGGCTAAGAATTCTAATTTCAAATTAATTTTATTTTAAAAACATGGAATTCTTTTTCCAAAAGTAGTCATTTGTTTATTGATTATTGTTACATTTTCATCACATTCCAATCTTTTTTGTCATCATGGATATTTTAAAAATTCGAGTAATTATGGAATATGAGTACCGTCGTGGCAGCAACGCGACACAAGCGGCACGCAACATCAACGACGTTTACGGAGCTAACACTACAAACCAACGCACCACTTGTTATTGGTTTGCTCGCTTCCGTTCTGTGAATTTCGACCTGAAAAATGAACCTCGCGGTCGTCCGAAGACTTTGGTCGACAATGACGAATTAAAGGCGACTGTAGAAGCTGATGATACACAATCTACGGCTGAATTAGCAGCAGCTTTCGACGTTAGCATCAAAACAATATTGGTACATTTGCGTCAAATTGGCAAGGTAAAAAAGCTTGACAAATGGGTGCCCGCGAACTCAATGATCGCCAGCGCGAAGTACGCGTCGAGACGTGCCTTGCACTGCTCAACAGACACACAAATGAAGGAATTTTGAACCGCATTGTTACCTGCGATGAAAAATGGATTCTGTTTGATAACCGCAAGCGCTCAGCAAGTTGGTTGGATCCTGGTTCAGCACCTAAACAATGCCCTAAACGAAAACTTACCCCTAGAAAAGTGATGGTCACTGTTTGGTGGTCTAGCGCCGGTGTGATTCATCACAGCTTCTTACCAAACGGGGTGAGCATTACTGCAGATGTGTACTGTGAAGAACTGAACACAATGATGGAGAAGCTGGCACATCTCCAACCAGCATTGGTCAATCGCTCATCTCCGCTGCTCCTGCACGACAACGCGCAACCTCATACTGCACAGCCGACGGTCTCCAAGTTGCAAGAACTGGGGTTGGAAGTTTTCCGTCATCCGCCCAACTCACCAGACCTTGCGCCTACAGACTACTACTTTCTCCAGAATTTGGATAACACCTTGGCGGGAAAAAATTCAATACCCGAGAGGCAGTACAAAATGCCTTTGAAGAATTTGTTGCCTCCCGTCCAGCTGATTTCTTTAAGAAGGGCATCAATAAACTGCCACTGCGTTGGCAAAGATGCATTGATTGCATAGGTGATTACTTCGATTAATACAAATAAAAAATATATGAAAAAAATTCGTTTAAATTTTTTCATACAAAACGGCAATTTCATAGGTAAAGACCTAATATTTGGGTGAAAAATGAGGACAGAAGTTTATTGTAAATAATTTTTTTTTTGTTCTCTAAATTTATGCTTTCTTCATCAATAATTTATTTTTTAATGCCTAGATATACATAGTTTCATTCAAGTTATTATTTTTTTAGTCGAAATCTCACCTTTTTTTATGCAAAATTGCTATAATTTTTAGCACTGTTACAAAATTTTTACATACTTAAAATTTATTTTTTCCACTAAATTTACACTTCCAGCAATAATTTCATACTCTACATGTATATAGACATAGTATTGTACAAACCGTTTTGCCTTAACTTAAAAATCACCAAGTTGTTAATAAACAAAATTACCAATGATTGTTTGGAGGTGATATAATCTCAAAACTTTGATCATGAATATCTCAGTAACTATGACTTTCCTCGGCGCGGGAGTACTATAGAGGGGTAGTCAGTACTGAAATTTATAATTGACACATAATTATCCTTAAGTTGTGTTGATGTTATGATATACAGTATAACCTCCATAAGTTAAAATCTAAGGGAAACACAAAATATTTTAAGTTATAGAGTTTTTAACATAACAAGGGTTTATGTTACACTAGCACTTTCGCTACACACTTTCTTGAAGGTCAAATCATGCCATTTCTCGAATATTTCTAACCAGCGAATTGGCGAACTCATCAGCTTTTTCCTTCACTGTAGGCGTGTAACACTGGTGTTTTTGTTTGGACACTGTTTGAATCACGTAAGTTAATACTGCTTCAAAATAAGGAATTCAGCAATTATTAGTTTCCGTAGCTCAGTTACAATGTACTGGACATTATACGGGCCGGCAAAGGCGTCTTTTCGGAACCCAAGGATCATTTTGTTAGTCCAGTGAAGCTGTTAAGGCCTTGTTAGCTTAGTTAGTTTGAGAAAAAAAAGAATTCAGCAATTTTTCGTTTTTTACATAAAAGACTTTCTCCCGATTCTCGTTTCTTTAAGATTTCAGCTTCTCTTTTAATTATAAGTGATAATGTACTTTCTATTCCTAACTGTGCTGCAACATCTTTCCTTTTTCTAGAGAAGTGGGTTGGGTCCAGGTGTAAATTAAAAATTTTCTCCTTAGAAATGGTTAAATGAGAAGGTGCTTTACCTAGGGGAAAAATCTCTACTATCCCCATACAGTTCACATAGTTTTTGAGCTGTGAATACGGATAAAATATAGGCGGCGTGTAGTTATGGGTTGGTCCAGTGCTGTTGTAGGAGTTTTTGTTTTTTTTGACTAACGTTTTGCATAAAATTGTGTTTTTCAGTTCTTTTTTTGTTTTATATAATTGAATTAAAATTTTTTAAAAGAATCTGATATTTTTATATAATAGTCAGTTTTTTGTTATATTGCTTGTTAAGTGCATTTTTTGGAGTTTTCATTGAAATTTTCCGTGCTTTAGATTATAGAGATTTCCTGAAAAGAAGCCTAGAGATTTGATAGCTGACAATAAACTAGAAAAATATAAGCGATGTGGTTTTGCCCAGTTATTAGACGAAAAACATGTTTAAGTGTTTAAAATGTAATTTCAATGTGTAAAGAACATCAGCAAAATTTGTGAAAAATGTAGCTTAAGTTTTTCTTAATTTTTTGTGCATCAATCCATTTAAAATATAGTTTTATAAAGTAATTTAAATGTTTGTTTAATAAAAGAATAATGAATCCATATTTTAATGAAGTTTCATCTAAAAACACTGCTTCCTCTAAATAATCTTTCAATTACAGTTAAATGAGAAATAACTATTAAAGTCTTTTTTAATGCGTGGAAAATTTTTATAATTGTTGGTTTTGAATAAAACCTATTTTAGGGTTTATGTTGATTTTTTTTATTTTAGTTTTTTTTGCAATTCTATGGATATATTCAACTACACTGTCTAAGTTTAAAATGAAAAAAAAAAATTATGGATAATTTGATCGAAAGATATTATTAATCAAAGACACGCGGGTATGGCATACCCAGTGCTTCTGGATCGCGCAGCAGCGATAGTGCTTCTCTTGAGGGTTAATCCACTTTTTACAACTTTTAATTTATCAGCATATGTTAGTGTTGTTAATTTTCGTTTTGAACTCATTTTACTTAACTTTAATCATACAACACATTTTCTTGGGCAGTGATCAACAACTAATCATCCAAGTGAGCCCTGTCCTAACCATCGCAAATACAGCTTTTAGGGATTTCAGATAAAAAAGAGGTGATTGTATACTTATTGTTTGTGTTAACAAATTTTACTAGAAAACACTCAATAAATTTAAATTTGGAGAAGCTTTTTGTTTTGTATATTAATTCGAAATGACTCATTGGCAGACAGTTTATCAGTTTAGTTACAGAGCTTATCAAAACATTTCTTTAAGTAACTGAGGACTAATACTGAAATTATTAGTTTAAATTACAGAGGTTACCTATATTAAGTAATAGAAGTTTTAGGCTCTGAGGGGAAGGGAACAGATTATTTTTTGAAATTATAGAGTTTTATTATACCTTCAAGTAGATATTTGCATTTAGTATTAAGTAATAGTTTAGCAGGTCATAGTAGTGTAACCACCATGTTGCTATTTTCAGTAGACTTTGTAGGTGAAATAAAACATATGACTCAGATTCATTAGACTTCTTCTACAGCTAAAATGTGAAATTGTGTTTATTTGAATTGAGGCTTATAAATATAGAGAAAAATAGAAAATTTACAATGGATTAGAAATAAAAGTGAACAGACAATAAAAATGCAAATAATACCTGCATAATAAAAATAAACATTTATTTATAATGGAGTAACTCCTTCCATACAAATATTATACTTAGAAGTGCCCCATCCACATATTATAACATTTATGCTGCATTATCATGACAACAAAATAACTAATAATAATAAATATCAAAAAGAAACAATAAAAAGTTATAACAAGAACTAATATATATATATAGAAAAAAGAAAAATAATAATAACAAGTAGTTGACAAAAAAAATACTACCGCAAGAGGTCAGTGACATGTAGTTTGTGTATGGATGTGACACTCACACTAAAATACATGGCTGCCAGTGTCCAAGAGAGTGCAAAAAAGTAACAGATGACTTTGCTCCGCCTCCACCTTTTTCTAAGTCTCATTGATCTTTAATCTGTGTTTATTTTAAGATAAATTTATTTATGTTTATTTATATTTATTTATTATATGTATAATTACTTACATTTTCTATACATATAATAATAATCTAAATCTAACATATCTGTACTTTTTAGTTTTTTGTAAAAAAATTATTGCAGGTGTCTTGGAATAAGTACTAAAATAGATTTTAATCAGTGTTAGAAATGGTTGTCTATGTGTCTGTCTGTCTGTTTGTTTGAACACGCATCACTGATAAAGTACTGTATTCACGATAAAACCTCGAGAAAGAAAATCGTGAAGCATATCCTCGAGTAATATTTAGTCTTGGTTTCATTCAAATCTGTTCACACTATCAAAAGTTATTGTAATATTAATGACAACGTAACTTAAGTATGAAAGAAAAGTAAATAAATAGAATGGACTTAATATATTCAGATGATTTTGTTAGTCACTATTTTTTTACATTACGTTCCAGGCGAATAGAGTTGTGGGCACAGATAGTATTTAATAAATTTACATTTATTAAAAGATAAATTTTAAGATCAATTTATAAGTACTATGCACAAATTCATGATATATATTTTGTGTTATATAATCATAGATATCAAGGGATCACATTGTGTGTTTGTATGTCTATACAAATAGCAGCTAATAGTACTGTAAAAGGTTGACTGCCTTTTCATTTTATTCCATTACTATTATTTTAATTATTCTCTTTCCAATTGCCTCACTTATGACACTAATACAATATTAATTTTGTAACTCAGTTTTGATTGATTCACAGGTAATTTCAATTTATTCAATAAATTCAATTAATGCCAGACACAGGATTTATTTTGTTTCCTTATGTGAAAATCTACATATTAATTTTATGGCTTGTAAAATCAATTTCTGTTGAGTAAAGAGTTTTTTTTTCTTTTTTTTTTGGAATACTTTATTCAATTTAGGCCCTGAGAAGGCGCTTATGCTTATGAACGTCAAAGCTACCACAGTGGTCAAAGTGATTGGCAAGGCCTTATGCAACAATATAAAGTTAAAATATATCGTTTTTTTGTATGTTGTTTATAGTTTTTAGTATTTACCACAATCTTTATTGTTAAGTGATCATGTGGTTCAAGATAGTAACATTCAAATCTTGAAAGGATTGAGCCTTGAGCGTAACTATCGGAACTCACCTAAGGGTACTTTGTAACATATTTTCAATTTCAGGGTATTAACTAGTAAAAATCAGAGAAATCCCTATCACCTTGCTCTGGTTTCATCATAATACATTGTCACTGAAAACTTAGACTCCTATGGATTTGAACCTATATTGATGCAAAATGATTTAGAAGGTGGTAGACTGGTTTCAGCATGAATGGGTCAGCTCGCCTGGGGTAGTACCACCCTCTCACAGAAAACCGACATGAAGTAACAGTGCTTGGATTGTTGCGTTTCGTTCGGTCAGTGAGAGCACCGGATAACCCACCTCCCCACTTCCTCGCCCTCTCTCCCCTTGCCCCAAACACAGGGTGGCAACGCACTAGTGACTTTTCTGGTGTTGCAAGTGTCTATGGATGGTGGTGATCACTTAACATCAGGTGACTCACCTGTTCGTTTGCTTCCTATGATATAAAAAAAAAACTTAAGTATGAAAAATAAGTAGATAAATAAATGGAATTAATACATTCAGATGATTTTATTAGTCACTATTTTTTTTACGTTAGGTTCCACGCGGACGGAGTCGCGGGCATAGCTAGTATGTAATAAAAAGGTTTGCATGTTAAAGGTTTCAATTAATTGTAATATTTTATACTGAAGTTGTATTTATGTATGTATAGTTCTGGTCAATCTTTTTTGCCGCTCTAAATATAGTTGTCAAAGTTAGGGCTTGCACGTAATGTAGTCAAGAGTTTAATATAAAACAAAGGTAAATTATTAATATAGAAATCTAATTGGAATTTATTTATCTTCATGTTGTCTCGATGTTATACATAATATAATGTATATTTATACCTAATGTTGTGTTCTGCACAATTATACTTGATGCAGTCAAATAAGTCGATGAAGAATGTAAGTTTACCAATTTGTTGATTATTCTAAATTTTTAATTTCATGAACTGCGTTTTTTTTCTCGAACTGAAAACGTTATTAACCTGGCAAGGCCTTAACAGCTACACCGGACTATGTTCATCAACTGCTATTTCATATAGTTTATTAGCAATCAGTTTGGCTGTTTTCAAATTTGCAAACCAATGGGGAATCTACTCGGATGTAATTCCTTTCTTACATAAACTTATTAATTTATTTTTTGCATTTGGTTCTTGATAGATCAATTTATTCAGTCAAGAAGTTGTAATCAATATGACTAATTGAACTACATATACATATGGCAAGTATGAATACATGTATACGACAAGTGTGAATATTTTTTCTACTGGATTATACTCTATGGAGATATTTAGAGGAACGCAAAAAAAAAGAAAGTAGAATAAAAAAAATAGAATAAAAAAAAAAAAAAAAAAAAAAAAAAAAAAAAAAAAAAGAAAAAAGGAAAAAAAAAAAAAAAAAAAAAAAAAAAAAAAGAAAGAAAAAAGAAAAAAGAAAAAAAAAAAAAAAAAAAAAAAAAAAAAAAAAAAAAAAAAAAAAAAAAAAAAAAAAAAAGGAGAAAAAAAAAAAAAAAAAAATAAGGAAAAAAGGGAAAAAAAAAAAAAAAAAAAAAAAAAAAAAAAAAAACACTTACGTTACTAATATGTTTTCACCAGTCAATAAACTGATTCATGAGGAAGGCTTTGGTATATAATTTGTTGAGTTTGTGTAAATTGGTTGAAATACAACGTAAATACGTTAGTTAGGAATACATTAAGCATTTCGTGCACATTCATCTTTATATATACATAATTCTTATGTTCGTGTGTATGTGACTGAACTCCTAGACGGTTGGACAATTTTTTTTGTGTGTTCCATTGGATTCGACAATGGTTTAGTTTCATAATTGAACCCGGTTGGTTGCCCTGCCGTCGTATACTAGGTTTTTTTTTATTATTAAGATGGGACAACTTCGGCAGGGCCCGCTAGTAGCTGTATAATTATCCCTAACTAATAAGTTGGCGTGATATATTTATCCAAACCCCTTCATTTTGAGTTCACATAATAAATTAATTCTTAGTAACCTATTTCTTTATGTATAATATATTGGATATGAAAAATCTATATGTTCTTATTTTCTACATTTCAAGGATTCCATGCGACAACAAGAGCGGCACCTCCGTCTGAAGGAAATCTTCCACCGCGTCCGAAAGAAGGTGGTGTTACCACTCGGTACTGCGAATATTACAATGGATCAACTACAACTTGCGATCCAGCTAACAACACGACGTGCGCTCTCAATACAATTAAGGAAGAATGTCAACCTGTTGAGGCGGATAAAAGCGTCCACTGCATTGTTTTATGGCTTTTCGATAACGTAACGAACACTGCATACCCTAAACTGAAAGGATGCTTTGTCGATACTGTTTCCTGTAAAGACAGATCTTCTAACTGCCGTCTTCACAATACTAAATTGCCGCTTTTACACTGTTGTTGTGAGGGCGATATGTGTAACACAAACCTTACGTTCCCAGGCCTAGAATCAGTCATGCATCAGACAGAACCACCTTTTGAAAAAATACCTGCCTCACCATCACCAGCAACAGATGATACACAAACAGTGATCGCATATACTTTGACACCTCTGTTCCTACTTTTTGCAATTCTCATTGGGTGTTACTTCCTATACAGAAAACGAAAGGGAAGTTCATTTGCAGAACTCGCTAGTGGCGAGGCATCACTATCCAGGCCACCGTCAGCTAGTGCCGGCATGGAAAACGAAATTGGGCATTTAGTTGGCCAGGTAACATTATGTGAAGTGAGGGCTCGAGGGAGATTCGGCGCAGTTTGGAGAGCAAAGCTGGGTCAGCGAGATGTTGCAGTGAAGGTATTTCCTTTGCAAGATAAACAGTCATGGTCAGCTGAGCAGGAGGTGTTTAGGCTTCCTCGTATGGACCATCCAGATATACTACAGTACATTGGCGTCGATAAGAAAGGAGATAATCTACAAGCGGAATATTGGCTCATCACGGCTTATCATGAAAAGGTAAATATTAGCCTGTCTTGATTTATCCAAACATTAGTGATACCAATTTTCCTATAATAAAACATTTATCAGGCTTATGGTAATGTATTAAGTTGTAGTAGCTAAATCAGTAACGATAAATAGTATGTTTAATTTTCAATTTTATCTAAATTGTCTCTAATTATTGGAACGAAACATTATTTTTTAATTATTGTTCGAGAAAATTCGATGCTTGAAATTCACAAGCTGCTTCAAACCCAGTAATTTATAAAAAAATTCATCTACAGGGTTCATTATGCGATTATTTGAAAGCTAATACTCTAGCATGGGCTGATGCCTGGCGCATCGCAACCTGTGTCGCACGTGGACTATCACATTTACATGAGGAGGGAGGTGGGAAGCCGGCTGTTGCCCATCGCGATTTCAAATCGAAGAACGTTCTTCTAAAAGCAGATTTAAGTGCTTGCATCGCTGATTTCGGTCTCGCGTTGATCTTCGTACCTGCTAGAGGATGTGGCGATGCACACGGCCAAGTTGGAACGAGACGGTATATGGCACCCGAAGTGCTGGACGGGGCTATTAATTTTACGAAGGACGCATTTTTAAGGATTGACATGTACGCATGCGCGCTGGTTTTGTGGGAGATAGCTTCAAGGTAACTAAAGATATATGAGTCGTTACATTTGTAAATGAGCTAAATCCAATTTTAATCGTTCATATGACATGTTTTAATTTTTTTAAGATTTTCAGTTTTTATATACCGTGAACGTAGATCAAATTTTGCCGTTATAAGGTTTTTACTTTTTTATGACATTAATTTTTTACTTGTACAAACATTTTTAAGAACTTTAATAAATAAAGTAAATTATTAAAACGGCCAAAATTGTATTTAGGTTATTTTGAAATGTAACAATACATATCTTGTATGATTTTTTTCCCACTAGGTTCGAATCATTGTGAATGAGCCATAGCTTTTGGTAAGGCTAAACACCATAATGAAATTCTAGCATGGCAGTAGGGCTTTTCCTAGGGCTACCATCTATAGGTGTGTTACAGCAGCTGAATTTGAAAATACATATGAGAATTGTTGCCATTTCTACATAGCATGATAAAAGCGACATACCAAATTTATTTCTTGTGCGATAAATGTTGCTAGATTTGATTACGGGAAAAATCGTGAATTTATTTAAAACAGGACGACGCGAAAAAACAGATGGCGAATGATTGCTGATAGGAAATACAATACAAAATGATTCAATAAACAAAAATTTAACAATCATTGAATTTTTTTTTAGACTGATTTCAGATTACAGAATTCATAAGACTTGCATAAACTTTTGAGTTTTTGTCTAAGATGAACTTTTAAATATACTACGGTCGTCCTATACGCAGAGTAGTCCTATATGACAAAGATTTTCAACAAACTCAGCAGTTTTACTCCCATCACTGGATTTGTAGGCTTCGAAATTCTTAAAACATTGAGTTTAATCAAATGAAACTAGACTATCTATTAAAATGGCAAAGACACATTTTATTTACGTACACACAAAAGAGATAATCACATATTGCTAAAAAACAAAAAAAAATCCTATGTTTGCTGAATATACAATTTAATTAATGAACTGAATCCAATATTCATACTGTTTACACAAAGTCTTGAAAGATATTAAGTACTATCGTTTCAGGTAACAATATAAACAAACAACATTTCGTACCATACTGAATAAATATGATTTATCATATCTTCGCGAAACAAAAAATATACTGACTAATCAACGCTATAAGGAAAAATTGCATTTTGAATAAATATAGCACCAGACTGATTGAATGTAATTGTTTTTGGCAACCAATCTTCGTGTAGATTATTGCTGCCACTGTCGTCTGTAGGTAATGATATTACAAGTTCCTTGCGATCATTTCATTGAAATAACAAGATGGTGGTGGTCTCGTGAGAACTCTAGGGAGTTTTTGAGGCAAGTCAGAATCTATGCTCCATGGTATTATATTCGATCCACTTCACTTGTGCACAATAACCAAACTATATTACGTAAAACACTCTACCAATATTACAAAATATAGAGCCAAATAACACAAGATTATGAATAAAATACAAAGTCCACTACACGACATTTCAAGATCCCGCCAAAAACTCTGAATGTTATTTATCGTATTTAGCAGCTAAACGAAATAAAATTTGCCATAGCTAAAATATAAATCTTTCACAGTAATCACCTGAAGTTCAAGAATCTCGTTATAAAAACAAGTTATTAACCAATGAAATACGTTCGATGTAGCTTGTTTTCGTTCACAAATTTGACAATTGATTAATTTCAACCAATCACAGTGGCTCATTTATTTCCATTTACAAAGCAGTGAGAATATTATTTAGTGTACAAATTTAAAAGTGACATCTATGTTCACTTGTCGTTAACTTATTCCGGTTAGATAAGTTTTACGGTTATTGCATAGATGACGTTTATTTGAACTATTGATTTTTATAAAATTGAAGTTTTAATTTAAAAAAAAATACGTTAGAACATGTTGTTATATTATAGTAGATTAATCGTTTATATAATTAAAATAAATATTTTTTAAATTAAATGAACGTTATAGTGATTGCTAATTAATAAATCATTCACCACTACATGAAAGCTAGTTCTAGGTCTAGGTTTAGTGTGTTTACAATCTCAGACCACATCGTCATTTTATATCAAGTGAGATTGTGGTCAAACCCTTATGAATTATAAAACTAAACGTATACCAAAGAAGTAACAAAAAAATAAAAAAAAATTTTGAGTATGTAGGCACACAAGTATATTTAACACTCCAGATCAGAAGGTTGCGTGTTCAAATCACGTCGGGGTCACCACTATAAAGTGTATAATTATGATGTAGGATGTATACAAACTTTACTATATTGTTCGTGTTCTATATTATGAGTAATTCTGGGAATCGAATAATATACGTCATGCACAGTATAAAGTTTATTCCACGCATGCGCCTACGTACCGAGCGTAACAATAACTGGCTGACTGGCCGCTACCACAAGCTGGCATAGAGTACAAATATACTTGTGTGCCTACAAGTATCTGTGATATATAGTTTTTAACGATTTTAATTATGATAATATTATTTATAGATGCAATGAAGGTGGAGTTGAGCCAACGGCGCAGTATCGCCTCCCCCTAGAGGAAGAAGTTGGATCTCATCCCAGTCTCGAAGAGATGCAGGAAGCAGTTGTTCAAAGGAAACTGAGACCACATGTCCCTTCGCATTGGCGAAACCATCCAGTGAGTTTACGATTTCTTTATATTTAATATGCATTAGATGTTATTATATGTTTGCTAATTTTTATGGTCTTAAGTAGTTTAACAACTTATTCATCTAATGACAAAGATATATTGCAACTCTTAATATTTACAAAATTTTAATGATCAGGTGGAAGCATACACCGTATTGATCTTTTTACATAGTACCTGTTATGGGATTTCTGTTACACATACATACACTTAGCATTTGCAAACTAGTAGATATAAATTTGTAGTTAGGATTCATTTCAAGGATCATTAATGAGATCAATGAGTCGATTGTCATGTGATTTCGAGCAGAATTTGTGTATTTCTCCTTTCTTTTTGTCATCACTCTATCTGCTTCTATATAGTCTAAGATCCGGCTGCAGGATTAGAATTAGACTTAAAACATTATGATTTGATGCATGCGCAATGGGTTTAAAGCATTGTACAGCTGGCAATCTCTATCTTTGTCTGACGAGTGATGTTGCGCGTTAACTCTCTTTCACTCTGTCTTTAACAGCCAGAAAACCTTATTTTCGGCTAGATTTACTTAAGCAACCCTATATCATTATGCACAGAAAATAATTAACTTTAATTTGATATATAGTAGGGTGGAGTGAAAAAAAAAATTTTTTTTGCTGGGGGTAAATTTGTGCTTATAAAAAACAAAAATTTTTGAAAAAAAAAAAAATTTTCTATATTTGGCAGCCACCATTTTTAAAACTAATTACGAGTAAAAATATTTGGTTGAAAAAAAAATTTTTGAAGGCGTTTAGAAACTTAGAGTCTTTTATGCCAATTAAAAATCAAAGTTAAAAAAAAATTTTTGTGCTTTGTTTTAATTTAAAAAAAAAATCCAAAAAGTCCATCCTTTTAGGGCACTAGAATAAAATTTGAGTTGGAAATGATCATAATTGTTAGTTCTTAGATGTTTTAAGAGATTCAAAGACAAAAAAAAATTTTTTTTTGCAACCAAATATTTTTACTCGTAATTAGTTTTAAAAATGAGTGGGCTGGCTCAAGATGTTGAGTAAAATTTTTTTTTTTTTTCAAAAATTTTTGTTTTTTATAAGCTACAAATTTGACCCCCAGGCTAAGAAAAAAAAAAATTGTTTTTTTCACTCCATCCTAATATATAGATAATGAAAGTATATTATGAGCGTAAAAAAATAACAAAATCATACATGTTTACACCTGGCCGCGAAGAGGTACGGCTAAGTGCCCAACGGCAACCATGGTATTCTAAAGTCTTTACATTTATATTGCTGTAACGTGGATGATATTTTATTTAAAAAACAAGTTAATGAATTATTTTATTCGAAACATCAATTAAACATACCAGCGGTCCAGTTTTAAATAGGCATTCTGGTAGATATACTGTGTGACTGGTTACTTGTTAGCAAGATTTTTACAGGATATTCAGTACTTGATACTCGTTGTAAATCAATTAAAAAAATAGGTGCTTAATATTTGACTTAATTATCTAGAAAATACAAAAGTTATAGTCGATCTTCTACCGATCTATGTGTAAGTACAGTGTCAATGACCGTCGGGTGTAGTAAAAGTGAAGTGAAAGTAAAGCCAATCAACTAACAAAGGATAATTTTTCGAAGTTTAAAGAAACAAAAGGATTTATTGCCCGTTTTATTATTGAAAGTTATTAACTCTAGGTGCCGCTCGCAGGTTTTATCACCGATCTTTCAACCCAGGTTTATTTAAGTTATTATCCCAAACTTTACCAAAGCTTCTCTTTGTTGTATATTCGTATTTGTTTTGATATTATTATTTTATACGTTAAATGTGAACATGAACTATCACACGAATGAAGGTTGTCACTCTTTAAACAGTCACGTTGTACAGGGTGGCCCAGAAAGACCGAAGTGGTGTGAATTGCTTATAACTTTTTATTTAAGAGATATTTTTTTAATTTTTTTTTTTTTAAATACATTAAATTTATGGGGAATATTTTTGGATTAGTTATTAAAAATGATATCCCGCAAGTGGTGGCCATATTCTGCTTCGCACAAATGTGCTCTTTCCAACACATTTTCCATGACCTTTGCAAAACTTCCGGTGGTATGTTGTTAATTTCTTTCGAATATTGGTTTTTAACTCCTCAATAGTCCTAGGCTTATTAACATAAACTTTTCCTTTTAAATAGCCCCAAAGAAAACAGTCTGGAGCGGTTAAATCCGGGGAACGCGGAGGCCAATTAAAATTGCTGTTACGAGAAATTATTCTTTCACCAAAGATGTCGCGTAAAAGAGTCATTGTGGCCCTCGCAGTGTGCGCTGTGGCTCCATCCTGTTGGAACCATATTTGCGGATGGTTTTCCACGGCTGGCCTTACAAAATTTTGCAACATGGCCCGATATCGATCACCATTGACGGAAATGGCGACACCTTGTTCATTTTCAAAAAAAAATGGGCCAATGATCCTTTCTGAAGAAACACCGCACCAAACGGTACACTTAACTGGGTGCAATTGTCGTTGATGAAGTACTCTCGGGTTTTCCGTAGCCCATATCCTACAGTTTTGCTTGTTAACGAACCCATTTAATTGAAAATGGGCTTCGTCACTCATTATTAAGTTATGAATAAAATTTGGATTCTCTTGTGCTTTTTGCTGGAAATAAATTGCATAGTCAAGTCGTTGCTGGTAATCTGTTGGTTTAATTCTTGGACAAGTTGAATTTTGTATGGAAAAATCCTATGGTGTGCAAAATTCGCTGCAGCGACGTTCTTGAGAGGCCAGTTGTGACGAACGTCTCCTGGTTGATGTTTCTGGATCCTCCCGAATACTCTCCTGTACCACTTGAATATTGTCAGCCGTGTGGACAGTTCGGTGTCTGCCGGGACCAGGAAGGTTCCTTACTGCTCCTTGTTCTCGAAAATTTGCAACCAGACGGTTTATTGTTGACTGAGAGGGTGCAACCCGCACATTAAATTGACGACGGTATGCACGCTGAGTCAACACAATGGACCGTTGATTTGAAAAGTAAATTTCAACAATTTGGGCACGTTGTTCAATTGTGTATTGCTCCATTATAAATTATCCAAGTCTTCTTTACAAAATACTGAAAAGAAAAGAAAAAAAAAATTATAATAAAAAAGTTATAAGGAATTCACACCACTTCGGTCTTTCTGGGCCACCCTGTATATTCTCCAATTTATTAATTTATGTAAGAAAATAGGTTTTAGCATATACTTGATGAGTGTACTAATAATAGAGGAAGAATCAGCATTCGTATATGTCATAAGCAATAAATGGTGATAAAAATGAGATAAAATAATAACATTCTGCTCCAAGTACTAATATTATCGGGTCGAAGGACAAGTATTATCGGAATATGATGGATATATTTAATACTAAATTGTGACAGGGCCTCGCCGTGTTTTGCGATACGATGGAAGAGTGCTGGGATCACGACGCAGAGGCACGGCTGTCGGCCTCCTGCGTGCTGGAGCGAGTGGTCGCCCAGCGGCCCGCCAGTGCTGCGGCCGTCACGCCCGCGGCCCGCATTCCCCTCACGCCGGACACGACGCCGCTGCTCATCAACGAACTGGCAGAGCACCAGCCCTGCTGACGACCGCGACCTCGCACCGCCCTGCAGGAGTTGCCCCTCATTCAATTCTAGTACCGTTCAGATTTCACTATACCCTATACCAAGGGGTGCTCAAACTGGTAACTGCTGACGATCCATTTAAATAATGTTAGACTACGATCGATCGATTGTGAAATGCTGCAAGTATTTGTGATGCAGTGTCGTTTAGGTAGGTGTAAGTGACACCCGCTGAAAACCATAATGGAGACTAAGTGGCTGTTCAAGTATATAATTTTTTTATAATTTCTGACCGAGGTGGCCCCTGGTCAGCAAAAGTAAGCAATGCTCGTTCTTCTTTAACTTATGGTGCCGTGTGTAGGCAATACGCGATTTCGCCAATGTCATGTAGATACAGAGTGTGCACTGACCTGTGGCAGATAGTGTCATAACCGAAGGACACCGATTAACATATGTAATTCGAAAAATAACATGTTTAATTTGTGTTCAGACCAATATATTGTATGTTTCCCACAAATATATATATAGGCAGACTTATATACGTATCGATTAAGAAATAGACAATCTGATTAAAGTTTGATTTTGTTAACTTTAACAAATAATGACATATAAAATTAAAGGGTTGTTATTCACTAAAGCTAAAAGACACGTAAGGGTAGTAGGACTGGGAATATAAGGTGGGAGGACGTCATAACGGGAGAATCTGTTTCTCGAACAATTAAAGAATATATGATTTCTTACGAAATCCAAGAATACATTTATATAAGAATATTTATATAAACGTTTATATAAATATTATTAGATCTGTTCTGGTTAAAGAAATAAATATTGCTGACGTAATTACTACTCAGACCCTGAAAATAAACAAATCAAGGACCCCAACTTCCCAATCAGTGCTTGAATGGCTCCGGTGAGACGGTTATTCTGACCTAATTATAGATCAAATAAATTCTAGTTGTTTATTCATTACATTTTGTTTTAGTTGCCTATCTATTAAAACAAAATCTGTGAATAGTTCTATATTGGCTGATTTATCAGTAGATCGACTCAAAAACCATGAGCGAGTTAGTTTGAGCACCCCTGCTCTATACCCATACAATTGTAATCCATAATAAATTTATCGATATTAATCCTTCACTATAATATCGGTTAACGTCGTACACACAATGTATCGTTCATAACGATTCAATTCCCGAATCTTTTTTATAATATTTATCATTTAATTATTGTGTAAGTCGTGGCACAAAAATTGAGTCACAGAACTCGAAGTATATATCGGTCTCCCGCGTGATAAAAATATAATATAGTTGTTTCACCTGTAATTACAAAATAATTGCTCTTTCAAAGTTCATTATTACATAATTGTAAAAGTCGTTATATTTTTTTATTTATAGGATAAGTAAAAAATACCTTTTCACTGAAACATGTGACTGAAAAGTTACTCACCGTTATCATAATTATTTATTTTTATTTTGTATTCTTTACATCGTAATATAAGTAAATATATTTTTCGACTATAGAATAAACTAGCCATATTCCACGGTTCCGCGAGCACTGTTATCATTAGGGTATTTTCTGACTTACAATTTGTATATCGACTGCTCCGCTCCTAAGAGTCGAAGCGTAATGTTACTATAAAAGTAAAAGCGGTACTAGAAGAACTTCTAGAGCGTGGTCAAATAAATACCTAGAAAAGTCTTCAAGGACGAGTTATAAAGGAAACGATAAAAAAAAATTACTATAAAGGAAAAAGTATGGAAGGTCTTGAGTATTCAAAGATCGTAATAATTTGTATACAATTTACCTGCAAAATGTACAAATGCACTGAATTCAAAACATACGGATATGTTATTTTAAATTTGAATTAATCCGTAATATTCAGAACGTCGATAAAACTTCACAGTATCGGTATCGACACGAGCTTAGGGACAGGGAATACCTTTATTTCTGGTGATTATCCTGGGATATTAGGCTACCCAACCTAGTATTACAGTTTGGCTCTATTGTCCAACTTTTGAGCTATATTTAAAGTTAGAAATCTCTAAGCTATATAATCGATTGCAGAATTTGTACAGAACAAGCAGACAGACAAGAGAGAATATTAAAATTGCATTGTGCGGAACTCATGCCTACTCGTGCATACTATTGCCAAAAGGCTAATAAAGCCGTGGATAAATAAAAAATAATCCTAGATACGTTTAATGTATGTCGATACATCGAGTTATTTTCTTATTGTTTCTTTTTTGTGATGTAAAGTATCGTAATTAGTTGTGTATTTATAGACATATCTATTTATATATCAAGCGTGACTCCCAGCAGGGTGGTGTGAATCTACTCGACTGGGTTACGGCCACCATAGTAGTCCAGTCACAGTGACTGTTTTTGTTAGATTGACCGCCGAGAGACATGCATTTTGAGACTGCGTTGTCGACAGTAGTTGGATTACCGATCTCTCGTAGATCGCCATTGTTTAAAACGAATAAATTACATGCTTCTACGTGCATTTATATATTTCTATTAAACTTATTTTCAAATCTCGTATTGATTAGAAGAGATCCATAAGTCCAAAATAATATTTCATTAGAATCGTAAGTTCCTAAGTATCTCGAGGAATTTTGGTAGAATGACTCTGGTTGTGTGACTCGTCTTGTCGTTTATTTGTGTATATTCGTGGATTTCTGATTTGGCATCGATATTTCGAAAACGTGAAGTAACTAGTCCAGATAAATTTTACGTATACACAATTAGCAAAAAAACCTTTCATAAATTACGGTGTCCTGTTTAGATGTAAAAAATATTCGATAAAATAAGTACGCAAGACAACGAGACTGAAAAGAAATCGAGCTATTGACATTCTTTCATTTTGCACGTCCTATCAATCAATCAAAATGTTAGTTGACAGAATTCAAGGCGATGAGTACTCGAATATTTTCTTCGACTTCTTTCGTTTTTGCATATACGTATATTATCCAAACATACTTTTAATAGTTTGGAATATTCTTTATTTAACAATTATAAGGCAGCTTATTGTATATTGTTGTGCGGTGTGTCGACATATACGCCGCATCATAGCTCGACGAATCAGCACTCCCATTGGTTCAAACCGATGACGTAATAGTATTCGAGAGCGCGGATTGGTCAAAACCAAGCCACGAAGAAACCACGTGGTGCAGACATTGTCTCTTAGTAGGGATGCACAGTTGGATCAAAATTGTCATTTTTTTTTTAAATGAAATGTACATGGTCTCTTGGCCTTTTCCAATACTTGTGATTTTGGCAGCTACGCAACTAATTTTGTCTTGGAAAAGATTTAGACGATAATACTCGTAAATTTATATCGATGCGTTTTTACCAACCCATTAAAATTTATATTTATTATTTTGCTAGCTTTAATCGGTAGTATATTTCAAAGAAGTCTATTAGGATAGTTAAATCCTTATTGTTTACCAGTTACATTCGCATGCTTTGATAAAATTATTGTTTACTCATTTGTTTTAATCTCTTGACAATTTAATAAAATGTATATTTTATTTGATAAGGATATGGCATCTTTTGCTGTGTTTTGCAATAATAATAAATTATATTATGTTCATGTATTCTTTAACAGTTGATTATAAGGTACCTTTAAATACACACTAGACCAATTTACTATTTTAAAAAGATCCTAATCAATAAAGTGTATTTAAGAGTAACACCATTTTTTTTAAGTGTTAAGTGTAAGGCTCCGTTATTTTTTTAAAGGAGACATTGTTTAACACTGAATTCCCCTGTTTTAAGTTGGACTAGAAATTGTAAAAAATCTGATACTTTATATAGTTAATGATATTTTATAGATTTAATAATTTTATTAAACTTCTGAAGTTTTAAAACTTCCAAAGTGATAAATTCAAAACTACAGTAAATTCTCATAATTCAAATTGTTTAATTCTACACAAGTGCTATTTTTACAACTGAAGCAATGAATTTAGCATTAATAGATGTAATAAATTGTCTCTTTTACACTTTAACTACATTTTGAATATAGTAGATACATCAAATAAAATGTTATCGAATAAGTTTGTTTCCTCATCCATAATTTTTCTTATTTCTAATATTTCTGTACAAAAAAATAGTAAGTAAATATTTTCGATTTAAAGTGTAAAAGAGAAACTATAATTTGCTATTGTATTGTATATTTTATAAGCTTACGGTCAATGTTTAAAATTAACTGGCATCATGGATTAATGCCATAGATAATTTATTGTAAAAAATTAAAAAAACGAATGACATTTGAAAAAAGATGCGTCATAGATTTCCCGTACAAAGACGAATAAAATTGTCTATGATGGACGTCTTTTTTTAATGAAGTTAACTCGTCATAAAAATATACGCACTTTAGTTGGGAGTGGCAATACTATTTACAACAAAATAAAGATATATATACTAGGGTGGGCCAAAAAAGTCGTCATTTTTTTTACTTTATACACTGAAAAATATGTTGGTAGATACCTAAAAAAAATCTCTCCAAGTATGAGCTGTTAATTTTAATAGGAAAGTCTTCGGCGTCTCAGGTTTTTTCTTTTTTTCCTTATTATTATTCATATCTCTTCATATATTTTTATTTATATTTTTATTATTCATTTCTCTCATATATTTGAAAAAAATATCTCGTCACATATATTTGTAGGAAATTTAATTTTCTACAAAAAAGGTCTCTTACATTTTTTTGTAAAACTCACCGTTTAAAAGATGATGATATAAGAAAAAAAGAAATCTGCGTGAAAATAATCAAACTTCCTATTACGATTAAGTGCTCATACTTGGAGTGAATTTTTTTGATGTGTCTACCTACCTATTTTTCAGAATATAAGGTTAAAAAAAATTGGCGATTTCTTTGGCCCACCCTAATATGTACCTATTGTTTAAGATTTTATTAAGTTAAAACACATACGTAATCTTTATCGCGTTTACTTTTTATAATCATATATAATTCTCAGTATTATTTACAAAAAAATAATGTTTTATAGTTTTTCTGTAGAGTTTGGAAAAATGTTGCTAAAGGAAGCATCACGAAATTTTCAGTCGATTTCAATTTTGTATTTAAATTCACAGTACGATTATTTGAAATGAATAACTAAAATCTTCTAATTAGTTTCAAATAAAAACCAAGACTCTTAAATTATTAATATCATCTATTATATATCACTTTATACTGGACAGTTTAAATCTCTTGGGGAAAAATAAGCTTGTTAATAATATGCTTGGAAAAATATATTTATAACTGACTTTTGATAGGTTTTTTTATTGTTATTTTATAATCTGTGTTTTTTTTTGGTGTTTATTGTATATATCATTAAGTCGTTTAATTTTCATAGTCAAAAGTATATTTATTTATCCAGAATTCTTTTATCGAGCGTTTATAAGCAGTATAAGAATTATTTGAGCGATTTCACATAATATTTGCACAAATAAATTAAAAAATTAATTAATTCTTGTAACTTGTCATATACTGACGATATACGATATGTGGTAAAAATGAATTAACAGTAATTTCAAACACGTCTAATTAGTTCTTTTATTTTTGTGCAACTGTTATATTTTCAGTTGCATTTCTTTAGTATATTATCTTTGAATGATGTTTAATACTTGTGTACCATTTACATGATATAAATTTATTGTTAGGTTATAAACTTGAAAGTGTTGCCACTCCTACATACGGGAAAGAATATTATCATAAAAACTATAATAATTATTATATAATAATATGAAATATCAATAGGGAATCATGTTATATTTCGATTTACCTAACGCAGTGTGCATATCACCACACGTAGATTTAAGTCGAGTTGCCAAATGTAAATACGTAGGAATAAGTTTAGATTAGGTTTTTTCTGAATGTCTGTTTTATGTTGCGGACACATTTACATGTTTCTAGTAAAATGTTTACGTCATTCGTTGAAATGTATTTGTATTAATTTTTAGATTATTTTAGTTTTTAATTTTTATATTATTATTATATAATCTTGAGAATTAACACGGAAAGTTAAATCTGAAATTGTACCGAGATAAAACTCGTGTTCCTAACTTGCTTTAACCTTATTTTCACGATCGATAAGAAAATATTTACTTATATATTTGATTTCAAAATACCCACCTTTTTAATATATCCACATTTCATTAATGGCAGTTAACTATGTATACTTTGCAAAGGTTATTTTTGTTTGTATACTTTGACTACGTTGCAGTATCGCCTGCAAAATGAGATATTAACCAAAAACAAAGGACATATTATCAGAAAACTTTTTTTTTTATTTAAGTGGAGAAATCCTACTTTGGATATTATCCCACTGTCGCGGGATAGTGAGAGGTTTATGCCGGACTCCTACTATATTATCAGAACTCTATAACTATGGATTTTATGAACCTTTAGGGTCGGATTTAAAGGTTGAGAGACACAGAGACAAAAAATAATTGGTGGTCGCTACATTTTTAATATTAATTAATAGACTTTCAGGTGTAAACAAAGTGATTCGTTCATGTGTTGAGTTTTTTTATTCATAAAAACACGATGATATTTTTCTTATTAAAATAAATTACCAAAAATCATCCTGGCAACACCTCTCGAATGATCATGGGGTCAAGTACCCAATTACCTACGTCTAAATCGAGCCCTGGTTGCCTTGACGTTAATTTTGATACATTGCGATATTTTGATGTAACCATCTCTAAAAATGAATAGATTTTATAAGAAAAATTGTAAGTGTCGGTAACAAAAAATTCATAGCAGGACTCGTGGCGTAGAAGCCTACAATTGAGCCGAGGGGTCACTTGCTTCATAAGCATTCTATAACACTAAAGACAAAAAAGAAATGGTAAAATAAATATGTAACAACAGAATATATTTTTTTTGTTAATCTTCGTTTAAACATCGCCATGATTATGTATGGATAGAGTTAAAAGTTTATTTTTTATTAAAGTTTTCATTTCATATGATGTAATCGTTACTATCATAATACAAGCTATAATTATTTTAGAATTAAATACACTCATTTATTAATATTGATTTATACAAAGCAATACGTTTTATAGTTGATAACATGTAGAACTTATTCCGCATAGTAAACTTACTGCCGGTAAATTCGTCCTAAGTGTGTTCGCAACTTTAGTTGTAATTATCGATATAATTATTGTATAATATTTACCTATGTAGCGGCAGTTTCTAGATTTTTGTAGAGAATAGTGTATTCTATTTAGGCGTTACGTTCTGTTACGTAAGTGACCTGTGTAGTAGAATAAAAATGTCTTAATAGACTTGTATATCATTTTATTTTAAATTAACAAACGTGAACGTCTGTTGAATTATATTTTCTAGACAAAATATACTGTATTTTTAATTAAAATCTAGATTATACCCTATTATAGCGAACTAAATTTTTGCTCCGATTCGAAGAAATCCGGTAGGCGTATTTTAGGACATTACTAAAAAGTGCATACACTCGTATTTTGGATAACTATCATGGTATTTGACAATAATCTATACTAATATATAAAGCTGAAGAGTTTGTTTGTTTGTTCGGTTGAATGCTATAATCTTAGGAACTACCAGTCCGATTTGAGAAAATCCTTTGGTTTTAGATAGCTCATTTATCGAGGAAGGCTTTAGGCTATATATCATCACGCTAAGACTAATAGAAGCAGAGCACCAATGAAAAATGTTTCAAAATCGGGCACTTTTTTCCTTTTGAGAGATTTCGTTAGCGTTAGTGTTATATACGTTGCCATGGTAACGTGGTAAGTTTCTATCGCAAACATTTTCAAAGTTTATTTTGTTTTCCTATGCAAAAAGTTTATACTACTTTTATTTCCAATTTTTTATTTGTTCTCTATTACCTATTATAAAAATAAAGTTTTAGTATGTACAATTAAAATAACAACTTTTTGATGAATGGATATGGCTACAAATGACCAAAAAAAAATTTTTTTATACTTTGTCTATATTTTTAGAATATTATATTTTGTCTGTTTGTTTGTTTGTTTGTTCCGGGTAATCTCCAAAACGGCTGGACCTATTTTAACAGGAATTTTACTTTTTACTGCCAGATAGCCGAAATTATAGCGGTTGACATATTCTATTTTATTTGTCCGCGGCTTCGTCCGCATTGCTATTTCCAAAATGGTTGGACCAATTTTCACGGGATATTCACTGGTAGACTGCAGACCTCATAAAAAGTAATTTAGGGTTTTTTCAGCCGCAGTGGAATATCCGAAATGCTTGAATTCATTTTCACGGGACTCACTGGCAGACAACTAACTAATGAGCAATTTTATTTTAAGGTAGTGGGCTCGGCAGACGTTGTCCCGCCCTGATAATAAAAAGAAAACCTTGACAAATTATACCTAAACCTTCCCCGTGAACCGTTCTACCTACTGGTGAAAACAGCATGAAAATCCGTTCTGTAGTTTTGACTTTGATAAACAGACAGATCAGAGGACTTTGTTTTACACTTTGTAATGATGAACTGTTATGTATGCATTCTTTCGTGTGAAATTGATCAAAAATAATTTGTTTAATGTAAACAAGCGCGTGAGACGTAAGCTGTACTGGACTCCAAGAATAAATGTATGTAATTTGAATTATATTATTATTTTGGTCAATTTGGCGGCAATTTTGTTTTATTTACCGCGTTTACATCTACATAATTCAGTGATTATAGCAACGTATAAGAATAACACAATTATATTGACAATATGGGCATGTTATATCTATATAATAAACAATTTAACACAAATTGTTCGATAATGTATAGTTTAAAATTTTCATTACTTTCTTATATAGTGTTAGTGAGCACCGAGGGTGGTATATAGTGGTTAAAGTTCTAGGTATGTTGCTGATGATAAATCCCTTCCCATTCGATATACTATTCGTATTCACATATCTAATGTACACGTAACATAATACAGTAGATGGCATGCGTATCGTAGTTACAAATGTTTTTGAAAAAGCATTTTTGTAATGTACACACCTACTTACAATTTTACATTTCTTTAATTCATTAAAAAAAACGCGTGCGGAGCCGCGGGGGACAGCTTGTGTATATTATAAATCTGTAGTTATGTCTGTACATTATTTTTTCGGTATTTTTGTCATAAAGGTCATGATGACCAAGTCGTTAAAGAACCTTGGTATTTATTGTCGCAATTTAACTCAAGAACGCCTTGAGCTATTTTTATGGAAAGTCGTACGCAGTAAGTATATATCAGTCAGAAATTCATAGACTAAAAAGTCATCATCTTCTTACTCTTATCCTACCTAAGTATAGTCGGCTCAACATTTTTCCTTTTCCACTCTCGTCTATCAGATGTCATCTCAGTATTCACACCTTTTACATATATCATTTTTCACACAGTCCATCGATATCTTTTTCGGTCTCCCTCTACTTCTATATCCATCCACCATCATACTCAAACCTTTTCTAGCTACATGATTTTTATCTCTCATGACTAGCCCGTACCATGCTAACCTATTAATCCTCAATTTCTCAGTCACTAGTGCTATTTTCAAACTTCCTCTGATATACTCATTCTTCCATTCATTCTAGTAAATTCCACACATCCACCTTAACATTCGCATCTCTGCCACATGTAATTTTCTCTCGTCCGTCTCATGCATACAACATAACTGAATTATCAATAATATATTTTTTTTAGATTTTGTAAAGAACTAGATCAAGATAAAAAAATATATTTACGGTCGTGATGAAGGTCCTTGCGGTTTATTTTTTATTTTATTTTTTTTTTATATCATAGGAGGCAAACGAACAGGTGGGTCACCTGATGTAAGTGATCACCACCGTCCATAGACACTTGCAACACCAGGGGAGTCGCAAGTGCGTTGCTAGCCTGTGTAGGGAGGGAGGGAGGAAGGGAAGGGGAAAGTGGAAGGGGAGGGGAGGTGGGTGTCCGGCGCTCTTACTGACCGAACGAAACGCAACAATGCAAGCACTGTTACTTCACGTCGGTTTTCTGTGAGCGGGTGGTAGTACCCCGGGCGAGCCGACCCATTTATGCTGAAACCAGTAATAGTTTCAGTGTGGCTCTACCACCTACAAAATTATCTTCAACTCCGAATGTGATTCGATGTGGAGCATTTACTTGTTGATATTTTCGTTACATAATGAGAGGAGGCGGTCTTAGGGGTCTACATGCTAGTCTCTCTATAATATTTTATTTTTTCTTTCATATTTTCGATGTAAATAGCGCAAAGGAAAATAATCAAAAAGTTTAATTTAATTTTTTTGGAAAATATCCATTAAGTAATTAAATTAAAATAGTGAATAATATACGATTATAAAACACCTAAATAAATACAACAATTAATTTTTAATTAAAACTCCACGCGTTCAGCATTGAGATTAAATAGCCGTCAACGCATGACGCTCGTTTGCTCGAATCTCGAAACTTGCACACAACAGTCATATACAATAGAAAGCGAATGTCAAATAACGCTTTTTCCTTATGTAACGATTTCTACCAGTTAACTTCTACCGTAAGCCGCAATAAGGAAATTCGTACCGATAGAATTTTATTTAATTCTCAACAGATTTCGATGAAATTTTTTACACGAAAGGTATAGGTCAGTCCGTCATTGATAAGGTATGATAATTGTCAATAATACGATCATATTTCAATAAAATAACGAGTTTAGAATAATTACTAAGTACATTAAAAACCATGCAGAAAATTTTAATTAAATCCTAGATAGTAAGTAGCTCTTGCCTACGGCTTCGGTCGCGTTAATGTACTTTTCTGTAACCCTGATACGTATATGCCAAAATATCATTACGATCTGTTGAGTAGTTAAGAGGTAAATGCGTAACATACAAACTCACATTCGCATTTATAACTTTATAGTTAACTTTATTACGTTCTTTATATGAATTAAACAATAATTTAATAGCGTTAACATAAAAATTGTAAAAAAGAGTGATAGAATGATGATCATGCAATCTATATAAATAAAAATCAATTTCCGAATGTATATATCACTCAAAACGGCTGCACCTATTTGGCTAACTAATATTTTTGTATGTAATAATAGTCTGAACAAGGTATGTATCAAAGAAAATGTTAAAAAAAAACGTACGGATAATGAAAAATTTCGATTAAAAAATCTCATTTTCATTCAGTACCTGGTCGCACTGTAAAATGAAGATTTGGTCTCATTTCTTTCTTTAATAACCCGCGCTGGGCAGCTAGTTCTAAAATAAAAGACCGCCTACAATTACTCCATACAAAACCTTTCCATGAATCGACTAAACAATTTTCTCGAGAACGGTGTCCACGAGTATGAAATAAAATTAACTATAGGTAGTACAAAAACTTCGTTTACACCAAAAAATTTAGTACACAATAACAATAAAACTAATTTATAACTAAGTGGGAGTGCATCGGATAGTAAGACGAAGTAACGCGAGTAAGTGGGAACATGTTTTGTATGTAAAACTATTAATATACTACCCTTATTGATGTAGACAGGCGGTAGCGTGTCAAGCAAAGTTTAAGCTAACAGAATGACGAGCGGTTCCGTTATTACACGAACCATTTGAAGCCACTTTTGACCCCCTCATATCTCAAAAACTATTTCACATAAACATGTCAAATTTGAGTCATATATTGCTACTTGCAAAATATATATTTGCTCCAAATGTTATAAATACACCTGAGTTATTTAAATATTAAAGTCCTAGTAACCAGCCAAGTCACACTTGGATATATTATTCTGAGTTATAAAAAGAAATGATATTTTAAGTTGTTATAACACGTCCTATGTTGTTATAAATAAATTTCAGACTGACCATTCAACTTGGCACCCATTTAAACTTCACTTCTGTTGTCGTTGAAGTCAACAACCAAAGCATACTGAACTTTGATCTCATTTATATTTTTGTTGGGATATATATTATGTATTCACGTCTACTTTAATAATGCGTCCTGTGTTGATAGTATTCGTATAATGGCTGACATATTTAACCAATAATTCTAGGACACAATTTCTCTAGGTCGACCTGACAATAACCGAAAAATATATTTTTAGTTTCACACAAATCAATTAATAGTTAGTCGTTTCAGCTGGCACATGAATGACTTCAAATTTTGCTACTGCAGTAGAAAATCTATAAGACAATCGTATTTTAATAGCTAATAAAAAAATGTCAATTGATTGGTGTCAACTACAGATTATAAATGTACGGCCTGCAGTTATACCATATATGGTTCTGTAGTCGTTGGCCAGAAAAATTGATCACTGTTCTTAAACATTGGTAAGTCAAGAACCAAAATGGACGCTGAAAAGGAAAAAATAAAATGTCCAATATAAAAAGTCCGTTTTTTATTTAACATTATTGCTGTTATCTTTTCACAATTTTGAAACTGTTCACTGTACAATGCGGCATTCTCGATGTTAAGGAGGGCGCAGAGAGGGTAAATCAGTTCTCACAAAACATCGCAAATACATGTCTTTACTTTAAATTTCACTATTCTTATATACACCATTGTACTGGCAACATTGTTGTGAGAACGTCACTATTCAGTGTTGCCATAAAATTCGTTATCTCACTCATAACTAACATTCAGCTAATTATTACATGAAAAATTATTTTGTAATAATAAAAACACGCTGATCTCATTTTCTATTTTACTTGATAAATAATGAAAATCATAATGTCCTTGTCTGAAATAATAATAGACCAGTATATGTACTGAAGAATTTTCACTTTCGGATTTTGATTCCAAAGGCGTTAAACCTTAAATCTATTTAAACTTACCCGAAAGGCGGGAATTTAGCTAATATACTAACTGTTCGATAAATTTCACCTACAAAAACATCGTAGGTGTCGCAATAGGCGATGGAACTTTATATAAGATCTTGTATTAGTATTTAATACCAGTGCCAGGATTAGGGCAAACAACTTAAAAAGAGAGTGAGAAACGTATTAACCGTCAAGAACCTGAGAAACAATTCATCGATACCGTCAGTGTTACCAGATAAAAATTACAAAAACAACTAATACATTGAAAATTACAATTAAATACAGAATCCTTATTCGCGTATTTGAAATAAAATAAATATTTTTCCCTCTACTTTGTACTTTTCTAAGCGTGTAGTAGTGTGGTAAATTTGAATTTTCAAGTGATTTAATTATACATTCTGGCAACACCGGTGAACGTCGATGGTGAGAAGGGCACGAGATGCTGAGGCGAGGTGGGGGAGGGGGTTGGCTAGGAGCGAGACGAGGTGGGGGAGGTGGATACGGTCGGGGAGGAGGGGGGGTCGCTACCCGCGTCGGGATCTGCGGCGCGAGAGGCGGACGCGCGGAGACATTCATCGTGCGCTTTATACTCTATGGGGACCGTCAAGGGCAGCTGCAGGATGCGGCGGAGAGCGTCGCGCACGCGGCCCGCCGCTGCCGTGTCCGCCGCCGTTTTGTGCCAAACCGCTAGGTGATCGTCCTACGCACAAGTCACACACAACTTCAAACCAGTTCATCATGTTTCCCACTTGACGTGAATTGCAAACCGCTACTAACATTTGGATATTGTTTTTGACGAGATCTTTGAATGTCATGTAGTGGTTTTTATATCATCTTAGCACCTTGCGTGATTATTAGATATACATGGGGTAATTATGGAACATGACATGCATAAAAGTGACTATGATAGGCGTTATACCTGATATATTATGGTGATGACTGTCCAGTCAGGTAAAAAAGTATCAGGTCATGTATACATCTAGGCTTTTCTGACATATACCTATGAGTTTCTATTGACCAATATAAAAAAGGAGAATCATTTGGTACTTCCTCATTCTACTTACCTGGAAGCGCACAGAGAGTACTACGCCGCAGAGCTCTGAGCCCACCATGAACTGTTCCCCGAGCATCGCCATGCAGAGGTCTTCCCATGCTCGGCAAGTCTGACTTTTACGTAACCTCACCACCTGCAACAAGAATTTATAGACTAGATTGACTCAAAACTTTTATTCCCATTGGTTTATTTCTATGTGGCAAAATATGAATAGGTATGGTAAAAGAAGTCCGAAAACTGTACAGTTACCTGTTTGAATATAAAGTATATAACACAGAAATATAGGAAAATTAATAAAATTTGTTTGTTGAAATTATTAAAACTTTAACAAAGATCTTGTCAGTTAAATTAAATTATTAGGATTGTTACTTACTTTCAATCCTACAATAAAACTCAGTCTTTACATTTTTTCAAAATGACCCAAATCCGGTTTTGGCCGTTCATAAAATTTCAAGTTTTTTTTATAGATTGTTAGATTTAAACATGAAAATTTAAACATCATAAAATAAAACTAATTAACTTATGAAAAAGGCAAAATTTGGAATTTCTTCACGTGAAAATAGACGAAAAATATTAAAAAAATATTCAAAATCTCATATATACAATTAAAATAGGATTTGGCTAATTTTGAAATGTAACAAATAAAATTAATTTCTGCTTAAGTAAAATATTGTAAGAAATGTTACAAAAGATTTTGTGTCACATGACACAAATCAAAATACAAGATTCTGTGATTAGTTCATTTGAAATAAACAATGAATTATAATAAAAGATATTGATGCTATACGAATTTATTCCTAGACGGTTGTAATCTGAATGAACTAACTTTTGCTCGTATTGATGTAGATTTAGTTGATTTGTATGGAATAAAAAGGTACCCTTTGATGAAATGTCCTTTTCTGTATCCCTGTTAATCTGTATGCAAAATTTTAATACTTCAGCTGTTAAGGTGTGAGAACAGAACAAACACTTTCACATTTAATGTTAGTAAATATAGAAAGATAGACTAAGGTCTAACCTAGATATAGTCTGGTACCTATATCTGCTGTTTATTAATCAAATTTCTTGTCTTTTTTATTTAGTAGTAAATAGCTATAACAGTTATAGCTCTATCAACAAAAAAAATTGAAATAGTTTTTTTATACCATCAATGTATCAAAGCATCAATGTATTTATAAATCTCTATTCCTAATGACACCTTCAATCTACAATATCTATATAACAATGAATACAGAATAATATAATTAATTATATAAATACTAGCGGACCGGGCGGACGTTAACATGCCTTGATAATAAAAAATCCTAAAATTCAACCGCAGTGCCACCTACTGGGTCCAATTGTGAATCTAAACCATTCTCGGATCCACTGGAATAGGTACACAAAATTTCATCAAAATTGGTCCAGCCCTTTAGGAGAAGTTCAGTGACATACACACATACAGAACAAATTTATATACAAAAGAAGATAATGTGAAGAGAAAACATTTTATTAATTTCCATTATCAACCACTCCACTGGATCAACTAATATTCATAATTGCATATTCAATTTTTTTTATGCATTTATGATTGACATACTTGGCGATAAATGACTTCAAAGGTAATGAAGTGAAGCTTCAGCTTATAAGTACAGTAGAACCTCGATAAGGAAAAAACCTCAGAGCCTAAAACTCCTATTACTTAAAATATGTAACCTCTGTAATTTTAAGTAATAATTTCAGTATTAGCGCTCACTTAAAGAAATGTTTAGATGAGCTCTGTAACATAAACTGATTGCCAATGAGTCATTTTGAATTAATATACAAAACAAAAAGTTTCTGGAACTTTATTGGTTGCATGTGTTTACAAATTAAATTGTTAACACAAACAATAAATATAGGATCACCTATTGTTTCTTTGAAATCCCTACAAGCTGTATTTGCAGTGGTCAGGTCAAGTCAGGGCTTACTAGGATGATTAGCTGTTGATCACAGTCCAGGAAACTGTGCTGTGTGATAAGTTACCAAGTAAAATGAGTTCAAAACGAAAATTAACAACACTAACATACGCTGATAAATTAAAACGGTGAAAAGTGTATTAAAAATGAAAGATGTTGCGGCTCAGTTTGGAGTGCACGAAAGTACATTATCACTTATAATTTAAAAATAAAGGAGAACTCACGAAGAAACGAGAATCTGGAGAGTATAGAAGAGGAAAAATTGCTGAATTCCCTATTTTGGTTCTATGGTTATTTACTTGGTTCAAACAGTGTCCAAACCAATGCATCAGTGTTACAGACCTATAGTGAAAGAAAAATCTGAAGAGTTCGCCAATTCGCTGAAAATCCATAATTTTAAAGACGGCAATGGCTGGTTAGAAAACTTCGAGAAACGGCATGATTTGGCCTTCAAGAAAGTGTTTATAAGTTAAAAACTCTATAACTTAAAATATTTTGTTTTCCTTGGATTTTAACTTATCGAGGTTCTACTGTATATACTTTTCGCACATTTTTTACTAAAAAGTAGTGTCAGCTTAAGTTAAAATACATACGTGTCACTGACAGTTTTATTTCTAAGCATATATTTTATGATCAACTCTTTTTTATCATGGTGATAACACTGTAGCTAACGATAAGTTTACTTCCCCTTATCTGCGCATGCATATCATGCATATTACCGCTTACCCCACTTCATACATGGCTGAAAGTGTAATGGTCATAAAATTCGTAATGTCTTAAAACTCTAATAACATAATATTAATTGAAGATATGGTGAAAATTTCTTTTAGAAAAGGGCGAGTGCCTTAAGTAGTAAAACCAAAAAAAATTATAATAATCTATCATATACAATTTCATGATGCCCACAACAGACCACTATCATTATCTGTATTATCATATTAAATTGATCGAACATTAGTATAAAAGACAATAATTAACGAGACATTACCCATTTACCGCCATTAATATTAGCAGGGTCCTCCCACATAGGCTTGATGCCTAACTTGAAGAGGTGGAGGTCAGAGAGTGGCGGCAGTTCTGATGGAAGTACCATGTGTGTGTATAGTCCCCACCACTGTTCCACGGACGCCACCCGACCCACCAGACGTAACGCCTGCAATGTTGATTAAGTAGGGTACATAAGAGTTTGATTAGTTCGATTAGTAGTTAGGTTTTGATATAAAAATTTAATAGAGCAATATATAATTTTTATAGTTATACCAGCTGACCCAGGCATGCGTTGCTGTGGCTCAGTTATCACATGTTGAATTAAAATTATCAAAATTTAAATGTGACTATGAGATATATATATATATAATGGTCGGTCTACAGTTTTTTGACAACAAACTAATTTAAAGCGCCATCTATTTGAGACTGATGAAACTTAAAACTAATAACAATAACTCACTACTGCTTTATTGCCCATATTGTCCATCATTTATTGAAAATTTAATTACAAAATTATTTTTCTTAATTAGGGGGATTTAATGCTTTTGTATCTTGTAAAAATAATTATAAAACTATTAACAACTTCTTCATTTTTATTTCAACTTATCTTTTTTACTTAGGAATTGACTTGAATTATTTGATTAAAATTTCAAATCAAAGTTTGTATTAAATTTTTTCATGTTTAAACATTTTAAATATAAACTGATCTGACAAGGGCATCAACATAGTTCTCGGAATTAGTTGAGGTAATTAGTACAGGTAGTAATTGGGTGGGCCATAACGCTCGCAGAATGGATGCCTAATGGGATTGAAAATATATCAGGTAAACCAATAACACAGTAAAGTATGTGGGGAAACTACTGGATACAAGCATTACAAGACCGGTTGTGATAATCTTGTGTGGACGTCTTTTAGCTGAATGGATATAAATAGTTAAAAAATTATACCAACAAAATTTTGAATGATTTAGTTTTATAGCAATAATTAAGAATCATTAAAACCAAGAATGAAACAATTTGAACATTTCTTAAGTGCCTCAATTCCTCCACAATTCTAAAACAAGGGAATGTATTTTTTACCTTCTTTAAATGAATGAAACTTTTATTTATCTTACATGTTGTAAATCTCTAAAATATGTAACTTTATATTTATATGTAGATTTATTAATCATCTATTTAATAAAACTATACCTTTCCAAAATCTGTCAAGGACACCAGATTTGCAATTTCCACTTTAGTGACATTTGTGAGAAGTCTTTTAACTTGAACAGATATTTGTGTCTCATATTAAACTAAATGGTTTGAAAAAATGGTCAAAGTTATTGATAATAAATATAGTAATGTTTAAAACCTTAGTCCTCTATATACTTACACAGTATTCCATACAACCTGATTAAAATAAAATTATCAATAACAAAGTCAATAAACGCACAGCCACAGATAAACTTGTATTTTCTTACTCTTATGTTTAGGAATATTGAGTATGAAAACCATTTGCTTTTTGCAACACCATATTAACATTTACAATAGAAAATAACTTACTATAAAAATGCCCCAGTTTGATATAAGTGTACCTATAATCTATATTTGAGGATTTCATGGGTAATTATCATTATTCTTTTTTGTAATTTCTGGCTGCATCATGCTATTCTCAATTCCAACTTGAGTTTAAAATATTTATTTATATTTTAAAGTCTCAATTAGTCTATTTTCTCATGAAGTAAGTGTGACTAAATTCCAAATTTCAGGTGGAATCAATGTAGATAAAGTAGATGTACCTGTTTTTTGATAAATTCTAAGTATGTTTTTTTATATTTGGTATGTAATCGTTCTAATTTTGCAATGTTGCTATTATTAGCAGGACTGTGTAAACCTTTTCTTATCCTGTCATCTGATAATAGGAGACTAATAGAAAACTAAGCAGTAAATTTTGTGTGAAGTGCATGCAATAGCAAACCTTTATCATTTTAAATACTTGTTTTATAGACATTAAATATTACAAGTTCTTTAAACTATCATAGATATATTGGTCATCTTAAGTAAAATATCATGCGAAACATGTAAGAATACACGCTAATTATGCATACATCGTAAAGGATGCAGAATAACTGTAACATGTGGAACATCTTAAATCACACTGTCATTTAACATCAGATAAGTTTGTGGTTAAACGCTAAAATCCATAAAGTATATTTTTTAAACAGACACCATACTTAATAAAAGTATCAAATTAGCTCCAACTGATTGATTGATAATCATATATTATTGATATTTAAAGTAGAACTGAACGAAATAGTAACAATAATTTTATATGCATAAAGCACCGTATATATCATAAGGAACGGATTGCTTTCGGGTTATCTGGGATCCATTTAATTTACTCAGGGTGCTCACTTTTTCTGATGGGCATGAAATTTAAAATAATTGAAAGTAAAGTAAAATCGGGTGGTCGAACAAAAGACCCAGCAGACGGCAGGTTGAGTATCGCTGCCCTAGACAGAATGCTGTTCAAAATACTGTTAGCTTGATTATTGTCTCTAGGTACACCAAAGTCCAAAATGATAGACACCCTAAAGCTGAAAATAGTTAGTACAATATAAAGGATTGATAGAAGATTTGAAAATGGTATATACGATTCAGTCTATTTTAATGAAAAATTGAAGGATACAGGGCACAGGTTTAGATCTTTAGGTCCACATATGACCTACTACAAACAATACAAATTTATAATTGCAGATATAGAATATAAACAAACTACATAATGAAGCAAATGTAATGATTTCACATTTACAAAATGTACAATGCTTTTTCTAAAAATATAAACAAACTTGATTTGGGGAGTAGAATGTAAATATAGCATACCTGACCGTAACCAGTGGTGCTAGCGGATAATTCTCGCGAAGGGGGCCGTCGCGAGAACCACATCCAGTAACAGTATTCCAACTTGTGCTCGTGCGGTGGCACAGGTGGCGCGAGTTCCTCATAGTTCCTATCATCATCATCGTCTTCATTGTTACCATTGTTTGGCACGTTAACTGCCCCACCCTCACCAGATCGTCGATCAGGCACGTTTAAATTGTAGAATTTGCACATTTTCCTTTCAGTCATGTTATTTCAAATACATTAGCATGTTTCACCAACGGCCTAACCTAGGACACGTTGTACTTTTAGATTTATCAGACTATTCGATAAACGCAAACTATAAATCTTTTATAACACTAAACAATTTAATTTACAATTGCCTAAATGTTATTCAATTATATTTATCATTAAAATATTATTAATCAGCCTATTCCCTCTTTTTCTGTGTATAACCTTTTTCTTTCCGTCATCAAAATTCAAATCTGTCATTTGACAGCATGGGGCGGGCAGTGTTGCTAAATCAATTTTATGCAATTTATGATGTTAAACAAGTGTTTGAATAGTGTTTAAATTTATAATTCTGATCTTAATTCACACATTTAAAGTAAAGGCTTGATGTGGTATACTTTACATACCTACCTACCTATTCTCATAAATCGTGTATCGTATCAACGTAGTTTTTACTATAGCCATTTGCACGTTTATGTAGTAATTATGTAATGTTTCTATTTTCAGTTATGTAGCTTTATTTTGACTTATATGGTATATATATTCTTCACCAGAGGTCTTTATAATAAACATTTGACAAAATGTAAAGTATAAACAAAAGTACATATTTATTCATATATATTGGCTTTCATTTCAATAAACTGTATTATTCCATGTTTCATTGCTATCAAGATGTGTTGTGAATTATATATATAAATGCAGCAAACTTTATTAAACCATTTAAATTGCTAAATATTAAAATACATGTGACAACAAGTCCGTGAATAGTCGAACTGTCTACGCTTTTCAAATCGTTCCAAATATAAACTCATACTTTATAAGTAATAAAATAACTATATACTTTTTTACATCAGTACACTACAAAAACATACTATGTTCATTATTAGGATCGTTAAATTTTTTTTAAATTGTAATACAACCCTCGGACCCAAAGCATATCCCTCGAAGTTCACTGCAATTTGTTATGATAATAATACGTTTAGAATCACTTTTTGCTAAGAGGCCTAGAAACAAAACTTTATTGTTATTAATTTGTTTCTATTATTACACAGGCCTACAATGATTTTGGTGCCGCTAAAAGTAAAACTGATTTCAAATACTAATAAAAAATTGATACTTACTTTTTTAATGCTACGTGTAGTTTTCGAGATTTCGCAAGGGTAAATAAATTAAAAAGAATTTAATACATTTATTAAAAAACAAAAGAACATTTAATTCAAAACATTTAAATACATTTAATTACTCGATATTTTACAGGTTAGAAGCTCCTCTTTTTACATTTTCTCCGATGGTTGTCTTCAGGACAATAGAATTATCCAGATAGTGTACTTTTATGCTCATATTACATCCAAGATATTTAAAGCTAACTAAGAGCTTTTGAACTAATTCTTTGTAATTTTATTTACGTAGCTTCGCGAATTTGACAGCTTCCCACGACGTCTTACGGACTAATTAACCAAATTATAACATAAAATTAGCGGCACCAAACAAAAAAATTTTTTTTGTAGACCTGTGTTATTATGAATATAATGGTCAATAAAATCTTATACGCCATAGTGACGACAAGATAAATTGCAATCTCATATACTTCAGACAAACAATTAGTTTATTAGTGCTTTGGCAATAAAAATATACCTACTAAAATTTTTTAAGATTTATTTAGCATAGCTAATTAACGTTTTGAACATTTACTTAAGACCGGTATAGATGTTGTTCAAAAAAGTTGTTGTCTCGATACCGTTAAACTTGTTAAAATCTGAACGTTATAATCAATTTCTTTAAAGATTAATGAAGAGTACGAACTGATTCTATTTTTAGTTGATATGAATAAACTAGGAAATTAGTTATTGAATAACGAATAAATTATTAGTTGAATAGCTGTACAATTTATCCTTATAACATTGAAAATCTTCATTGATTGTACAGTTTCATAACTTCATTTTTTTTTTAAATTAATTTTCTAAAATAAGTAAATAGATTATACTCCACGTTGTAAGTATTATTTAACACTATGTAACTATACAATAAACTATTATAATAGGTACGATTTATATGGATCATTTAGAATGAGTACATACAACCTATCAGTCTTTACATTAGAACACTATAAGTAGAAAATGAGAACTAATGTAAAGAACTACACTGGATTATAGTTAGGCGACATGCTTGCTTTGACGTCCCACTTGTCTCTTTATTCCGTGGATCTGTTACACACATAATGTCAACGCCAACAAACTACATTTTTAAATATAACGCTAAGTAGATTGTTTTTATCATATAAGAGACTTCTAATAACAACTATTAATTATGTTGTACACTATCTGAATAATAATATTTGAAATTAACAAGTATTTAAACATTTTGCGTGTACCTATTTAATTCTTTTAGTGGCAACTAGCGATATTGGAAACCTGTGTTGGAAACCTCCTTTATGATATTTATATTAGTCGTTGGTAATACTGATCAGCGATCAAATGTTGATTTGTCGGCGGGATAAACGAAAATATTTGTAGAAAATAATATTTTTGCTGATTATCATCATTTATTTTGAGAAAAAAAAATTCTAACACCTATTTTTTGTAAAAACCCGTTTGTAACTTCAGTGTGTTGGGACGCCTTTTATGTTTGAATATAAATGTTTCTTATTTAGAAATTTCATTTTATGAGTTATACTGGTTATAGAAACTTCATAAATGTCGAAACCAGAATCAATAAGTAAGGGAGGTGTCGATGTTGACTTAAACATTGATTTCATGAGGTCACTGGTGAAACAATACTCAGAACTAGTAAGATTTATCTTGATACTATATACTTATATTATTGTTGCTAAGGTTATGAGAGAATTGTTATTTAGAAAGGGTAATCAAACATACAATATTTATTTGTTATCACAAATTAGATGATGTTTACAAAGTATCTTGGGCAGTTATCACACTTTTATATTTAATTATTACTGTAACAAAGAATCATCAAGTTTATATAATTATTCAGGGGCAATGGACCAGCGCCTTCTTTTGGGCCGACGCGGCAGCCGCAGCCGCTGGGGGAGGGGCAGAAGGAGCCAGTGGGGATGATGTTTGGTTATTAGCTAGTGCCATGTTAGCTCGAGGAGAGTTACACAGGGCGTCGCATGCAGTTACCTCCAGAAACTTGCATAAGTACTAACCCAAAATATTTTTTGTTTAGTGAAAAATGATCTTCGTTGTTATTTAAAAATCTATATTTTTTTTTTCCATAGTAGTTAATTGCCTATTAAGGGGATGATGTATTTCTAACTATATGTCCTTACACAAGAATAGTTTTCTGTTCAAGAAACATAAATAATTACTGCAGCAAGAATATATTTGAGAAAAACTAATATTTGAGTTGTATGCAAAACATAGGGTTTCACAGTTGTTATTAAGTGTATTAATTAACTTCTCTTTATAAAGGTCTTGATGCTCCATTTCTGTATGTTATTGATGTACCTTTGTTAAGAATGGTAGTAAATACAACAGCCTGTGTTTATCAGTGAAATTCAGGTTTTATGAATGAGGAAAACTGCCTCTGTAAGAAAAAGAAGTACATCTATTTAAAACCGAAAACACAGAAAAATATCAACGGGTAACTAGCCTTTACGAGAATATGAGTAGTTCATTTTTAGATACAGTGTAATTCGAGAACAAAAGCTGACAGGCAAACAAGAAGGTATTATTAGAATTCCTTATTTCCTCACTTTTGAATATAGATAATCATTTGATATTGTGCATGTGCACTATTATGTCGGTTATTTACTAATTTGGCTTTTTTGACTTGGGCATCATTCAAGTTGTTAGTTTATAGCCTAAAAATAATTAACACAAAAAAAACTGATGCTCTTAACCTGCACATGGGGTTTTTTCACTCTTTTGAAATTAATTTTTTACTGCTTGATTTATTGAATAACTCACCAAATATGATTAATTGTCCATTTACCTTGGGATGGTGAAATTTTGATATGGCTGTCAAAAATTATTATTTGTATATTTTCTAAGGTCAAAATTAACTTATACCATTTTTTCTAATTTTGACCATATCAAAATATGCAAATTAAATTTTTGTCAGCCCTATCTAAATCTCTCCATCCCAAGGGATCACAATAGATATATAGGATAATTAGAGGGCCAAAATTAATTTTTGTACAGTTTTTTATAATTTCGCCCATATCAAAATTTGCAAAAATGAATTAATATGTGTTGTGTGTTTGTATAGGAGACACCTACTTTGCCTGGGTGTTGCAATGCGGGCACATCTTGCTGCACGTGAACCCGAAACTGTGCTCACTCTAATGGAGGAGTGTGATCAAATGCTGCTAGAACCAAAGCACACTGACCAAACTCATAATGTAAGCAGTTTCTTCTCCTGTACATTCATTTTGTTTGCTAAATATTAGTAAAATACTTAAAGGTCAGTGACATGTGTATGTAATGATATTATAACTAAAGATACGTTACCTATGATATTTTCACAAAATAAATGGCACGATAATGCACACTTAAGTAAAGTAATATTGTAATGCCATACTATCCTAGATAAAATGTGGAAGTACAATTGCATATTCTCAATATCGGCAGTGAAATAGTTATATGTTGCTTAGATATGGGCAGATTTAGGGGGCAGTCACCTAAAATAAGCTAACTAGCCAAGTTTTAACAAGGCGCTGTGGAAGTGCTTATGACATATTTATAATATCATTATGTGCATGTATATACTAAGTTCAGACATTGCATTAAATAAATAATTATGACTGTACTCACTTTATTGGAGTTTAACTTTAAACTTCGTTGACTTTTTCTAATTGGAGGTACTATGGAAGATGAATATAAATAAAACCGAATTCTCGGTACTGGTAGTAATCAGTAATATTTTTCTCTAACTGCCTAGCCTCTGTTTGCCTGACGGGCCTTTACAGAACTTTTAGGGCGAGCACATAGGGACCTAGAATTCCCGAATCTCAGCTGTGGCTGTTGCCTTGGATACAATGCAAATCGAACTAAAACTAACCATCTGACCATAGTGACATACATAACCATACATGTATACTTTGATGAGATAGTTATGCATACCTTCATATGTGTCGCATTAAAACGTACATGTATATAGGGTCTGACAATTTTTGGTAAGATTAACTAACCAAAAAGGAGAAAGAGTCACTTACAGAACCAGTGTATGTACTGTGTCAGTGTGCAGGAAACTAGTGAATGCGATGTCAATGTATCGCGCTAACAGCGTGCTTGAGGGTTCTTGTCCGAGGGACGGAACCTAGGCTTGAGATGCTGCCGAGGGAGGCCGCGGCGGGTGTACTGGAGCGAAGTTGACCGCACAAACACGGCTGCGTGTCGGGGCGGGTGTGAGCGCGAGCACGCTCTATTTAAAAAGTTATCGGTACACAAGTTATGTATAGCCGTTATATCATCCGGGGGATTTGTGAAAATGTTTCGCTTTTAGGATGCTTCGCGACCGGCTGGGGGGTGTAGTTCGCGGTAGATACCACTAATGGGTAGGGTTACTAAGCTCATCTTCCGTAAGAATTCCTATCTGAGTACTTAGTATAACAGACTCAATCTCTCAAAACCGTTTCAAGAGTGCATTGTCATCAGCCTGATGTACTTTTCCAAATAAAATCCAACCAAGGCCACTATTTTGGACGACAGGTAACCCTGGCGGACCTTGAATTAATCCCTCTTTTAAGACTTGGCCGTATACTTCAGCATCCAGCAAAATATCAATCTTGTTAGACATGTAGAATTCTGGAACTGCTAGGGTAACAGTTTCTAGCATAGGCCATTCATTTAAACTTTCTTTAAATTCTGCCATATACTCAAAATACAATCCTCCAGTTAACTCGTATACTTTTTTTTTTAGTAAATAGTGATTCCTTCTATAGGAGATTTTTTGAAATTAGATCTTCCTTTCGTTATGGTTAACTTTATATCAAATTAAATGTTATGTAATTCCATTTTTTTAACAAATGCTTATAAAAGGAAACATTGCAATATACTAATTAATAGTCACTCAAATAGTATGATTAACAAAGTTTCTAAATTAAAGTTAATACAAACAAATCTTGAAAAAGGTAGAAGTATTGAATTGGTATAATTTTTCTAAGTGTTTGAATACAAGAAACGATTAATTTTTACTAAGTCTTTTTTGCACTTTTATTTACGAAGATAGAATTTACTATGAAATAAAGTTCAAACTTGCTTGATTTAAGTTATAAGTTACAATGTACTCTCCACCACTAGTTTGACACTGTCGTCGACGTTGCGTCTTCGGCGTTTTTTTGTTTTTAATTGGGCGGAGCTACTCAGGGAAGCCAGCGCCAGAGTGAATCGGATTAATTCACTCCTCTGAATTGATTATTCAATTCCCTTTTTATATGTACTTGGTTAGCATATATACAGGGTGGAATTTTTTAAGGCCACCTGGAGGGAAAGTACTCTAAATAATAGAGATAGCAAATTTTACTCCAAAGAAACAATTCTTCTTTATTTTTGAAAAGAAATAAAACTGCATTCAAAGATTTTCGAAAATTCTCTTGCTTCACCCGGGAATCGAACCGACTAAAGTCTGTATAAATTACATCCTGTAATTTTATTGCATCGATCGTTAGGGTGAATCACAAGGATGATCTGAAATCTCTCTCACATATTTGGTAAATTTAAAGAAAGGAAAATCATGAAATCTGTACTTATAAAAAGTCAATGGGTCAAGCTAAAGCACTTTCACGCAAAGATCCATCTGTTTCTGTTTACTTATGTTAGTAATTAATAATCTATCATTGACGTTATTTATCAATTAAAATGACAAATTAAGTACTATTTAGATAAGGCGATTGCAATAGCACGTGTTTGTAATGCAAACTCCTTTCTTAGATGCGACATAACTGCGTGTATGAGGTAGTTTTAAATATGGAATGTTACATTAGAAAATAGATTGTCATTTGTTATTCATATTTGATTGTTTCACAAATCATTTCATATTTATCTCACGGTCATAATAACTATTGGTAGGCTGTGAATAGTATCTTCACTATCTATAGTATAGTAGTATCTATATCCTAAATAACAATACTAATTACTAATACTTAAAAAATATTGTTTTTTATACTTTTTTGTTGTTGTTTCTAATTAGTTGACCATTATTGTTCATACCTTGGAACTGATTTAAATGTTTATCCATAATGTAATATTTAAACTGCACTTTTGTAGTGGGATTTATATTGTTTTTCTAATAAATGATAAATCGTTGAACATATTGTTGTCCTATTTATTGTTTAATTTCAAAATAAAAACGAATGCGGTGAAGTATCTTATATAATGTCTAGGACCGTTGGTAGTGTTTCTAATTATACGACCACCACTGTATGTGTACCACGCATACATACCACATATATTTCGTATCGGATAATTTTCTAAACTATTTCAATTTGATAAGGGAAAAAATAAAACCCTTCCACTTTCATGTGTAAGCGTGTATGCGTGCATGTGTGTGGAGGTGATATGTGTAATGTTGTCGCAGTGATGTAAGATTTTGTGTCACTGTACCGCGCGAGCAGCGTACTCAAGGGCTCCACGCCGAGGGAACGGACCTAGGCTTGAGCCGCTGCTGAAGGGGACCTAATCTGGTGTGCGGAACGAAATTTACCCCCGGACTAAGGCGACGTGATCTGTGATCACGCGGACGTAGGCGTGAACACGCTCTGTTCGGAGACAAAGGCTGGTAATTATCGTTCGCTGCCGTTATTTTATCTGGAGGATCGGTAAAAATATGTCGCGGACCTCTTTTGTATCGCGCAGCGTTGGGTATGGTTTCGTATTTTGCGGCGGATATCACTAACGGACTGGGATGATTCGCGGCTTTTTCGAAGTAAGTACTAGTAAGTGATTTTATGTAGATAGAAGGCATTTCCAGGTCCCTGTGGAGATCCTTATTCCGGACGTACCATGGGGCACCGGTAACTTTACGTAAAACGCGGTTCTGGAGAACCTGCAACTTATGAAGGATGTATTTTGGCGTATGTGCAAAAACAGGATAACTATATGTCATAATAGGACGGATACATGTCTTATACAAGGTGAGCTCGTGTCTGAGGGACATCTTACTCTTATAACAAAGCAAAGGATGGAGGCTACCCAAGAGCACAGCGGCTTTGTTTCGCACTCTATCTATATGTGACTCGAACTTTAAATGTTTACCTAATGTAAAACCGGTATATCGGTTTTGCATAGCCTGATGGGCTGAAGGTTATTTGCGCGTTGCTTGGGATCGAAGAGTATCGCGGCACTCTTATCAGGATTAACTTATATGCGCCATCGACGAAACCATTCATCGAGTGTGCAAACGGCTTTTTCGATGCTCTTCCTAAGAAAGTCCGACCGCCAGCCGGAAGCGTAAATCGTTGTATCGTCAGCATAACAACCTACTACGGCCCCCGGAGACCGAGGTAGGTCACTGATGAACAGATTGAAGAGCGAGGGCGCGAGTATGGAGCCATATGGCACACCTGAGCGTATTGGTTGGGCGGCGATAGTTCACCATCCATTCTGAAGTGGAAAGTTCGGTCATTGAGATAATCCCGGATAATATGAATTAACCTATCGGGTACGCGAGATTTACATATTTTATGGATGAGCCCTCCATGCCAGACTTTATCGAAGGCCTTGGCGACATTTAAGGAGACTGCAATTGTGCGTTTCGTATCGGCATTAAAACTAGAGAAAATGTACTCGCAGGGTGTTCGTCGCGAAATCCGAACTGCTCACGTGGTATTAATTTTAAATCTGTAATCGAGGTCTGGAGACGGTTCAGAAGAAACCGGTCGTATAATTTACCTAATGTATCATCTAATAAACTAATAAGGTGATAGATAGCTAACGGGAAGCGTAGTTTTTTGCCGGGCTTGTGAATGCCTATCACTACGGCCTCAATATCACTCTGTGTATTTAGTAATTAACGGGTGTCAGGGTTCAATACTCGATTGGATCGCGTTCACCTTACACTTGGTAATAACCTCGTCATAGTGACTCTTTCTTGGCTTCCAGTGTATACCCAACAACTAAATCTATTGTAATCCGGTATGCCCCTAGGACCGCTGCGACTATGTTTTGTTAATATCTTGGTAATCCTCCTTGTCGGTTTTTATGGTTCTTTTATCATCAGGCATAATGTACATATATAGTAAATACCACAGAGGTAAATACGGATTTTTGTCTATGGCAGGTTTTTTCTTCATCTATAATCCCCTTGTGATTTGATACTGGATGAAACGGTAGTAAACGAAAGAGAGACAAACACATATATAAGATTTGACGTGCGAGAGAACTGGATAGAATACAATATACAGTGTTCCTTATATTTCCGGTGTCCTCATTGTGTAGTAATACTTACTTTGATTGATATACATGTGTGCGATTCCGTATTACGAAACCTTGGGAAAAGGTTTCATAATCAGTGTGGTGTATTGTTGATATTTCTATGAATACTTTATCTTTATTGAAGGTTTCCCTTCTATCACATGTGATTCAGTTCATTACTTTTTTATTTAGACGTGGACCCTGGGGAAATATTCTATAATTGTGGCAGTATTATGTAGATTTTGTGTCAGACCAAACGAAACGAATAAGAGATTTGACCAATATGAAACTAAATAAGCTGAAATTAGATTAGCTTAAAGATTAGGATTGACTTAAACAACTACCAGATAACTAAAACAGAATAAAAAGATGGTTCACAACTGAGGTTAGAAAGTAACTTTATTTTTTTACTAGGAGAAATTCTGCATGGCATACACCTCCCACTACCGGGGGACAGTGAGAGGGTTATGCCGGACTCTTACCGCCTAAAACCCCCTAGGCCGCTTGTGCGCGTATGTAGACCAGGGTACGGGCTCACGATTAGCATGCGTCGATGCCCTGGTCGTGCGCTTGGTTCACCCGTAGATGTGCGGACGGGGACCCTCATCTTGAGAGGGAGGATATTCCTCTCCCTCCTGCCTATTGAAGCTGCGGCTGGCCGCGTGACCTTCAGGGCTAACTGGGAGAAATGCTCACTAAAGGTCCAGCGATTTTCCAAAATGAAACCCACGTACTTCATTTTGGTGCTGACCTGTACTTGGACTCCGCCGATGGTCAGGTGGCACCCCCATTGAATGGCCCTACGCAACCCACAGAAGCAAATGGCCTCTGTTTTGTCTAGCGACATTTCCAACCCTAGCAGGCGTATTCGCCTAACAACTTGCGCAACACTCGCCTTCGCCAATCGCTTGGCCTCCCTCAAGGTGTCGCCGCGAGCCGTAACGAGCGTGTCGTCCGCGTAGCAGGTCATATTTGCTCCGAGCAGGATGGCACCTCGCAGCACCCAGTCATACATACCCCAAGAGGTTAGAAAGTAACTAAACTCTGCTAAGCTAAACTAAGTAAGCAAATAATGTGTAAAGAAAAAGGGTAATAATATATGGTTGGCTTATAGGGAATTATAGGGAAATATTTGTTTTTTTAGGTTATTTACTTTGTTCATGATGCAACAAGATCTCAGATGTTGTATTTTTTAGAGCATAGAGTATTCAGAGATTATAACAATTATGGTAGTGTTATTCTTTCTTTATAGCGAGCTTTAGCAGGTGTATTGGTGTCACAGGCCAGGGCACTGTCCAGTCTAGACCGACGTGAAGCTTCGGCTGAAGCTCTCGCATCAGCTTTGAAAGCAGACTGTGCTTGTTATGAAGCACTCGACTTACTTCTTGATCAACATGCTCTTACTCCTAGGCAAGGTAACCATTTATAATTGTAACCTTTGTTATTTAAAAATAGTTGTGTGAGGAAATTAATATAGTCTACCAAAAGGTTCAAAGGAAAATGGATATTACATATTTATAAGTAGGTAAAAGGTAATGTGAGAGAGACGTTGCTCTTTATTCAGATATTGTCATATGGTAAACATTATTTTCAAGCAACATATAAAGTAGCATACTTGTGAACATAGAAAACTTACACATATCATTATGGTATTTATTTGGAAAGATATTGAGGACATTCTTTATGGAGCTCATTCTTTTACAATTTCCCATTAGTCTCTACATAATTCCATAGATTGTAAAAAATTTGTTAGTTATTAGCATTTTTGATATAGTGCTAGGAGTATCTTTGATGCAAGTGTTATTATCAAATTTTTGTATTGATTGATTGGGTAAATAACCATGCTGATATCTTCATTATGTGTCTGTCTGTTCCCAGAAAAAGAACTCATAGATTCCTTGCCAATAAGCAGTCAGTTGAGCAGTGCAGAGAGCGCCTTAGTACAGGCTGCTTACAGAGAACGGTTCAATAGGCACGCACCGCTGTCCAAAACTGTTCCCTTGCCACAACCCGAATGCCCTGTATGTATAACATATTTTGTGTTGTTGTGTTTTGTGTTATATACATATCGTGTGAAAACAAAAAGCTGTAATTCACTGTCTGCTCTAATCTATGATTATTATACTATAACTTTACATCAGTGCCTGCCGTGTTTGGTACTTTAAATAATTTTGATGCCTCTCTGAAATGGCAGTCTTGTATAAATCCTTCTTTAGGTGGTTTATTGACATATGTATTATTCAATAGCGATTACAACGTAACTGGTGCATGAATGCTACTTCTGTTAAAAAGTTATAGTGTGAGAGTAACTAGTACGAGAGCAGCGTTGCATAAATGTTACTACTTTTAATAGGTGTATTGTGCTGGTGGTGTGTATAGTGTTATCGGTGCATAAATACAACTATTTCTTTTAACAGGTTTGCTATATAGTTAACTAATGCAATGGCAGCAGTGAATACATGTTATCTCTTTTAATAGGTGTACTGTGCAGGTGGTGTGTGTAGTGTTATCGGTGCATAAATACTATTTGTTTTAACAGGTTTGTTATGTAGTTCGCGAGTGCAACGGCAGCAGTGAATAAATACTATCTCTTTTAATAGGTGTATTGTGCAGGTGGTGTGTGCAAAGTTATCGGTGTATAAATACTACTTTTTTAACCGGTGTATTGTGTTGGTAACGAGCATAGTGACAACGGTCCAGAACTGCTATTTTTAACAAGTGTATTCATTGATACTATAGGTAAACAGCTGTAGATACATTACCTACATGATATTTTGACAAAACAAATGACACGATAACGCACACATACGTAAAATAATATCCCATCAAAAACATAAATGTGAAATGAGAGCCAAGTTTAATATTATGATATGTGCCTGGGTTGTTGACTTCAACGATAAAATAAGTGAGATCTAAATGGGTACCAAATTCAGTGATCAGTCCTGAAATTTATTTTGAACAACATAAAATATGTCATAACAACGTAAAATATCATTTCTGCTTATAAATTGGGATAATATTGAAGCCCAAGGTCTATAAGCTTTTTAGTTATAATGTCATTGAGTGTATTGTGTTGGTAGCGAGTTAGGTCACAGCGGTGCATAAATGCTCGTTAGAACAGGTGTATCGTGTTGGTAGCGAGTGCGGTGACAGCGATGTATAAATGCTACTTTTAACAGGTGTATTGTTGGTATCGAATGCGATGACAGCGGTTCATAAATGCTAGTTTTACCAGGTGTATTGTGTTGGTAGCCAGTTCGTTGGCAGCGGTACATAAATGCTCGTTTGAACAGGTGTATTGTGTTGGTAGCGAGGGCGGTGACAGCGATGTATAAATGCTACTTTTAACAGGTGTATTGTTGGTATCGAATGCGATGACAGCGGTTCATAAATGCTAGTTTTACCAGGTGTATTGTGTTGGTAGCCAGTTCGTTGGCAGCGGTACATAAATGCTCGTTTGAACAGGTGTATTGTGTTGGTAGCGAGTGCGGTGACAGCGATGTATAAATGCTACTTTTAACAGGTGTATTGTTGGTATCGAATGCGATGACAGCGGTTCATAAATGCTAGTTTTACCAGGTGTATTGTGTTGGTAGCCAGTTCGTTGGCAGCGGTACATAAATGCTCGTTTGAACAGGTGTATTGTGTTGGTAGCGAGGGCGGTGACAGCGATGTATAAATTTTACTTTTAACAGGTGTATTGTTGGTATCGAATGCGGTGACAGCGGTTCATAAATGCTAGTTTTACCAGGTGTATTGTGTTGGTAGCCAGTTCGTTGGCAGCGGTACATAAATGCTCGTTTGAATGGGTGTATCGTGTCGGTAGCGAGTGCGGTGTAATGGTTGTCGTGTGTGGTGCAGACGGCGCTGGCGGTGGAGGCGGTGCGGTCGCGCACGATGGAGGCGCGCGCGTGCGTGGCGCGGCGGCTGGCGGGCGCGTGCCGGTGGCGCGAGGCGCTGGCGGCGCTGGAGGGCGCGGACCGGTGGTGCTGCGCGGAGGTGCGCACCGCCTGCCTGCTCGAGCTCAAGCGCACCTCGGAGCTGTTCGCGTTCGCGCACACGCTCGTCGACGCGTACCCTAACAACTGGACCTCGTGGTTCGCCGTCGGTTGCTATTATTACCTTATCGGTAAGTCAATCTTTCTGATGTCACAGAGATTGCCGATTCGATCCCCGTATATACCATTTTTTTTTCGTCGAACTAACTAAGTTATTAGCCTGACAAGCCTTTGCAGCTTCACCGGACTAATAACAAAATTTAAACTGTCCGTGGTTTATTCAAATTGATCTCGGAGGACCATATAGTATATTTAATATTACAGGTAAGAATGAGCTAGCACGACGATACCTGAGCAAGTCTAAAACATTGGAACCCGGTGCTGGATGTGTTTGGTTGGCTTACGGACACAGTTTCGCAGCGGATAATGAACACGATCAAGCGATGGCTGCTTATTTTAAGGTATTTAGTACAATTTCCTTATAACATCACAATACACTAGGCAAAACATTAAAATAAATAAATATTCGATATGTGTGATTTGGTTATTTTGTGATAAAGTTTCTGACCAGCTGTGGGACACTATTCGCGTTCGAATAATTTATATTCGCGAGCCTGTACATATAAACATTTTTTATAATTGTTTTCTATCGCTATCAGCTGATGTTAAGCATTTAAATAAGTAAATCTATGTGAATTCTGAAAATTTCGTTAGTACACGTAGGAATTCAAACTTGCGGATCTGTGGATATTCTGCCAGTAAAATATCATCAACCATAAAACACTTTGTAATTACTATTTGGTAATCATTTGTTATAGTCTATATCAAGATTCAAATATTTTTTTGTAATTATACTTTGTTTACTTTAAGATAAAGTTAACTTCTCGGTGTGTTACATCGCTACGCACATTGTCAACGAGTTCTTATAAATGAGCTTATGAGAAATCGTTAACATTGTAAGCAGCATTGTAACACACAATGAAGTTAATTTTAATTTAAAGTAGACGTTGTGTGCGTCTTTGTAACACACCATGGACTTAGTTTTAGTGAAGTTAATTTTGTCTTAAAATGTATGTTGTGCGCACAGTTGTAATACACCGTGAAGTTAGTCTTATCTTAAAGCGTGTCTTGTGCCCATCTTTGTAACACGCCATGAAGTTGGTTAATAAACAAACTTTTGAATAATAAATTATTTCTTTCAAATATAATATATTATTTTGTATATATTGTGTATAATACTCATTCAAATTCTTGTAGATAATATTTCAGTTTGACTGTCGAGCTTCTAACTCAGTTCGAAATGGTTATAAGTGTAAAAAGATTATATTTTCATGTTCTCGATTATTGTTAAATTGAAAAATAATCTTTCAAGTTTTAAACATTCAATGATGATAATGCATTATAATTTAATGTATGCCCGCAAAAACTCTGAAAAGCTGGATTTTGTTAAAGACCGGTATGATTTAAATACTGTAACAAACTGATTGTCCCATGTTTCAAACTCAGTGAAACCAGTAACAGTCTAAGTCCCAAAACATATTACTGATTTGCTGGACTGTAAGTTTAAGCGCCATATCAAATGGGTTTTGGTGTCAAAAGTCTATTATAAAGTGGATCAATATGTGAACGATGATTATGTCTGGAATTGACTCCTCTCTATGTTTCTACTAAAAAAATTGTAGTATATAATAAATTGTAAATATACCAGGTCATTGTTTCAAGTTTAACACCCTTCAATCCTTTGGTAGTTCATGGTCACATTTAATATATAAAATAATAACATCAAAAGAAATACGAATAAACAACAAAGAGAACTTTAGTTAAACTTTGTTCTAAAACTTATAAAAGTATGCGAACGATACTTTAAAAAAATCACATCTAGGTTCAATTAACAACATTAAAGGGGTGCTTTTCAAGATTAATCATTATGTAACTGCTTATCGTATTATGTAACAAAGGGAAGCGGGATGCGGTCCGGACTGGGCGCCAGGGCGTGATTTATTTATTAAGTGTATATCAGTTTTACGTTTCTCGACATAATTAGGTCAAATACTAAGCACCTCTTTTTTAATTGATTTAAAACGAGAATCGACTAATGATTATCCTGTAAAAATATTGCTGGCGACTAACCAGTCGCGCTGTATATGCTAAAAAGATAAACCAGATCGAGTTTGTTGCCGGTTCTTCTAGATGCGTGGGTTATTTTACTACCGATGGTAGTTTTGATGTTCATAAGTGCGTTATTAGGGCCTAAATTAAAGTATTTCTGATTTGATTTGAATGACATTGTGTGTAGGCGAGCCAGTTGATGGGCGGATGTCACCTGCCTCCTCTGTACGTGGGGGTCGAGTGTTCTCTGCTGAACAATATCTCCATGTGTGAGCGGTTCCTGTATCGAGCCGCTGTCTTGCATAATAACGCAGAGGTAGGTTTTACAATTTTAGGGGTCATTCATTAATTACGTCAAATAATTCATGATTTTTCAGAACATCGTTTTTACCTATCTCCGTGATTGAGTAAATAAAAAAGAACTATTAATATTATTTAATTTTTAATCTTTTTCATGAAATCAACAATAAACCATTTTTATATTTCGTTAAAAGTGAAGGTATACACAACACACACATATATATATATATATATATATATATATTATCTTTTAACAAATATTTGAATTTATTATGGGCTTTCATCGATAATACGAAACGTAACTTTCTCTCTTTCTATCTTCACTAACTTATATCTCCCTGTGAACGTTTCTTTCGCCTCACCCGATCACACGTTTTCACCAGCTTACTTCCTAAGTCAAGCGTGCGTAAAGAAATATTACACTTCAAAAAAGTGTATGGTGTTGAAGAGTGGCGAGCAGGTACCGGCCGAGGAGTCGGAGGTGGAGAACCGCGGCGGGTGGCGACGCATCGCGGAGGTGGTGGCGGACGGGCACGTGGCCCACGAGGCGGGCGCCGCCGCGTTCGCCGCCGGGGACTACGTGTCGGCGCGGCGGCTGTTCGCGCGCGCGCTGGAGGCGGCGGGGGCGGGGGCGGAGGGACGCGAGGGGGCGGTAGGGGGCGAGTGGGCGGCGACGCTGGACGGGCTGGGGCACGCGTCGCGCGCGCTGGGGCGGTACGCGGAGGCGGTGGAGTGGCACGAGCGCGCGCGGGCGGTGCGGCCGGGGCGGGCGGGCTCGCTGGCGGCGGCGGGGCTGTGCCTGGCGCTGCTGGGGCGGGAGGGCGCGGCGGCGGACGCGCTGCACGCGGCGCTCGCGCTCGACCCGGACGACGTGGTCGCGATCGCGCTGCTCGACCTCATCATCAACCGGCTCGACGCCGCGCTCACAGGTACTCACACACACCGCCACCTTCACACAGACATATTTTTCCCCTATACCGTACACTAGATTATATCGACTACAGTAGTGACACTACAGAATATGTCAAACAGTTCACATAGACACAATTTTTATCGAATACGGCACGCAGTGGTGCTTATATTGTCTCGATCATACGACTTGCCCATTCGAGAATCAAAAAATCAAATCGAAATATTGCTGTATTAACGTTTACATCGTATATGGTAAAATAGAGGCGAATGGTCGCTTCTATGACGCTTCTAGCATACACCGCCCTATAAGATATGTCACCTTGTCGCCAATCTACGTATTTCTTACTACACACATACGTGCACGCACACAAACACACACACACGCATGCACACACGAATTCATGATAATACAATTGTTATTAATAATTAACCCTCATTAATAAACGTTTCCATAACATTCATCCAGTTTGCGCTGGCGTCTGTGATACATTCTCACGACTAGTACAGATGTCAATGTGAGCGTAAATTGGCGGTCACAGACATATTAATTTTCTAAATAATTCACGTAAATTTTTTGAAGAAAAAAAAAATAATAATAACAGAAATAAAATATTTGTCGAGAAGTTTATTCTAAGTGACTGTATCAGAACTACCCACATAAGGATGTGACCGTTGACATAGATTACACGCCCCTTTATATACCATATACCCTGTCAGTAATAATTGACAACGAGTTTTTGACGGGATGTTGATCTGTCATGTAGTGAATTTTATATTTTATAAAAAATCTTGTGTTATTTAACTCTATATGTTGTTGTTGAACCACTTTAATTACTTTACCGGTACTCGTTTACATATTCAGGTTTCTATATCGCATTCGTAACCCGGTGAATATTTAAAGAAATGTCACAGTAATAGCGTAGTCAGTTTGAAAAAAAAACTATATCCTATTTGCTTAGGGGGCATTTATTTATAGTCAAAATATTCTAAAAATTAATCAATGTTAATGATACACATCACAAAATAATTATTAAAAGAACGCTTTATAGCTATATGTCCTTTTCGTTACACGTTCGTTTTATGAAATTCAATTCTCAGCGTGCCAAAAGAAATTTCAATTTAAAATTTTTTAGAAGCCATTTATAATAATTAGCCACTTCAACTATAATAGCGGGTCCGATGGACCTTGTCCTGCCATGACAATAAAAAAATCTGGAATCCACATGAACACTAGGGTGGCGCAAAAAAACCGACTATTTTTTTTTTTTGAATCTCGGATGAAAAAATGTTAGTTTTTGATGTTTTAAGAGCCCTCTCCAAAGGACAGCTCAAAAAAAAATTTTTAAGAGGTCGCTCCAAATTTTTTTAAATTTCAAAAATCGTCGAAAATCGAATTTTTTTTATTTTTTTTTTTTTTTCTCGTTACGGTATAATTTTATAGACCAAAAAATAATAAGTTTCTGAAAGTTTCAGTTAAAAATTTTAATTCTGAAAGGTCGCTCATAATTTTTTTAAATTTATTAGTAAATGACTTTAGATTTTTTCGAGCGACCTTTTAATATTAAAATTAAAATTCCGGCCATTTTTTTTCCTTTATTTAGTACAATAATCTATAAGAATACACCACGAGATGAACTAAAAATCAAGAATAACAAAAAAATGGCCGGAATTTTAATTTTAATATTAAAAGGTCGCTCGAGAAAATCTAAAGTCATTTACTAATAAATTTAAAAAAATTATGAGCGCCCTTTCAAAATTAAAATTTTTAACTGAAACTTTCAGAAACTTATTTTTTTTTGGTCTATAAAATTATACCGTAACGAGAAAAAAAATAAAAAATAAAAAAAATTCGATTTTCGACGATTTTTGAAATTTAAATAAATTTGGAGCGACCTCTTAAAAATTTTTTTTTGAGCTGTCCTTTGGAGAGGGCTCTTAAAACATCAAAAACTAACATTTTTTCATCCGAGACTCAAAAAAAAAAAATAGTCGGTTTTTTTGCGCCACCCTAATGAACACACAATTTTTTTTAATAAAATTCTGTCCAGCCGTTTAGGAGGAGTTCAGTCACATACACACGGACAGAAGAATTATATATATAAAGACTATATTGGTAGAAGTAGTCATATCTGAGTGATAAGCTTTACTAGAATGATGTCACACACTCACTGCTTTTGATTAGTAAAATCAAATGTAATCACGTTGCCAACTCATAATAAAAACCTTAGTGCTATCAACAGAGATGCGAGATGAGTAATTGAAAAAAATTAAATTAAAAGAGACATTGCATTGGCCGGGAATCGAACCCGGGCCGCCCGCGTGGCAAGCGAGCATTCTAGCACTGAACCACCAATGCTTATACTCGTTTATTTGAATGGCATTTGAACAATGAACATGTGTTTTTATAACAAATGTAATATCATCGTTTTATTGGTACATGACCTTTTGAGGAAAACGTGCGTTATGTAAAAAGTACATACAAAAGTTTTGTATAACTGATAGAAATGTTTTAGAATTTATTCAGATTCGAATAAGCATCGGTGGTTCAGTGGTAGAATGCTCGCCTGCCACGCGGGCGGCCCGGGTTCGATTCCCGGCCGATGCAAGCTTTTTATATTAATTTATTTTATGAGTCGGGATATATGTTATACCTTATTATATAATATCTGCATTTAGAGAATATCAGGTGGGATTGTGGCCAAGCGCGGACCTGTTGATATATATATATATATATATATATTATTTTCTTAGTGTTGTAAGCCCACATGAATTAACATATTGTATAATATATAGTTATTATTTTATTTTAGAGTTAGATGATGCGATGCTCCGCACGCGCTTTTCAAACTATAATTTTAGAAATGTAAAGCTGTAAGAAAGTGTAGAATTACAGAAATATTTTTGAAGTGAAACTACTTTAGGCGCGACTAGGAGGTAACTGGACGACAATGCAACGGAAGTCCGTTACCAATATGGCGTCACGTTTCTGTACCATCCGGTTTTTAAATATTTTTGATTTTGTCAATAAATACTTTAAAAAAATCAATGAAACTTTTTGAAAAAAATAAAATTAATAAAAAATATTAAATTGAATAATAACAAAAATCATACCAATAGAATTTATTATGTATATAAGGGCGCGCGACCGTGCTGCCAGCTGGTTTCAATGTAAGTAACAAATTAAATCAAAGCTTCATGATCTGTAGTGCCATCTATCAGCTAAATAGAACTTCAATAACACAGGAAATATTATTAGCAACTCTTTGTTATAAAGTAAATAAAATATAGAAAACTACAAACAGATTACTTATAACGCCCAAGAAGTTTTACTTAAAACGCGTGTGACGGTTACATGCACTTATTTTTATTTCTAATATATTTATAAGTACGACACGCGCGCGATCTATTAGTATGTTAACTGTACTATACCCATAAGTTTCGCGAAAGTGTAAACTATAGGTTAACAAAGTACTATCGCGATCAGATGAACAGCATGGCAGCTCATAAGATACGATCAAACAGACATTAACTTTTATACGTGTTAGATATCTTCCTTACATATAATTAGAATGTAAATATGTCTGTCTGTCTGTTTGTTTGGACACGCATAAAGTCTAGCACTTTTTGCGATAAAACGTCACCAAAAAAATCATAAAATATATCCTTGAATAACATTTAGTCTTGGTTTCGTTAATATCGGTTCAGTCTAAAGTTAAAAGTTATTGTAATTTTAATGACGCAACTTAAGTACGAGAGAAAAGTAGATAAGTAAATGGACTTAATACATTCAGATGACTTTATTAGTCACTATTTTTTACATTAGTTTCCACGCGGACGGAGTCGAAGGCACAGCTAGTCTATATATATTAGAATTGTGCCGAATGCGATTTACCATCAGCATTATATTTGGAACTTTAATCCACTATATAAATCCCATTAATGTACACCAGACTTATCCTATATAAGAAACTCATTAAAAATTTCAAGCCATTACCTGTGATATATCTTAGCAATTTTATTATTTAAGATACAATATGCGCATATTATGAACGTAATTTATTTTTGGTCCCATACGAAAAACAATCGTGTGCTTTCTACTCTAAGCATAAGCATTTATCAAATAACCGGCATGATCTAAATACTAGAAACTCTATCAAACTGGTCGTCCCATATGTCAGACTTAGCAAAACCAGTAATAATAGTTTATTAGGTAATAGTATTAGGTTTTACAATAAAGTCCCAAAGCATGTTACCGATTTGCCGGACTGTAAATTTAAAAGCGCCACGTCAAGCGGGTTTTAATGTCAAAAGGCTATTATAGAGTAGATCAATATGTGAACGATGGCGGTGTCTGGAATTGATTCCTCTCTGTGCATTCACGAAACGCATGTCTCACGAAAACAATTGTAACGTATAATGTATTCGAAATATGTATATATATATATATCATTACATAGTATAAAACAAAGTCCCCTACCGCGTCTGTCTGTCTGTCTGTTCGCGATAAACTCAAAAACTACCGAACGGATTTTCATACGGTTCTCACCAGTGGATAGGGTGATTCATGAGGAACGTTTTAGTATAGTTTTAGTATATAATTTGTCAAGGATTTTTTCATAATCAGGGCGGGACAATGTCTGCCGGGCCCGCTAGTATGTTAAAAAGATGTACCCGATCGAGTTTATTGCCGGTTCTTCTCGATGACCGAGTTGTTTTCCGAACCGGTGGTAGTTTTGACGTTCATAAGCGCCTTCTTAGGGCCTAAACTGAATAAAGTATTGTTTATTTGAAGCTTTTTAACTATATTAATTGTTCACAAGTTGCGTTACTGCAATTTTAATTAATATCCCGTTTCTCAAGGTTTATAATTGCCAGAAATATTACTACATTATCATAATGTAAATCTTGTTGGTGATTCAACCAAATAAACTCATATAGGTATTTATATTCAATCACAAAATTTCTATTAAGACAATAATTATGTACTTTGTAGGTGGTAGAGCCACGCTGAAACTATTACAGCATAGATAACCGACGTGAAGTAATATAGTGCTTGCATTGTTGCGTTTCGTTCGGTCAGTGAGAGCGCCGGAAGCTCACCTCCCTTTCCCCTCTGCCCTTCCACAAAACACAGGCTGGCAACGCACTTGCGACTCCCCTGGTGTTGCTAGCGTCTGTGGACGGCGGTGATCACTTAAAATCAGGTGACTCGCCTGTTCGTTTGTCTCAGATGGTATATAAACAATATGTGCTTGGGTAGTAATGTAGCTGCGTACTCTCATCTTAATTATCAAGTTGTGTAATCCTCATTCGTAACGATAGTAGACGTCATTGTTAAGGCATTGACAGACAGGGCTTATAGAATCATCATCACAATTTTGCTTATATTTCTATAGTTTTGGACACGACTTTTTTGAAAACATAACGATATCAACTGAGTGATAGAAACCCTTATTAACTGCGTACAGAAATTCCTTAGCTGCTATGATGTAGAATACGAATGTGTAAACAACCACCGGTAAGGTCATTAACTTGCGAGTTCTTTTTGACACCGCGATACAGCTGTACCAAAATAATGTACAGCGCCATCTATTGGTGCACAAACGACTTATCAGTCCGTACATAGCTTTGTGTATTACAGAGGAGGAGATCCCACAGTTCCCGTTCCCACAAGTGAACATATCGGTGCCGGCGCAGAGTCCGGCGGCGCCTCCGTCCGGTGATGTCACCAACACATCCGACATGAGCATGAGCTTTGATTGACTGCATTTCTCTCTTAGCGACCACCACACATCGTCTGCCATCTCTACCCACGTTAGTAATCCACGTTTTAAATTTTACTCTTTGTTAAGACTTAAAGTACTTACCTACTGTAACATGAACAACGTCGATGAGAAGTAGACATTTTTTCGACATTTGATTATACTTTGACAAATAAACAGTAAAATAGGAAACGCAAATTATTTAGTCACGTAAGTTTATCAAAAATTCATATAAATGAAAAACAAGATAAATCCCGACGTGACGTGAGAATTCTCTTACGATTTTTATATCCTTTAATATTCGCTTCTCCTCAGTATTCCCACTCTCCTCCGTTATAGCTCTCGATCTCCGCTTCTCAGTACTCCCGATCTCCTTTCAATATTACTCCCACTCGCCTTTCCTCAATACTTCCGATCTTCGCTCCTCAATACTCTCGATATCCTTTTCCGCAGTACTCCCACTCTCCTACCTCAATATTCCCGATCTCCGCCTCTCAGTACTCCCGATCTCCTTTCCAGATTACTCCCACTCTCCTTTCAACAGTACTCCTACTCTCCTTTCCTCAATAATTCCGATCACCGCTTCTCAGTACTCTCGATATCCTTTCCACAGTACTCCCACTCTCCTACTTCAATATTCCCGATCTTCGCCTCTCATTACACCCGATCTCCTTTCCACATGAATCCCACTCTCATTTATTCAATATTTCCGATATTCGCTCCTCAGTACTCTCGATCTCTTTTCCACATTACTCCCACTCTCCTTTTCTCAATACTTCCGATTTTCGCTCCTCAATACTCTCGAATCTCCTTTCCACATTACTCTCACTTTCCTTTCTTCAATACTTCCTGTTAAGTCTTTCAAGGCATTTCGCCGTGACCACGACAAGGAGATGACTATGAAATATTTACTTTCAGGTGCGGAAATGTCACTGATCTTTCGTCTGCAGGCAAAGCCGCGACACACTTATGTATGTTCAATTGTATATACTTCTGGTAACATCTCACAAGTAATGTCAGCTATTGTATTAGTAATAGCTTGCAAATGTTTGTATATTGTATATGATTATACTTAATCGAAATAATTTTTGTTTTTTTTTTATCCTGAAGTATTAATAGTACAGTATTTAGACATTAAGCTTTGAAAAATATTATAAGAACTGGCTACAGGAATAACGGGTTCAATATCTTAGTACCTACTCTAAAAAAATAAAGCAAACCATAGAATTCAAGATTATAGAAAATTTTACTAAAGCGTATAAGAATAATATAGTTGAATGATAAAAATCGTCCCGTAAGGAAAAACGTATGGTCCTCAGTCTATTTCTATGTGCCTTCCTGTCGAATTCTATTCTATACTGGCTGGTACAGATATATTTTATATACAAAGGAATAAAACCAAGCACCACACCGCTTACCCCACTTCACGACCCCAAGAAAATGCATCGCTAACCCTGTAGTGCTCAGATCATAATTTCAGAAAAATTATAATTTGGTAACTTATAACGAAGATAAATCGATAAAAAAATGATCGAAACCTGGATGCACTCATAACGACAGATCATCTACTAAACATATGATAAGAAAGTAAACCTAACCCGTGTTTATTACAAAAAAGTTAAATACGTATTAAATACTTGGTTTAAAAAGTTTCCTAATAAATGCACTGCGATCGCCCGAGGCAAGTTCGCGTTATCCTTTTTCGCAAGTCTAACCTAATGTAGCCAAAGCGAGACAGAAGAGCAAAATGGCGAACATTCAGCGACCGCGGTGCGTTTAATACGAGACCTTTTTAAGGCCAGGGTTCAAATACGTATTTAACTTTTTTGTAATAACACCGAACGTGCAAGCGTCTAGAAATAAGTAACAGAAGTACATCTCAAAAACGTCTGTCTGTCGGTAGGTTTTCGGTTTATTTGGACACGCATCGCTGGTAAATTACTGCGTCCACGACAAAACATCACCAAGGAAACCAAAGCATATCCTCGAGTAAAAGTTTGTTTCATTAAAATCGGTTCACTCTATCAAAAATTATTGTAATTTTAATTACGAGTTGAAGTAAGGACGAGACAAAAGTGGATAAGTAAATGGACTTCAATCTCATCCAAAAACCAGGGTATTTAGTAATATGTAATATAATAAATAATATCTTAGTAACAGTAAATGATGTAGTGTTTGATACATTTTTACACAAGGAATTATAAAGATTAATAGAAAAGAAATTCAATAGTTATCCTGAAAATGGATAGCGCTCAATATATTTCTGATTGTTTGGTTTATTTCAAATAATTTATTTTGAATGAATGGATATTTTTATTCAAGCACTGAGGAGCTTAATGCTACAAAATATCGTCATCCAGTAAACTAGAGTTGTGGTGAAAAAAAAAACTAAGTAGTGCAAATAAAAAAAAATTCAAAGATTATTGATAATAAGAATGAGCTTTGCAGTATAGTTTACATACAGATTATTAATTATAAGAGTTTTGCTAAATTAGAGTGTCAGTGTTGAGTGAGTGTTAGTGTTGGAGTGGAGTGTTATCATAATAAAAAGGACTGTTACAATCAAGAGATGGCGCAAAACATTACTTTAGTTTCAGTCTTTGTTTGTTATTTATTTATATTTTTTTAATTTAGCCACCGTATCTAATGCAACAGGAATTTTTACTCCATGCTACCATTCTGTTTAAAGGTGTTAAAATTATAAACAATGTATTGTTACATTAATCACGTATACTGTGGATGCGGTCAGGGATGCCAATAAACACTTCGTAGAGACTGTCACTATTTGGGCAGAGCTTCACCTTACAATACTTTGCACATAATAATGCATAGAATCACACCTTTTAAAGGACGATCTATGTAAGTCAAAGCAATTACTATTTACACAATTCCGCCAAATAATTTAAGAAACACCAAAATAATAAATAACAAAATAATAAATAACGGACAAATTAATGTTATTTAAGCTATACAACAATTTTATATAAATCTCTGTTTACTAATGTAGATTAGCGGACATCTTGATTAAGTTTACTAATGTAGATTAGCGACATCTTGCCTTTTATAAGCCGAATTATGGAAGTCAAAGCAAAATGTTATATGCAAGCGACATCTTGACTAAGTTTACTAATGTAGATTAGCGACATCTTGCCTTTTATAAGCCGAATTATGGAAGTCAAAGCAAAATGTTATATGCAAGTAATAAATCAATTCTATATAATAATCTCGGTTCCTATTTGTCTTATTGATCTATATAAATGTATCTTTAATATAGTGGCGCTAGTATTGCATCTTTAATATAGTGTCGCTAGTATCAATGTGAATCTCTAATATAGTGGCGCTAGTATCGCTAGTATCAATGTGAATCTCTGATATAGTGGTGCTAGTATCAATGTGAATCTCTAATATAGTGGCGCTAGTATCAATGTGAATCTCTAATATAGTGTCGCTAGTATCAATGTGAATCTCTAGTATAGTGGCGCTAGTATCGCTAGTATCAATGTGAATCTCTGATATAGTGGCGCTAGTATCAATGTGAATCTCCGATATAGTGGCGCTAGTATCAATGTGAATCTCTAATATAGTGGCGCTAGTATCAATGTGAATCTCTAATATAGTGGCGCTAGTATCAATGTGAATCTCTAATATAGTGGCGCTAGTATCAATGTGAATCTCTAATATAGTGGCGCGCGCTAGTATCGCTAGTATCAATGTGAATCTCTGATATAGTGGCGCTAGTATCAATGTGAATCTCCGATATAGTGGCGCTAGTATCAATGTGAATCTCCGATATAGTGGCGCTAGTATCAATGTGAATCTCTAATATAGTGGCGCTAGTATCAATGTGAATCTCTAATATAGTGGCGCTAGTATCAATGTGAATCTCATATAGTGGCGCTAGTATCAATGTGAATCTCTAATATAGTGGCGCTAGTATCAATGTGAATCTCTAATATAGTGGCGCTAGTATCAATGTGAATCTCTAATATAGTGGCGCTGGTTAGTAGTATCAATGTGAATCTCTAATATATAGTGGCGCTAGTATCAATGTGAATCTCTAATATAGTGGCGCTAGTAGTATCAATGTAAATCTCTAATATAGTGGCGCTAGTATCAATGTGAATCTCTAATATAGTGGCGCTAGTATCAATGTGAATCTCTAATATAGTGGCGCTAGTATCAATGTGAATCTCTAATATAGTGGCGCTAGTATCAATGTGAATCTCTAATATAGTGGCGCTAGTATCAATGTGAATCTCATATAGTGGCGCTAGTATCAATGTGAATCTCTAATATAGTGGCGCTAGTATCAATGTGAATCTCTAATATAGTGGCGCTAGTATCAATGTGAATCTCTAATATAGTGGCGCTGGTTAGTAGTATCAATGTGAATCTCTAATATATAGTGGCGCTAGTATCAATGTGAATCTCTAATATAGTGGCGCTAGTAGTATCAATGTAAATCTCTAATATAGTGGCGCTAGTATCAATGTGAATCTCCGATATAGTGGCGCTAGTATCAATGTGAATCTCTAATATAGTGGCGCTAGTATCAATGTGAATCTCTAATATAGTGGCGCTAGTATCAATGTGAATCTCTAATATATAGTGGCGCTAGTATCAATGTGAATCTCTAATATAGTGGCGCTAGTAGTATCAATGTAAATCTCTAATATAGTGGCGCTAGTATCAATGTGAATCTCTAATATAGTGGCGCTAGTATCAATGTGAATCTCTAATATAGTGGCGCTAGTTAGTATCAATGTGAATCTCTAATATATAGGTGGCGCTAGAATCAATGTGAATCTAATATGATGGTGGCGCTAAGTCAATGTTCCGGTCGTGTTGGTAGTCTCGCTAGTTAGTATCAATGTGAATCTCTAATATATAGGTGGCGCTAGAATCAATGTGAATCTAATATGATGGTGGCGCTAAGTCAATGTTCCGGTCGTGTTGGTAGTCTCGCTTCTTGGTTGGCTTATAACGATATTGTACATTTTATGTACAAGAATAAAATGATATAAAAATCACAATTTTGTAATGTGCAATCAGGCTATCCCTGAAGCCCTTTTATACGATACTGCAATACATAATACAAGGAAAAATGAAAAGGACTTTTAATAAAATTTTATTGACAAAAATCAAATTTAGTTTCTCGAAATTATTGCATTATACTTGCATAATTGATAATTAAAACCCGATATTAAAAAACGCCTAAATGAAATTTTCTTATAAAAAAATCGTTGGCATAAAGGCCATATGTATTATTTATTATTTGGCTTTAAAATTTGCATTTATATACTTGCATAATTGATAATTAAAACCCGATAATTAAAAACCGCCTAAATGAACGATTTTCTTATAAAAAAATCGTTGGCATAAAGGCCATATGTTATTTATTATTTGGCTTTAAAATTTTAAGAGTTTTGTACAAATCATTAAAATTTCAATGATTTTTGATCGCATAAAAGGCCATGCAATATTTATTATTTGGCCTGGGTAAGATATATTTTTCTTATTCCATTATATATTTGCATAATTGATAATTAAAACCCGATAATAAAAAACGCCTAAATGAACGATTTTCTTATAAAAAATCGTTGGCATAAAAGGCTATTATTATATGTATTATTTATATGGCTTTAAAATTTTAAGAGTTGTACAATCATTAAAATTTCAATGATTTTTGATCGCATAAAAGGCCATGCAATATTATTTGGCTTTAAAATTTAATACAAATTAAAATTTCAATGACTTAATCGCACATTTGGCTTAAAATTAAATTATTAAAATTTTTTAATCATTTGGCTTAAAAGTTTTAAAAATCATTAAAATTTTTAAATTTCCCATTTTAGGATTTTATTAAAAATTATTAATAAAAATCATTAAAATTTTTAAATATAAAATAGAGAAATATTAAAAAGTACTGGCAAAAATTTTAAAATCTCACAATTTTTTAAATTTTTTTTTTAAATTTCACATTAAATTTTAAATCACCCATATTTAAGATTTTATTTTTTCCATGTAAAAATAAAAAGGCAGGTGGCAAAGGCCAGATTTGTAAATACTGCCAAAATTTCGTGGTGAACTTAAAAATAGTACTGCCAAAATTTATTGTAAATACTGCCAAAATTTCGTGGTGAACTTAAAAATAGTACTGCCAAAATTTAGAATTACTAAAAAATAAATTTAAAATTAAAATACTGAAAAATAGACCAACATTAAATCAAAATTAAATCACTAATTCTGGAGTAATAACTCCAAATACAATTTCAAATATGCAACGAATCAACCTTAAAATTAAACGTCTGCGACATCAACTAGCAGCTCAAAAGAATCTGCCGACATGAAGAGCAAGCCCGCGGCGGTTGGGCCTTCGGTGGCCCTTTTGGCAGTGTGCAGCTCAGTTGGTATGGTGGGCGAAAGCGCTCGCAGCACTGTCGGTGCTGGTGCCGCTCGTTGGAGGCGACGATGTGTCTAAACAGATTTCTCACTTAGTTTTGATAAAAAACCCGAAAAGTATATATACAATATATATATTACCCGAAGAATATCGGCCGTTCAACACAGGCGAGCGTACGTCATCCTGTATAGGGACCGCTGGCACAGCTCGCGCTTGCGTCACAGCCGAGCTCGTGGGAAGCGCTGGAAGAGCTGGAAGCTCTTGCACCGACAAACCGTTAGAGTTGTTAGAGTTCAAGTGCTGCGTGCTCTTCGAACAACGCATCATTGGTTTGTGATCTTCATTCTCACGTGAAATGTGCATCCACGTCCAACAAGAGCGGCAGAAGTAGCTAGAAAGAAAAGTTACATGTCTGCAAGTTGATACAAATACGATACAAAAATTTGTAAATAAAATCCAAAAATAAACTAACCCAAAGCATCTAGGATCGCGACAAAAGTACGGTCCCTGATGCAACTCGCAAATTGAACACATCGAATCTTCTAAATATGGGTCAACTTGAACCTGCCAAAGAAATGGTAATTGGTATAGAAAGCAGCAGAGAAATTGCCGTTTCAAAAATATAGTAAGTAGCACGAAGAATAATTAGAAGAACGCAGTACCTTTTTAGTAAACTTCTCTGTACGAATTTCAATGAATCCGGCAGATATAGCCCGCAGATACGAGTGTACATTGTTGAACATTACGCGCCCAGATCCAATAGGATACTTATTCTTGTCGGTGTCTATGCCTAAACATTAGAAATAGTTTTAGTTAACGATCAAAACCAACCCATGATTTTAATTAACAATTGAATAAATTCTCACCAGCATAGATTACACCAGGAAAGAGGTCATTCATGATGATAGAGAGCCCGGCAGCAGTGATCATGCCGTGCAATGCACCCACAAACACTGTCCGCAACGGTGCAAGCCGAGCGGACCCGCCGCCACTTACCCAGATAGAATCGGAAACGGCCCATGGGATCACTTGCACCTGCAAGCGAGTATTTATGTAAACCACAAGTGGCGTTCAGTCAAGTCAAATAGATGTCGGTTTCTATATTACAGTCAAGTCAATTTCTATATTACCTCTTTATTACGAATCTTCCGCGAAACTGCTATACGGAAGTACCAATCTTTGCCGTCGCATCTAGATGCCGCAAGAAGTGCACGAACGCCGCGTTCGTTCTCAAACGTCACGTACGCGTAGCCACGTGAAGAGCCTCCGTTCTCACGACCCGGCCACTCCACACTGAACACCCGAATAGCAACTTTAATAACCGGAAAAAAGCTCTAGCTTTGAAAGAGATGAAATTATAATTCTCGTAATTTAGTTACCGGATCGGGCGGAACGATTTCAGACTGAGCAGCAGCGCCTGCTCAGTTATATCCCAAGGCAGTCCGCCCAAAAACACCTTCACAGAAAAACCTCCATCTGGGTCGGCACATCGCGGTGGCAATATTCCCTCCCAGACTAATATCGTATTATTCATCAGACCGAATACATCATTACCAGTAGATGTTGCACCACCTATAATAAACATTTATATTAGACCATCCATTAGGTACTTCAAGTATATCAAAAGGTATGACCGCTACAGGTTCACGTACCGAAAGAAGCTCTACGCGCCAAATAGCGCGATCGGTTGTCACGCTTAGATTGGTCGTGACGCGCCGAAGTTACAGCGCGTTCATTTGGCCATAGGTGTTGGGGTTCATCCTGCACCGAAGTTCCAGCCTGTTCATTTGGCCATAAGTGGTTCCCAGCACCATCCTGCAATCAAATTGGCGAAGGAGTGTCATCAGTCGAATATAGACTGAACTGTCGATATTTGATAAAGAGATTATAATAAGCATGGTTGAAATTACCATCCTCTCTAGGCGATCATAGCCAAAGCTAGTCTGTACCGACGGCAGCGATTGAACATTTGATATGCTTGTCGACGGTAACTGCATCGAATCCTGAAATTATATATATAAAATGATATAAATGCAATTGCAATTAAGTGTGAAGAGAAACCAAACTGGAAACTAATTTCACATACGAAAGACGTGGCAAGCGATGTTATTTGGCTAGAGTTGAGATCTTCCCGCCATTCAACTGGACGCTGAGCACTCTCACTGCAACAATATACACGACTTTACTACGTTCAACGTTGAGCGCAGTTTGTTGAACGTATATTTAGAAAACCGGCTATTAGTATTACCTGTGGCTGGCAAAGTCCATAGAGTGACTCGGTGGGAAACAATCTGGAGGTACTAACGCACGCGGAGTTTGCGCCACCTCTGGACTTACAGAGGCGTTCCAGCGCCACAATCCCTCGCCACCGACATCCTAGTATGAAAAGCGGCATTTCTTAAATATTCCACCAGATTCTTTTCCACATTTTTTATTCGCAAACCATCAAGTTGATTTAAAGCACTAGTAACGGCCTCGCGCTAGTGCCATTATAATAAAAGTTATCTACCCAGCGCGTTATTTGGCAGCATGAACACATTACGAGGAATGTTGGCAACGCACAACATAACATAAACTACTTTCAAACCGGACGTAATTGTCAAAAGGACAAAATCCACGACTTGTGACAAGTTCCTCCACTATCGTTTGGCTCAATATGCCAGTCGTTTTACTTGGCGCCCAACGTAAGAGTTCTAAAAACAAATTAACTTACGTTATGGTGTTGCGAAACTGTCGGAGCTACGGCCGATTGAGACGGTCCAGAACTCAACAAATCTGCTGAAGTATCCAAATTCAAAAGATCTGCTAACGAACGCCGGTTAACATCTCTTTTTCCGCGAGAGGTGCCACGACAATTCCCCTAAAATTGTCGAATAAAATAAATAATAACATACAACTCTCAAACATTCCCACTTTCAAATAAAAAATTTATAAACTATACTTACCCGACGAAATAACGACATCTTCAAGCAAAACTTTCTCTAAACGAACACAGTTATTACTAGACGTTTACACCGCAACACTCCAAAAACGACTGGCGGACAATCTGTACTCCACGCTAGAGCAAACCTCTCCCACCCCACCTCTCTCCCATTCCATAACCACCACCATCTTAAAACCACGCCCCTTTTAAAATATTTTTTATCTCATAAGCTTGATTATAATATTTATTGATTATATGAAGATAATATTTCATTTTAAAAAACTGTGCCCATTTTTAAATAATATATTCTTATAGTTTACGATATATAATATAGAAAAAAACTAAAAAAACAACGAAACTTTAGTAGTCAAGTTTCTCACTTTTTAATAGAAACCAAATATGGATAGATCGTTAATATTTTTTAATAAGCGTATTATTACTTATTTATAGGAATAATAATAATAACACATTTTAATAATTTTATATCTGGTTAATTAGAAGAAAGTTTTCAATTAAAAAATGTTTTAGACGCAAAGAGGATATACACAAATATCTTGTTCAAATGAAAATGTAACATAAAATGTATAGACATAGGAATAAAATTCACAGAATAGTATTTATTTTATTCGGGATCGCAAAAAAATTTAAGTACTATAATTATCATTTTAATAGTATCTGTTATGTCGGTAAATGTATAAATATGCAACTGCAAAAAGCATATTTTTATATTATTCTGTAAAATAAAATGATATGATGGATTTAATACAATATTAAATTATTAACTAACACATTTAATTAGAAAACATACATCTTAGTATAGTTTTTTTTAATTGAATTATTTATTCAATAAAAAGTACTTGAATTTCGTAACTAGGAATTATTTATTACCATTTTAAATGTATAGTCATCTAAGAATAAGCTAATATGTGAAAATTGAAATAATTATAAATCAGATTTAACGACATCAGCCTGATTTATTAACAATTTTTACGGGAAAAAAGAAGTTTTAAAAATAAATTGCATATTGTGGTCTATTAAAAATTATTTTACACTAATTATCAAGGGTTTTCTTATAACTATTGTATACATCGAACCGGAAGTAAAGTAGGATATTTATTAATAATTTATTAGTATGAATAAAATATAATCTCGACAATCTATTGAACTGAAATTTTTCCATAAATTACATTAGTCTTTTAATTGATCTAATACAGACAGTTTAATATGTTGTTTTTTTTTCTATATTTATATTACAAATTTTTAAGTTAATTAATTAGGTTTTTTCGAACTTCATAAAAAAAAAAAAAAATTACATATCTATAATTTATACATATGATTAATATTGAAATGTTCGTTATTTCTTCAGGATAATTTCCGAAACGACTAAACTCATTTTGATAATATTTTTACTGACAGACACATAATTTTTTCATAGTATTATCTAAATTACACATAATTGCGCTATTTAATAAGGGTTAGTAATTATAAAATTCAACATAGATAACTTACGCTCAATGAAGTGTTATACAGTTTAATGACATTGGCAATATTAATTAAAAATATAAAAATAACCCAGTTATTTCAGATAAAACATTTGTAACGTTACATTTAAAAATGAGCTAAATCCAATTTTAATCATTCACATAACATGTATTTAATTTTTTTTAAGATTTCCGGTTTTTGTATACCGCGAACGAAGTTCAAATTTTGCAATCCGTAAGGTTTTTAGTTTTTTATATGATCTTCAAATGTTATATGTACAAAATTTGAAGATCTTGAAAAATAAGGTATAATACGGCTAAATTGGATTTACCTCGTTTTGTAATGTAATGATACATATACTTCTAATAAGGCAATAAAACAACTTTCACAAGAGCGAAAACACCAGTGACAGTTAGTATTAAATAAAACAAATTTTTATAACCAATATAAATGTATTAAAAGTCATTTGTATTATAAATTCTTCTACTTTCAGTTGTGGTGTAGAGTGGCGAAAACGGTCAGTCTTGCAAACCGAACAAGGGGGCCAGCATGAGACCTGGAGACAGGTGCGGAGCGGAGGGCCTCGGTCGCGGGAGGCACCCTCGCTCGTCGCTATACACATATGGGAGGCGGAGCACCCAGTACGCGGACGCCGAGAGCTTCGCGGGTATAGCACTACCCACGGCCGGTACGAACACCGGCCCGCCTGCTGTCGGTTGCACCTGAAATCACAATAACTTCAATCTAACTTTGTAAGTGATGAGTGTCCGAAGGTTACTGTGCTGTGCCCGAAGGTTACTGCACTCTGGCCGAAGGTTACTGCACTCTGGCCGAAGGTTACTGCACTCTGGCCGAAGGTTACTGCACTATGCCCGAAGGTTACTGCACTGTACCCGAAGGTTACTGCACTGTACCCGAAGGTTACTGCACTGTACCCGAAGGTTACTGCTCCATACTCGTAAGTTGCCGCAGTATGGCCGACGATTGCTGTACTCAGCCTGAAGATTACTGGCACTGTGCCTAAGGCAACTGCGCTACCCAAAGAATACACCACTGTATTTGATACATGAAATGATTTGTAATTGTACGGTTATTGAGACTTAACGACAATGGCTGCTTTCAGACAGACTTTAGTGGTTAACCAATGGAACTGATTTGATGAATTCTCGCTCGCTGTTTTTGAAAAGCTTTATGGGGAAAAAAGACAATGAAAATGTATTCTGATGAGGTGCCTGTCGGGAAACAGTTTTATTACTACGCAATTAATCGCTAATTATTGTATCCTACAGTTTTGCCTGGGTAGCCTCTATGCGGAATATTGTTAGTTACATTATTTAATAACATATGTTATTAAATACAGTGTACATTTATAGCCACAAAGCCATCAAAATAAACACAAATTCACAATATACTCAATCTTCCAATATGACATCGTTGTACCCTTCTACATGTTTTTGTATTAATACAAAAGTTCTACTGGTGGGCAAATTCTTTTTCTTCAGGGAAGGTACAAATGACGTATTGGCTATTACAAATGCTTGGACTTTTTTGTATTTTTTATTCAAGATTCCTCACGTTTTCTTTCACCGTCACCCAATGATAGCACTAAATAAATGTAAGGTAATATAGTACGCGAATATTGAATTCTAGAATCGAAAATTAGAACATAAGATTGATATGCCATTTCTTAAATTACGAGTATTAGGACAATTTCCATATTCCTATATAACAGTTATTTTCTGATTGTGCAATTTTTTTAAACAAATTCAGTGTTTAACATAAAATTCTTACAATAAATTTGTTAAACGAAGCTTCGTTACTATGCTGCGATTCGATAGATGGTGTTATAGTCGATATAAAAATCTTATATTTATGAAACAATTCACTCATATTCACAGCATTTTGGTTTAGAATTATAATAGAAAGTCAAATGTCATAAGCCTCATAGATGGCACTATGATCGAATTATTTGCTACTCGAAAAATACAGAACAATATTTATCGAGCCAGCTGATAAGTAGCTTAATGACTATTTGGTAGTAAACTGAAATTGCAATCATATTGGAGCTTTCTGTAGATGAACAGATTCATATAATTCTATGCATTTAATATTTTAAATTTTATAAATGTATATGTAATAATAAGTACACTTTCAAGATATAGTTTTACCTAGTTGCCATGATAAATACGAAATTCAATTTAATATAAACAAAAAATATATAAAAATAGTTACTCTACAATTTTTGGTGACAACTCTGTGTCTATTTGCTATAGGAAATTGCTAATAATTTGCTGTGCAATTGAGGATTAAATTCTTAGCAAGAATTTGTCGCGTAATAGGTAATTGAGATGAAGGTAATGGAATGGTTAGAGTGAGGAGTAACTTGGTGTCGAGCGTCACGTAAACGCTAAACCTAAAATTTTGTTTTCTAAATAAAACTATATCTTGATTATGATTATAGAAGAAATGTATTCATCGTGATATTACAGTAAAATTAAATACGTTCAATATGTTTGAAAAGTTCAAATAAATCAGGACTCAAGGGGTTAATGGGACGGTTAGAGTGAGGAGTAACTTAGGGTCACGCGGGACGTGTACGTGTATTATCCCTTTACACTCGAAGATTATTTTCATTCGTATTACCAGCAACTTGAACCCGCGATTGTCTGCGGTTATCGAGAGTATAATAATCCGGGAACTGCGACCCTCATTTGTCACCGACATTTTAAATGGGTCCGGTCAGGGGCCCTCGAGTGCAAAGGGTTAATGAAATGGTCAGAGTGAGAGTACCTTGGGGTCGAGCGTGACGTGTACGGGCGCTTTGGGCGTGACGACGTGCACGCGCGTCAGCTGCGCCACCATCGGCGTCGCGCCGCGACACACGCACGTCGCGTGCAGCGGCATGTCCGTGCCCGCGAGCCGCGCGCCCGCCGACCCCGCCTCGCCGCGGCACCCGGCGCCGCCCCCGCTCACCACGCTCTCCGGGGACGACATCATGAACCTGACACCGACACACAAACAACCCTTAACCCTCTCAACAAATGTCCTTCTAGTAACGCATACGTACGACCCTCAACTCTGTCGCCAACTATCCGTGTACTAACCACATACACACAACCCTCAACTCTGTCACCAACTATCCGTGTATTAACCACATACACACAACCCTCAACTCTGTCACCAACTATCCGTGTATTAACCACATATACACAACCCTCAACTCTGTCACCAACTATCCGTGTGTTAACCACATACACACAACCCTCAACTCTGTCACCAACTATCCGTGTATTAACCACATACACACAACCCTCAACTCTGTCACCAACTATCCGTGTAGTAACCACATACACACAACAGTCAACTATGTCACCAACAATCCATGTAGTAATCATACATACACAACTCTCAGCTCTGTCACCAACTATCCATATATTAAAAAACAGTCTCAAAGACTAGCTGTAAATAGACTGGATTGACACTGACATGACTGGATTATAAATGCGAATAGGAGTTTGTTTGTTACGCTTCCACATCTTAACTAAACAACCAACCGTAATGAGTTTTCGCATATACCTCATCTAGAGTACACATACGCGCAGACAATCTAATTGATGCGAAATCATGTACTAAAGCTTGTAAAAAATATACTATCTACCTATATATACATTGACATTGGAAGAACAGTTAAAAACATCTCCCTCATTTCTTTGTTATCCGATTGTCTTCATTCTTTTCTCTTTATTAACGAGCTTTAGTGTTACCAATAAAAAAAAAACTGGAAAGGATTAATGGTCGAAGTTCGACCACTGAACGAGTACTCATATATAAAAATATTAACTTAGTAATTGTCATTCCGATATCCAACCCACATACTATTCCTGACTGAAGAGAAACGTCTCTTGCTACTTGCTCGTTATTAATTATACATGCATCTACAAATCCAAACACATATAGAGCAATCATAAATATAAAATCACTTAAACTCAAATACAATCCTTACTAATAATTAACTCTTTCAGCCAATGTGAGCCTAAATTTGCCCCGTCTGTGACAATATATGTATGCAATATTAAATTTTGTAATTTTTGGTAATAAATGATTATTATTAATTATAACCTTTTTTTACAAGTCAACGACAATTTTGATACCAGTAAAGTCACAATGTACGGTATTGGTTGGAAAGAAAATGTTAAGGAACCAATCACATAGTAGCAAAATATCGGTCTACGCCTGTCGTTCACACGGAACGGACGCACCTGTTGTTTTTTATGTAAATTTTTCTTCTTCACTTTCAACTGTATTTTGTGAATTGACTTATTACTCGGGTTAGTATCGACTGCTCCTGTTATTTGGTGTATTTTTTTATTTTCATATATTGGTACAACTACTATAAAAAGTACGAAAAGGTACGAAGTAAACACATTTTTATAATTTTTGTCAATACTTTAAGCCCACTGAACTCGAGTTCATGTTTATCAAGTGTCTGTATCTAATTGGATCTCTATCACCATACACATGTTGATATAACTATCGTAGCGACTTTATTAGTTTATCATGTTTCGAAATTGGGGTTAAGGAAGGGGGGGGGGGTGTGATAGTGATGAAAAGCTTAACGTATGGAATATACAAAAGAGTATGATAGAAATTTTAAGAGTAAAAAAGGAGTATAACCTGTGACCCCTCGGACACTCGTATTCGAACCCAATGAATATCTTGACGGTGAGGTGATGGGGTTGAGTGGGCTTGCCCCTACCCCGGGAGCCTCCCAGCCCTCCGCCGCGCCACGCGCCCACCTGCTCCATGCTGTACCGGATACAATACCGTTAATTACATTAACGAGTTTTTTAGCAAATTCGGATATACCGTCAACTTTGGATATAACGACTTGTTGATATATGAATATAGAAATTCTATATGCATATTTCGACTGAGTCGGCAAAGGCACAAATTCGTTCATAAAACTATTAGGCTTTCTTATCCTTTGATTACATTTATAGATCGCCAGATACGCTTCCTTTGTTTGTAAGTATGACTACTTAGCACATGTATAAAATCGTACAAATTATGCGCTATGACAACGTTAAAAAAGTACTGTTTGTTTGATGAAGGCAACAGTCATTTAAATATTGAAGAGATTATGAAAGTGGAATACACCTTACAACATATAAAAAACCTAAACGTAAACAATACATTATAACACATTTTTCCAATAGCACCGGTGTATAGCATACATACATAGTTCGACAAAATGAATATAAGTATACTCACATATACTACACGTTACATTTCAAAATAACCTAAATCCAATTTTACCCGTTTCTAATATTTTACGTTATATTTCAAGATTTTTAAATTTTGTACACGTAAAATCTAAATATCATAATATAACTAAAAACCTTATGAACTGTAAAATTTGATCTTGAATCTCAGTATATAAAAACTGGGTATCTTAAAAAATATAAACATGATATATGAACGATTAAAAGTGGATTAACTCATTTTGAAATGTAATGACTCCTTCACATGACTTTCCACTACTTTGAATATAGCGGTTACCGGATATAGCGACTTCCATGTATAGCGACTTCGATGTATAGCGACTTCGATGTATAGCGACTTCGATGTATAGCGACTTCGATGTATAGCGACTTCGATGTATAGCCTTCTGATATAGCTACTTCCGAATACAGTAACTTCCGGATATAGCGACGACGTTATAGCAGTCCCTCTAACTTCGTTATAACTGAAATCCAATGTATATAATCCGGGATATTGTTTATAAGTATATGGAACACTAACCGTACGGCACAGTCCCAGGGTAGTAGGTAGTTGGTGTGCGGCAGGAAGCCCGGCTGCAGGTGCTCGGGCAGGCCCAGGCTGTGCGAGTACAGGGAGGAGGCCCCGAGGCAGACGAGGCTCCAGCTGGGGAAGGCGGGCAGCAGCCCCGGGGGGCTCAGGGTATGCAGCATACCAGGGAGGTACTCCGTCGTCGACGGCTGTCGCGTTATCACTCTGTCTGTAATACAAACACAAATTTATTCAGGGCTCTGAAAATGTGCTTATAAATGTTACAATTACCTATTCAAACAAAAAATCCAGTTATCGAGAAGAACCAGGGAGAAATTTTATCTGGTTTATGTAATATATGTCAGGAGTTTCAGCATGAATGGGATGACTCGTCCGGAGTAGTACCACCCTCTCGAAAACCGATGTGAAGTAACAGTGCTTGCATTGTTGCGTTTCGTTCGGTCAGTGAGAGCGCTGGAGGCCCACTTCCCTTCCCCTTTCCCGACCCCTCTCCCTCTCCTCCCTCCCCTTAAACTCAGGCTGGCAACGCACTTGCGACTCCTCTGGTGTTGCCAGTGTCTATGGACGGTGGTGATCACTTAACATCAGGTGACCCACCTGTTCGTTTGCCTCTAATGATATAAAAAAAAGAAAATGTAAATTAGTACATTGTTTAAACTTCTTTTATGTAGTACAGAATGGTAGGTGTTACGTTATGTGGTCACTGTGTATTAAAACAATCTCTCAAGACGGTGGCTCTGTTATTAGGTTCATCCAGTAAGTTTTCAGATCAACTTCAAAAGTTTCTTAACGCGATCTGCGGTAGGACTGACAGAAATCGTTACGTAAGGAAAAAGCGTTATGCGTCAATCTTTCATGACGATGAAAAGATAAGCCAGATCGAGTTTCTTGCTTGTTCTTTTCGATGAGTGGGTTGTTTTTCGTTGGTAGTTATGACGTTCATAAGCGCTTTTTCGATGCCTAAACTGAATAAAGTATTTCGATGCGATGTTTTCTCTCTCTGCCTCGTTCTATTGCATACGAGTGTGTGCGAGTGCGAGTATAGAAATCCGAGTATCCGAGTATCAATCAATACTGAATGCTTGGAAATTTCCTTAAAAGTTATATTTAATTAGTTTATTTTTATATAATTTAAAATTCACTGTTTCATGTATATTTTAATATGTGAATGTATTTCCTACAATATTAAATGAAACTTCTTGATTCTATTCATTAATTAGCGTTATATACATTGAAAAAAGATAATCTACAAATTACAAACAGAGAGAGACGGAATCGCATTAAGAGGATATAACGTTTTTTCCTTACGTGACGAATGTATCCAAATCACTCTAGATCTCCGAATTACATTTGGAATTAACAAAAACAGCATAAGAAACTTCGTTCTTAACGGAAGTCTCCTGACCGCACACGTCACAATAACCATGTAAGGTAGAAAGTAGGGATGTGCGCGAATATTTGAATTAACGAATTATTCGATAGCGAATCGAACCGAATTATTTGATTCGATTCGAAATTCGTATCGAACTTTCAAATAATTCGAATTATTCAAATAATTTCAATTATGCGAATAGTTCAAACTATCTTAAACATATTAATTCTATAGATTCGTCTATTCCTCAAAGGAATTTTAACTACTCTAGCTTGAAAATTTATAATAAATAAGAAAGTTCACTCTTTATCTTATAAAATTTATTTAAGTTTTTATGCCAAAAATTATTGGGAAATGTAATTTCCTATAACTATTAATGTAAGAATTCTTCCCTATTTTAAATATGTTCGAATAGATCGAATCATTAGATTTGTTCGAATATTCAATTCGATTCGATTCGAGCATTATTCGCAGACCCCTAATACAAAGCAACTAACATGGATTACACACACCAAAAAACCCGCTGTTGGAAGATAAAAAAAATTGTATAACCTGAAGTGGAGTCACCCCGCACGGGAACGACGTATCTGTTCTCAGCTGGCGATTTGTCTTCGTCGTCATCCTCAGCCCCGGAGCCAGGCGAGAGCGCGTGGGGCGCGGACCAGCCCCCCGCCTCCTCCGGCTCACCCCCCTCGCCCCCTGAAGCAGAGTTCCCCTCTGACCCCGGGGCCGTTATAACCTCATTCACTTCCTCAGTTATCGCGCCTTTCACTGACGCTGCTCTGTAGGAGTTTAATTTTTTTAGTAGATTATTACTGCCATTGTCAATTACGTAATGATATTACAAGTTTCTTACGATCATTTTAATGAACTAACAAGACGATGGCCCTCTGTTAGAACTTTCTAGGGAGTTTTTGTGGCAAGTAAAAATCTGTGCTCTGCGGTATTATTTCCCATATGCTTGTGCACAATAAGCAAACAATTTTATATTACGTTGAATACCACTAATATTACAAAATATAGAGTCAAATAACACAAGATTATGAATACAATCTACTACATGACATTCCAAAATAGCGCTGAAAAGTCACGGAGTTATTTTTATGATTCATTTCTGGACTTTCCAAAACCATAACCGTGTTATTACAAAAAAGTTAAATACGTATTAAATACTTGGTTTAAAAAAGTTTCCTAATAAATGCACCGCGCTCGCCCGAGGCAAGTTCGCGTTATCCTTTTTCACAAGTCTAATCTAACGTAACCAAAGCGAGACAAAAAAGCAAGATGGCGAACATTCAGCGACCGCGGTGCATTTAATATGAGACCTTTTTAAAGCCAGGGTTCAATACGTATTTAACTTTCTTGTAATAACACCGTAAAGGTTTAAGCTTTAAGCTATATTATGTAATATTGATGGTATTTTATGTAATATACTTTGGTTATTGTGCACAAGTGAAGTGGATCGGAAATAACACCACGGAACATAGATTCTGACTTGCCACAAAAACTCCCTGGAAAGTTCTAACAAGACGGCCACCATCTTGTTAGGTCATTAAAATAATCGTAAGAAACTTATAATATCATTACCTACTCGACGATGGCAGTAATAATTTACTAGAAGATTGGTTGGTAAAAATAAAATAATAAAAAAAAAAATACCTGTAGGTTGGTGTTGAGGGTTGGAAGACCGGGAACTCGATGGTCTGCAAAGTGGGACAGTGTCCACACTCCTCGGCTGCCTGCGTGTAGAACGTGCAGTTGGCAGCGCGTACAGTGTACGGGTCCTCGCGGGAACATTTCGTTCGGCCGCAGTTGCACGCGCTTACGTACCTCACACCGGACGAGTGCTCCTTGCTTTTGTCACTGTTACATTCAATAAATTTATTTAGATCATATAACCTTCCTAGGAAGACGTGGTAGGCGAGTGGTTTGATGTGTGGAATGTTAATACATCTCATCTGTAAAGGCTATTACTATGTAAGTTCATATATATTACAGTGGACTCCCGGTAAACCGGCCCCTGTCACCCGACATGTTTATTATTACATATTGAATATTTTTTAGACAGTCTTCGCTAATGTACATAATGCATGATTGAACAGGTTACAACTTGATTGATTCATATTATCATTTTTATTCATAGTTTTTGATTATTTTAGTACATATGTATATTTATTTGTACAAAATTATTGAAGCAAATCTTCTTCAGACGCGACTGGTAGATAGGGAGGAAACTGGACAACAATGTAATGGAAGTTCGTTGCGGCAATATAGCGTCACGTTTCTGTACCTTCCAGTTAGACAATCTATATATATATTAGAGATTCCCACCTATATATTGACTCATCACGATATCTCTGGAACCATAAGGCGTAGCGACGTGAAATATGGTAGGAATATTCCTTTCGCCGAGTAGAGGTCAGCTAAGAACGGATTTTACGAAATTCCACCCACAAGGGGGGTTGCGGGGGGGTAATCAGGGCGGGACAACGTCAGCCGGGCCCGCTAGTAATTTAATATAAACAACATTTCTATTAAATCTAATTAATTTAATTCGTTACTTATCATAGAGTCAGAATTTCTTAAGGGGGCCACTAAAAATCGACTATTCGATTTTGATATATCTATGAGCATATTTTGGTAGCTTTATAGGTTGAAAGTAATAATACCCTAAAATGATTTTTGAAAATTTAAATTTTTCAAAAATTTATGATCGAGTAAAAATTTCGAGTACTTTCTTTTTAAATTAAAATATATCAGTGAATAATTGCTGGATTTTAATGAAACTCGGTTTGTATGCTAAGGAATAGCAGATGAATAGAACAAAAATAATTTACTTAAAAAAAAACATTGTTTATAATTAATTAGTTTCATAATAAACAAATGGTAATTTAACTAACTTCTCGGTGTTGTAGAAAAAATTTTTTTTATAAAAATATTCGTTGAACTATTAACTAAATGATGGCACATTTAACAAATGGCACAAATTATTTCAAATTATTGCAAAAGTTCTGTCATGAAAGTTACAAAATCTGTAAAGAAATAAATTCTAAATTTTAATAAATATTTAATAATGTCATTTATTTTTAAAGTTTTATTTAGCCTGGAAAATTACAGAAGGTAGAAGTATGTTCGGAAGCTCGGCATAGGAGCAGCGCTCGGCGTAGCACGTCCGCCTCGGCCGCTGTCTACCACATTCAATCGTTCATATCTTTTTCCTGGTAAGAGAGCACTAAAATTTTCTTGTGCCATCATTTAGTTAATAGTTCAACGAATAGTTTTATAAAAAAAATTTTTTTCTACAACACCGAGAAGTTAGTTAAATTACCATTTGTTTATTATGAAACTAATTAATTATAAACATTTTTTTTTTTACGTAAATTATCTTTGTTCTATTCATCTGCTATTCCTTAGCATACAAACCGAGTTTCATTAAAATCCAGCAATTATTCACTGATATATTTTAATTTAAAAAAAAAGTACTCGAAATTTTTACTCGATCATAAATTTTTGAAAAATTGAAATTTTCAAAAATCATTTTATGTTCTTTCAACCTATAAAGCTACCAAAATATGCTAATAGATATCAAAATCGAATAGTCGATTTTTAGTGGCCCGCTTAAGAAATTCTGACTCATAGTAATCTGTTCGTACTTTTCTATATTTTATTTACTTTATAACAAAGAGTTGCTAAAAATATTTCATGTGATATTTAAGTTCCGAATTAGCTGATAGATGGCACTACAAATAATGAAGCTTTGATTTAATTTCTTACTTACTTACATTGAAACCAGATGGCAGCACGGTCGCTCGTCCATATATACATAATTCTATTGTACGTTTTTTATTATTATTCAATTTAATATTTTTTATTAATTTTTTTTTTTCAACAATTTTTGATTGATTTCTTTATAAACTATTAGCTAACCCGAACCCACTTCGTTGGGACGGTAATAGGCACAATCAAACTACAACTTTTTTCTAGAACTCAATCATATATCTCTCATCGTTAAGGCAGTGTTGGTAAGAAACATTTTCGTTCGACCATTTTTTTTCCGACTCCCCAGATTTACCCCCTACAACATCACAAACTTTACCTCTTTATAATATTACTAGCGGCCCGTCCCGGTTTCGCACGGGTGAACAATTGTCTTAAACATTTAGGTTAAACATATGTGGATTGGCTAAAACTGATCATAGTCTTGAAAATCTTGTACCCACGATCCAACCCAGAATCGAAAATCTTACAGAAATGTCTTCTGTTCGAGGGTAGATGATTGTGATAACCTAACAAAATGATAAGATAAAAAAAACGGTGAAATCATCTGTTTTGGTGCGTGATAGCTTAGCGTGAACTACTCTTTACTGTATCTGCCAAATTAAGTCACAGTTAAGCTAAACACTGGTGAAACAATACAAAACATAAATTTTTTTTTCAAAAAATGAGCGGATTATCTGTGATTATTTGCCAAAAAGAGTTTTTATTAGTTCTGGTGGTTCTTCAATATTAGGAAGAAGTACTTTTCCAGATGCGCAGCACATACCATTTGCTTCATCACTCTATTTTTTAGCATAACATTTAGTACAAATCTTATTGATTGCCCCAATTTAGATGTTGTTCTGATGAACATAATCAATTTGTGGATTGTAAGTGAATACCGACCTATTACTACGAGATAAAATTCTAATGCGCGAATAAGCCTCGCGGTTACCTACGCTATAGATGTGCGCGCTCCTCTCCCGTGACCCCTTCTTCGCCGCATAGCCCGCACGCACACACCACACCCCGGCAACGACGCGAGCGGCATATTTTGTTTAGATTGACAATTTTAAACACGTAATATCTTTTGAATGCAATGACCGGTTTTAATAATTCAAAAAGTTATCTACAGGTACTGAAACTTTCTTAAGTTAAAAATAATTTATTTGGATAAGGATTAATATAAAGACATGAATAACAGGTCTTTTAAGCATGGTATGGTTTTTGTTAAGATTTCTTAAAAATATATAGTTACAGTGACATAATCACATTAGCTGGACATATGGTACCAAGAGGTTTTTTATAGATATTTATATGTTCTTTAATATTGTAGAACATATTTTTGTTCTATCATTCATAGTTTCCGCAGCGCATGCGATATAATTCATTTTATGGCAATATTTTTCATACCTTGGATTACATTATTGAAATTTTAGTAGGGATCCCTAATTTTTTCTAGTAAAAAATATAACCTATGTTACTCAGGGATAATGTAGCTTTCTAATGATGAACGAATTATCGAAATCCGTCTAGTAGTTTTTGAGTTTATTCGTTATAAACATACAAAATGTTGTAAATACGTTTCCTCTTTATAATATTAGTGTAGATGATAGTAATATAATTAATTAATAGCTTCTGCCCACGACTTCGTACACGTTGAATAGTTATTTTGGGCTAACACACAGCGGAAGCTATCAAAACACGATTTTAAACATTATCCATTGTTGCTCCGCTCCTATTGAACTTAGCGTGATGATATATAGCCTATGACATTCACAAATAACGTGGCTTTCTATTGGTAAAATAATTTTCAAAATGGGTTTAGTACTTCGTGAGATTACCCTCTACAACGTCACAACGTCACAAATTCTCAAACTTTATTACCTCTTTATAATAGTAGTATTGACGATGTATTGACAAAATCAAAAATATTTAAAAATTTGACTTCAATCGCGTGTGACGGCTACACGCACTCATTTTTTCATAATGTAAAGTCATTACTTTGTGTAAGTTTTATAGCATTGACGATAGTTTTATGATAAAACGTAAGTTCTCTCCATTGTGTTGTTTAATTTACTAAATTCGCCATACATAATGAGGTATGATTTGTACTTCAGAGTATAACATAGAATAGAATCTTATCATTGGATCTGCAATTTATCGGATTAAAAGGTAACCTACTGTAAAAAAATCCAGACTATAGGGAGTCTTAGACAGTACTTTATAATCCGACAAATTCAATAGCTCGACACTGCTTTGCAAAACGTTTGCTGGATAATCAATCAATATATGAACAATAATGGCTCTCTCTGTACATGCGCCAAAAACGAATACAACTATCTATGTTTGTAATTATGTACTTATATGTTTTTGAAAATATGCACGATGTAAAGATAAACTAGATCGAGTTTCTTGTCGGTCCTTCTCGACGACTGGGTTATTTTACAAACTCGTGGTAGTTTTGAGGTTCGAGGTTCGTAAGTTCCTTCTCAGGTCCTAAATTGAATTAGTATTTTTGATTTTGATTTCGAACCTTAACATGTACTCAATTTTTGTACCCAAATGTACCGAATTTGGTATTAATTTATTAATTGGTAACACTATCAGATGGCAGTAAAGGAAATCATCATGAGGAAGCCTGAACCAGAGAAATATTCTTATAGTACTACCATGTGTGGGAAAATAGAAAAGTGTAGATTTATCGAAGTTTCTAATCGACAATACGTCATGGGTTGGCGTGGTGATTATGGACAACCCTTCCTTCGGGAAGAGGCCTATGACCTTGTAATGGCTGATGTGTCGATGATACGGCTTGATCGATTATAAATAACCCCTACCTATGTGTTCGAACCAAGTCATTCAGTTTTAAGCATATTTTTTTTTTTTTTTTTTATTATAAGAGGGAAAAAAAGGGGGGGGGATCAGGTGAAAAAAAATCACCATCGAAAAAAAAAAATTTAAAAACGGGGGGAGGGGAGGGGGGGGGGGGGGGGGGGGGGGGGGGGGGGGGGGGGGGGGGGGGGGGGGGGGGGGGGGGGGGGGGGGGGGGTGTCCGGGCCCCCCCCACAGAAGAAACAAAAAAAAAAAAAGAAAGTAATGTGAGATTACGTGGGTTTGGGGGGGGGGGGGGGGGGGACGGGGGGGGGGGGGGAGAAAAAGAGAAGAAAAAAAAAGGGTATCACCATACAATTGATATAATCGTTTAGAAGTACTAACAAGTAATGTACAAGGATAAATAATTAAATATCTGACTGTTCTGGTTCGATGCAGACGTGTCCGGTGAGGGAGAGCGCCTCGCACAGGCTGCGCGTGCGCCAGGCGGCGGTGCATGCGGCCCGCAATGCGGCCCGCGCGCGTGTCGCCAGCGGCCCGCGACCCATCGTCTGCAGCACCACCAGCGCCACGCTCACCTACCACACACATACTATTACTTCTATTGAGGATAAATGAGTTCTTATAATGTATAATTGTTATTATGTATATAAATCACAATTTGTATTTCAATTGTGTTGAATTTTAATGTACGTAACTGCTATTATTATTATTATTGCAATATTAATATCAAACATAAAAAAATATATAAAACAAAATATATGTTAAAATAAATAAAGTATGACTAATGTAAGTAATGTAGTGTAAGTATGAAGTAATAACGGCGCGCACCACTTACTAGATGTAAGGACAATAATTTTGCAAGGGTCGGGACGAATCGTGTTTCCTTACTGATTCGTAATATACGATATACTATGAATAATATGTGAAAATATACAACCACGAAAGTAAATTGGTGTTTCCTTGAGGAACCTGAAGCTACTTTATTACTTATAGGCCTTTTTCATCTCTAATAGATGGTTCAAGTAGCATTCTGGCACTTCCGTAGATGGCTGACGAGACCGATCCGGGAACGGATCGCTCGGTCGCACATTCGGTAAGTATACGTACCCCCACGTGGAGGGAGTTAGAGCACTGCTCATGATGCCTCATGCGTTTTTTGAAGTGAAAACTTTAGGTGCGTTGGGCGGTATTTTTTGGCAGGAGACAAACTTAATTATTAATAATAATTTCGCGTCATGACATGCTGGTAAGCGGAACCGAGCATATTGCGCTTGCGCGTCTTGCGATGGACTAGCGACGCGTAGTATAGAGGCCTGTGTACATGTGATATTGATATTTTACAGCTCATCATAGATTTGATTCATTAATAAACTTTATAAGAATTTGTATAATTATTGCTCTGTCTTTTTCCATACTGATTTAATTAATTTCAATATACAAATTATGTAATTTAAATAATTCACTCTATAATTAATTTCAAAATTCAGAGGAGAACACAGTTATTCCTTTGTTCAAAAGATAGTCCTTATGACTGCCTCAAAAATTTTTTTAGTTCCCGAAACCAGGTCGTGTCGTGCTTTGATTTAGGCGACACCATTTAGCATGGTCCATGGCTAGCTCCCCACATTGACTACTTGGGATGTTTAACACATACTATTACATTATCACAATTACTCGCCCGGTTGACGATGGGCAAGTTCAAGACATTTCACATCACAGATTCTATTTTGATTTTTTTTTCCAATTATTGTTGATAACAACGACCGTGAACGTACGCGCGCGCCAATAACTGTTAATTCAACAGCAAGGGGTTGGTGGTTAAAGGAATACAAAGCGGCTGGCAATCGTGGATGAAATTGGTCCATTTTGAAAGTAATTTGCTCGTGTTTATTTTTATGTAATATCCTATTTATACCATGGAAAAGTACTAAACATATAGATTTTCTACTATACCCGTAGCTGTCCAGGACAACTCTACACATTTCTGTTGTGTTTGCACGTCACCTCGGTCTTACAGTATAATTGTTTAGATTCGGCACAGTGTCTCGAGAACATTTAGACCTAGTGCCGGCGAACGGAGTCATTCTTATGATATCAATTTAAAGCCTTCCGACGTTTCAATTAAAATACGTAACGTACGTAAAAACTTACTAAAATACGTATTATATATTTATTATATATTATAATATACGTATTCACTAGAGCAGCTACTTACAATCTCAAAAGGAAGTTAACGCATAAATCCTCAATTCAGTTAATAGGTAATACTCACAAGGACTGACTTAAAATTACTTGAGTCAAGGAATTTTTTGATTTTGAATATCATACAGTTGCACGAAACTGTAATACGAGTAATCAAGAAGAAATAAATTATAGATATAGTAATTAGAAATAAATGAATTTTCGAACCTTATGTGCATGATGTTGACTTGAATAGTGTGGTGGCAAGCCCTCTGCATAAGAAGCTTGTGCTATTGGTAACACCTGAAATTAAAAAAAAAGTGTAAAAATAACTAACAGAACAATTATTTTTGAATTACAAATTCCTAAAACTAGTTGTAGTGCAATGTTTTTCAACGAAACATTTCTGAAAAATAAATATTTGATAGTACTACTATTAGACACTAGAACATTAAGCATTATAGTATAGTCAAAATATGATTTATTTTCTGGACAACCAATCGAGTTAGAAATTTGAGGCTTTTATTAGAATCTGCATATCCAAGGCCGAATTCCTATGGCTAATGGTTGTCCAATGATCGAAATTGGGCCATAATAAAGGGTACAACGTATTAATACGTCTATATTATTATATATCATCATCATCAGCTCGTGAGAGACCCATTGCAGAGCCATAGGCCTCTTCCCGAAGGAAGGTATGGGCATTAATTACCACGCCCGCCCACGACGTATTGGCAATTTCAAACTCTGAGAAATCAACCGTTCTATTTTTTCCCACATACAGTAGTAATACAAGAACATTTCTCAGGTTCAGGTTTCCTCACGAGGATTTTCTTCACCGTCAGCCGATAGTGTTACCAATTTAAATTGGTTTTTTTTTTTTTTTTTGGAAAGGTTGCTGTGGAGAAACAACCAAAAAAAGGCGCCACCGAAAAACTACCCCCGGCGCCGCGCGCCGGCCGGAAACGCCCAGGGCCCCCCCCCCGGTCCCGGGGCCCGGGGCGGGCCCCAAATGTACGCGAATTCCGAAAAATTCGTTGGTACATGCCGGGATTCGAACCTGCAGACATCGGATTGATATTCCACTGCTGAAACCACTAGACCACCACACGACCCTCAAACCACTAGACCACACAGCCTATTATATATACTTCTTTTAATTTATTTTTTTCTATATGGTGAAAATTGCATGAGTTGTGTACAAATATTGTAGATTGTGAACATAAGGATCGTAAAGTGTACTGAATAGAGATTTATAAAAAAAAGCGTTGATGGTATAAAAGTGAATATTTGAGAATCGATATTCAGCAGATGCTGAGAAACAGAGGATAACGGTAGTGAAATATTTTGTTTTCACCTAGTTATAAATATAAATAAAAATCATTTTTTTTATATCATAGGATGCAAACGAACAGGTGGGTCACCTGATGTTAAGTGATCACCACCGTCCATAGACACTTGCAACACCAGGAGAGTTTGCAAATGCGTTACCAGCCTGAGTTTGGGGGAAGGGAAGGGAAGGTTGGGAAGGGGGGAGGCGGAGAGGAGGGGGTCCTCCGGCCGAATTGCCGAATATATATAAATGCATCATTTCAGAACGGCTAACCTACTTGGTGATTTTTTTTTTCGTAGTGTTTGTAAATGTAAATGTCAGGAAAAGATTTGTATAAGAATGATTGAAAATCATATGGAAAGTGAAAAATATGGGTAAAAAATCTTTATGTCAAAAAATGATTGAGACAGACAGCAGTACAGGATGTAGAAGTGAGGAAATCAAAAATGTTGCCTGTGTTGTTATCGTACAAATAAATTCGATACATATAATAAAAATGAAGTGTCTGTTTGTAATATCAAAATAAATTTTTTTTACTGATTGGATATGAAAGTATACACGGTACTGATAACAAAAATGCAATTTTTAATTTTTTGCGGGTAATCTCCGAAACGGCCTGACCGATTTTGACGGGAACTTCACTGGCAGACAGCTGTAATTACAGTGGGTGACTTAGGCCACCCTAGTTTAGACTAGCTGTTAACCGCGGCTTCGCCCGCAGTGCTATCTCCAAAACGGTTAGCCCTATTTTCACGGAACTTTCACTGGTAGATGCCAGTAGCTGACTGTATAGGAAGTAATTTAAATGATTTCATTTTAGAGTAGCTGTTACCCGCGACTTCTTCCGCATGAAATTTAGCAAGATTTGAGGACTTCAACTCATTATCTATTTTTAATTATAGAAATAATTATCGCAGAATAGACAAGCGATTATTCTTTAGTCTCAAAAACGTAATTATAATGATAATATAGGCATCTTTATAACAATATTTTTAGTATTTATTTAATTAATGCTTTAGACAGTGTAAATGAGCACTGACGTAGTTATATGGTGGGTTAAAGTTCCAAATATGTTGCTGATGGCAAACCTTATTTGACATGCTGTTAATATGTATATATCTAATGTAGACGTTACACGTTATTGTGGGTGGCGTGCGTGTCTTACTTACAATTCTTTTGAAAGTGCATTTCTATAATTTTACATATTTCCACAATTTTATATTTCTTTAATACAATTTAATAAACGCGTGCGGAGCCGCGTGTATAAGCTCGTTAGCAATATAATCGGAGAGAGAGAGGAGAACGCAATTTGATAAGAGTCACTTCCCTTCTCCTTGACGCGTTGTATGAACATTATGTAAGGTCACAAAGATTCGTCAACCATGATTTAGGTTCAAGTCAGAGTGTCATGGCAATTTCAAAGTTCGTTAAATGCCTTGAAATTAATTATCACATGCTTTACAAATTTATCAACCGATTTGATAGCAGACTCCTACTCCACCAAGTCGAAAAGATCGAAGGGCTTTTATAGTAGGTTCTATTTACCTTCGCACACCTTGCTTGTGAGAATCGCACGTCAGTGGCTAGCGCGCTGTAAAGTCCCGACTCCTCGGGGGCTCCCCCGGCGAGTTCCTCCAGGTACAGCGGCGCCAGAGCCTGGGCTGCAGCGCGCCAGCCCCCAGCGCTAGGTAACTGTATGCCAATACATATTGCCACTATTTTACAACATACATACCATGTTATACATTAGTCGTTACATTTCAAATTTTCAAAAATTTTAGCCGTTCCTAATATTGTACATTATTTTTCAAGATCTTCATATTTTGTATATGTAAAATATGAAGGTGATAAAGAATAAACTAACAATATTATGGCCGACAAAATTTGAACTTGATTTTCTGTGTAGAAAAACTGGAAATCTTAAAAATAATTAAACATGTCGCATGAAGGACGAAAATTGGATTTAACCCTATTAGAAATGTAATGACTCAAATACTTCCTTTAAAACAACCTCCTATAAACGAGAAATTTTGTGGGAATGAACAGATTTCTACTATAGACCAGAGGTTCTCAAAGTGTGCAACGTACAAAGTAAAGTAGGGCGACGTGAGGCAATCCTCTTAATCTTTCACCGTTAGCTAAACTTAGTGATTTGTTGGTACAACGTAAACTATTACAGTCTGTCAGTACATTCCCAACACACACAGATCCATGTTGTGGATGATTTAATATTTGTGCCTATCAAATTGGTATAATTTTACGTATTTCTATGGACTATATCTATTTCGATTAACCAGTTAGGTTACTGCGCCGCGGACAGATATTTTGGAAACCGCTGCTATAGACAATAATGTGGGAAACGCTTGATTTTTATTACTCATTCACCCAAGAATTTGATTTTGACGAAACTTTACAGTAATATAGATTATACATCAGCATAACCGTAAAACGAATTCATAAATATCTATGTATTAATACGTGAAGCGAAATTTTTTTATCCTTTTTAAGCGAATGCGTGAACGGATGAACATGAAATTTGGCATAGTTAAAGTTTATATGGAGAAGTGCATAAAGGTATATAAAATGTACTAAAAACAAATTAATTAAAATATACATTACTCACACTACTGCTTGAATGACACACACACATGTAAATAAATACTCATCATATAACGTCATCTCACATTTTACTCTTACGTTCCAATTACCTTTTTTCATTCTACATTCAATATTTTTAAAATGAAATGTTAACATGAAATGTCACATGAATTTTTTCGGTCACTTGAAATTCGGTTTAAAAAGTTTACACTTTCCCCCATTTAATGTCCCCATAATCTAAATTGATACTTACTTCAAAGAAAGATATGCTCATTGCATATTTCCCGACATTATCGTCGAAGCCTTCCGCAAAAGCGAGATCGATATGCGCCTGTAGGAACTGGGCGAAAGTTGATCTTGTAGTGTTTTGTGAGCGAGTTCCAATGCTCATGCCTGTGCTTGTACCCGCGGTCGGTTCATTTCCCACATTTTTGCCAGCGGTATTGCCCGCAATGTTACCCGACCCAGTGTTCGCACAACTACGGACTAATGCACGCACTAGTGCGCTGACGTCACGAGCATTCCCGGCTTCATCCATTGCACTTATATAAACAAACTCCTCATTCTTTGGTATTGCAAATAAAGATTTCGCACTAGAAGGAAATAACATAAATTTAATTAATATTGTAAACTGAAATACTTCTTTTAAATTAAAAATTTGCACTACGCATTTACAATATTAACTTCATTACTAAGGGGCCTTTTTAAGTTTTAGAGTTGAGAAATAATCCTCAGATAAATTACATTCTATATATAACTAATAAAGGTCGCGAAATTGAATGCATGACAAAGTCTTAAAGCAAAGCTTATCCATTTTGGCATAATCAGAGCACTTTGGTTGAGTGACTTCTGCACTCACAGCTTATCCCGTTATAGAAAGACAAGTAAACAGAATAATATCGAAAAAATAGAAAGCAATATTGTAGGTATAATAAATTTAGTTTATTCTAATTTCAAATTCCCTTCAATAATAACATTTCCTATGCTTAAAGCCAAAATTATTAAAAAAAGAATATAATAAAATAATATATACAAAAACAGAGATCACCAAACTGTGAATGTCTATACTCTATTGAGTACTACTCTAATCGAAAAGTCGTGCTTAGTATGAAAATTAAACGAGTTCACCTAAACGCAGTATGTTTGTCCTCAATGCATGCCGAAACTACTGATCAGATTGTGATAATAATTTTGTAGCGTGTTCTATGGACGCCCGAGATGGTTCCTGGCCTGAAAAACCTATATATGTACTAGCCTCTGCCCGAGACTTCGTCCGCGTTAACTTTGGGTTAACGCTAACACGCAGCGGAAAATATACCCCAATTTTGAAACGTTCTTCATTGGTGCTCCACTCCTATAAGTCTTAGCATGATGATATATAGCCTATAACCTTCCCTGATAAATGAGCTATATAACACTGAAAGAATTTTTCAAATCGGACCAGTAGTTCCTGAGATTACCACCTACAACATCACAACGTCACAAACTCACAAATTTTACCTCTCTATAATATTAGTATAGATAGTATAGAAGTATAGATATAGATGTTATTTTAATCAATAAAATTGTTTACTTTCAATAGAGAAAGGGCTTTTTCTTCTTATTGAAACATTTTACAATACATTTGATATTGTTTTGACATGTTTGACATATTTCAATGAAACATCAGTTATGACAATTAATCAATTCCATTTGTATCAATGTCATTGTTTAGTAATTTATGTACTTCTGGCATGGATACGAGGACATAGTGTGATCCAGAGTAATGAAGCTGTTGATCTTATCGCTAAAGAAGCTACCCAGACTGGATATTTTGATCACTATAAAATCTATGTTCAGGGCAAGACTGATTTGTTTCCATTATAGAACTCAAACTAGAATGTATCCAACCCAATTACGGGCAAATCATATGTTTCCATTCAGAACAACATTCCTGGTAAGCCATGGCTTTATAAGTTTCGTGACTTGCAAGTTTGCTGTGTCTACTATCTGTAGACTGAGGATCTATCTGTAGATGTGTGCTCTCCAGCCCATCTTACAAAACTCAGAATCAGGGACAACTCAATCTGTGAATGTGGGTTGGATGAAGACACTCTAGAACACGTTTTTTTCAATTGCCCCAATTTAGTATAGTATTGTATAATATTTTATCTAACAATATACTATGTCCGCCTGATTTTAATAAAGGCACAAAATGCCTCTTCCATGACTGACTTAACACTGGTACAATTAGTATCTATGAAACTCCAATATTAAAAAGTTGAAGTTGAAATTTGTGAGTTTGGACATTTGGGGTAATCTCTAGTACTACTGATCCGATTTTGAAAATGCTTACACTGTGAGAAAGGTATATTAGGCTACCTTTTATGGTATATATATATATTCAATAATTGATCACAATAAATGTAATTAAAATTACCAAGGTTCTATAATATGGCGTGCGTTACTGGAATGATTTGAAATAAAGTAATAAAATCCATAGCAAAATTCATTACTATTAGCTTTACAAAAAAATACAACAAACATTTATCTAAATTTAATATCTCAGCCAAAAAGATTGTTTATGTTTATGTGAAAAGAAAATAAATGTTTGCGGGGTGGTAGGGTGTCTGTACCCGACCGGATCGCGACCACCGTACATCAGGTGGAACACCCGCTATAGTGGCACGTTTGGGCGTATCGCGTTCCGGCATCAGCCGGTGTATATCCAGCAACTGGGGGGGGAGGGCAGTTTCAGGCCGGCATGACAGCGACGACCAGCGATGGATAGTATATCTTTCGGTGGTCGCCATTGTTTTTGGATTGTACTGTGCTTACCATCAGGCACAGTACAGTCACTTTGCCGAGCATCAATAAAAAAAAAAAAAAAGAACAATTACTAAATTATTAGATACAGGTTTCATGTATGTTTTACAAATTCTTATTAGAACAAAGAACTAAATACCAAATTGAACATTTCATGGAAATAAAGCTTACTTTTTACAGTGCGTTAATTGATGAAGTTGGTTAGAAGATAATAACATAAAAACTATAAAATTATTGCGCTGTTTGCGAGGATAGTAAATGGGGCATAGAGGGCCACAGGAGCAACCCAGGGGATACCGGGAAGACATTTCTTGCCAATATATATAGGATAGTTTGGATTCACAATTGGACCTGGTAGGTGTCCCTACAATCGGGTTCTAAGGTTCTTTAAGGTGTTTTGCATTTGAAAAAAAAATCGGAACAGGTAATAACCGATTTGGCGCAGAAGAAGTTGCGCGGGTATGCTAGTATTTCATAACTGACATACCAGACATTAGTGATGATTCTAGCCTTCCTGAGTATAAAATATAGCTGATCTTCAACAGCGTGTTCGAGTCTTTTAAGCGCTGCAGGCGCTTTACGCAGCGGCGTTGGTGCACGCCTGAAATGGAACAGCAAGCGCGGACAGCAACTGCGACCGTGTGTCTCCCACGCACCCCCGACACCGGCATCAGCAAGGGCTGCCGATGTCCGAGCTGTTAGTTCAGTTCTGTAAAGAAAGCCATATAATGGGGCGATTAAACAGGAAGATAATGAGATTTTTGCAATATAACATAGACTAGCTGTAGAAGTGTTATTGGACAGAGATGATTATTAAAGGAATTATCTCTTTCACAATTATCTCAAGTGGCTGAAAAAGTGGAAATATTGTATTGTACAATTTTGTTGTTTGTACATTATAAGAATTGCAATGTATTCATTTACAAATATAGTTACTTAATCTTAAATTTTAAAAAATTGGATGTGTAATTTGCCACAAATACAATATATACAACTTTTGTATAACAGATATATGGGATCTAGTTTATTTAAAGTTAATTTTAAAGTAAAGTAAATACACAAGAGGTCTTCCAAGCTTATTTTAATTTGCTGGAAGATCAACAACTAAGTATTATGCAAAACTCTTAACATATTTCTAATGTCAATATGTAATTAAAATATTGTGTATACATTTATATAATAAAAGTATATTTAAATATTGAAAAAGATCAGTAGAGATATCAGTTACAGATAAGACTTTTACTTTTGGTAATTTAATTTTTACCTGTATGCATCAATAGCTTTAAAAAGCTGCAGATATCCAACATCAAACACAGGTGTTGGCGACGACAGAACTATGATATGACACAGGTGGAACAGCAGAGCAATCACCCTACAAGAATCTGCTGCCAGTTCTCCTGAAGCCACAAGCCAGTGTGAAGCATCAGCATCCTTAACAGTGCTCTTCGAATTTTCATCCAAAGTAGACACTAATGATGCCAACCTTTTGGTATCAAGGTATGTTACTGCATGTAGATAGAGAGTACTGCGTCTTTCATCCCAATGGCATTCTATTCCATTCTGGAAGAAGATACAAATCAAATGCAAAGATTAGAGCTTGTCATCTCGTCATTCCGTCTCTTTCATTTCCTTAGGAAGTCAACAAAGTCTGTCTCGCTCTATGGGTGACAAATTAGGAGAAGCCAATTTAATATGGCCCAGTAGCAAATAAGAATTTGGCAACTCTAACAAGTCACATAAATTGCACTTTTATAACTCACTGGATGCCAGCTTATGAAAGCTTAGAATATAGGTACTATTATCCTGTGCTTAGTAGTCTGTGAGTGAATCATAAATGTGTGCAAATATTGATTATTGGATATAAAAATGGAGTAGGATAACTAAAAGGAAGGAAGAATTAGTAGTGGAGAGGAATATTGATGTAAAAATTAAAAAATTGGAAAAAAGGGGTCAGAAATTTGCCCGTTTTAGGATTTATTTTTTGGGGGGGGGGGGAGGGGGGGGAAGGTTAACCCCCCCCAAAAAAAAATAAAATTGCCCAAAAAAAACCCAAAAAATTTTAAGGAAACTAAAAAAAAAAAAAAGAGAAGGAATAAAAAATTCCAAAAATTTTTTTCAAAAAAAAAAAACAATCCAATAATTTTAAAGGAAGAAAAAAAAAAAAAAAAAAAAAAAATAATATTTAATAAAATAAAAAAAAAAAATAAAAAAAAAAAAAAAAAAAAAAAAAAAAAAAAAAATAATATAAAATTGAAAAAAATAAAAATGTTTTTTGTTCAAACCCCTTTTTTTTATATGCCTTTGAAGTTACTGTAAGGGAATGTGATTTTGATGCACATTTTTAAGATTAATAATATTATTGTTTTATACATATTTATTGTTGTTTTATAATTGTTCACCATTATTAAAATAACAAAATGAAAAAAAATATATGTATACATTATTTGTGTGACAAACAGAATGTTTTCCGCAATCTTATATCTTTTGTTTTATTACTATTATGTTTAATCCAAAACTCAACTATCTTAATCTTAGAAAAAAATATAATATAAATTAATTGTATGTTCATGAAGCTTTTTTACATATAACACAGGCGAGTGAGCAAACTAGTCAGAGCAAATCCGACCAAGTCACATTAGGTTAATCGAAGAGTAGGGCTCCCGCCCTAATCCTCTATGTAGGTTTATATTGCGAAAACATATCAAATTCCTAATGTTTTAGATTAAATATTTTTTTAAGCACTATGAGCTTAAATGTGAAATATTTGGGTGAAAAATTAGGACAGAAATTTATTCTAAATATTTTCTTTTAACTTAAAAATCACCAAGTTGTTAATATACAAAATTACCAATGGTTATTCGGAGGTGACGTAACCTCAAAACTTTGATCATGAATATCTAAATAACTATGACTTTCCATGGTGGGGGAGTGGTATAGAGGGGTAGTCAACCCTCCTCTCCCACCCCTATCACCCCCCCTCAACCCTTATTTCAGGATGCGAATTTCTAATGGAGCCCCATTTTTAATACTGCTACAAGATTTTTACATACTTAATATTTATTTTTTTCCACCCAATTACCACTTTTCCAGCAGTAATTTCTTGCTCTACTTGTATATAGACATAGCATTGTACAAACCGTTTTGTTTTAACTTAAAAATCACCAAGTTGTTAATATACAAAATTACCAATGGTTGTTCGGAAGTGATATAAACTCAAAATTTTGATCAAGAATATCTCAGTAACTATGACTTTCCGCGGCGGGGGAGTGGTATAGAGGGGTAGTCAGCCCCCTCCCCCACCCGTATCACCCACCCTCATCCCTTATTTCAGAATTTCTAATGCACCGCCTTTTTCTTTGCTCCGACTTTCCTTTCTCAGGTTTCCGCCCTTCGCCACTGCTATGTACATACGGAATTGAAAATGAATAACCACTAACCACAATTTAGTGATACTGTCAAAGCTATTAAGGATATTTCACTAATGAAATATGTAAGGAAACTGGAATCTTACCTCGCCACTCTTTACCGAAGATAGTAGAGGGGAAGTTTTATTTGGGTATCTATACGGCGATTTACCAATTACGCCGACAACTACAATGCGTTTTTTCTTGGAAAACTCTGGGATATCAGTTATAGAAAACACTTTCATTTTAGTGGTTTTATTTACGTAATATGCATTATTGATTAAAACAGCCTTTCCAATACGCACGGTATCCTTTCGGTAATATAAAATCTAATACATTTTAATAAATCATATGCGAACATGAAAACAAAACAGAAAGTTGACGTTTGATACTGTCATATTATGGCAATCAATATTCAACCACAGACTACTAAAATAATATTATGTATTATGCAACTGACACTCTAGCATACATCCACGGAACAAAAAATAAAAAGGAACAATCTTGTCTTTCTGCCGTGCATCTTGTCTTACTACTACACTGTAGCATATTGATACTAAATAGAGAAGGCATATTATTTTCAGGATGTATATAATAGAAATAGAATAGTTCTATGCTTAACCTAGATATAATTTCATCTATAACTGTTGTCAAGAATATAGGAGAATTTGAAGTGCATTTTGTAAATCAATACCTATGGGACACTAAATATATTTTTTTAATCGTACATTACTCTTAATATTATTTCATGGACGTCAATTTATTTGCTACTGTAAGAAGTCATAACATCTGTCTGTAACATAACTGTACAATTCGTAATAAAAATATATTATGCAGTAGTTCGATGAAGCTGTAAAGGCCCTAACAGGCCAATAGGGTAATCAGCGCGAAAAAAAAATACATATTGTCCATAGAGTATATCATATAAAATATCATAGAATTATGAAACCGCTTACATACCGCAGGTTTGTTACTCTATGTAAAACATCTTGCCGTCATATGTTCACAGTGACGTTAACACTAATCAGCTGTTCGGTTCTTGATTCTACTTTCCAAATTGAATTCAAGGTTGCAAAACAATACTGGATCAAAGATTATTGCAGAAATGTGATAGTTATCAACGACAAATCTGTCGCTACGCACGCCGCTGTTATAATACAGCGTCGCAGTGTCTAACATCGTCTGAAAAGATTACTTATCAGTGAACATTTGTAAATTTTGACGATCGCAGCTTTGTGGTGCATCATGTCGTCTTTAACAGAAGATATATGTGAACTTTTGGATAGCTATAACGGTAGAGATAAGGTAAAGTATGCGGAAACTATTCGGCCTTGATAAATACTCATGTGCACCGGTTCTACCAGTCAATAACCTGATCATAAATTATAAATACGACTTCCTTTCGAATCTCATAAATGACTATTAACTCTGTCTACCTTGTATACGCGATAAAAATATGCTATGTTTTATAGACAACATATATCGTCATTTCTTTTCTTACAAATGTATATAATTTTCATTCCAAGAGGTTCTTTGCAATGCATATTTGTTGTTAATTAGTCTAAAAACCTAACTATTGCAATATGTAAGATGTTCATTTATTAATATTGCAAAATTAATAGTAATAACCACAACTTCATCATGCTTGATATAAACTAGTAGATATAAATCAAAAATATTCATTACAATATTTTATAGATGTTAATATTTTAAAACTTTAATTGTACTTTGATACAATTTCACATGTCATAGTCATACATAGAATGCACTAACTTAAATATACAATACTATTATAATAGAATATAGCTACTACTTAAAATAATTATTACTTTGTAATTGGCACAACATATTTGCAGATATCAACATTTTTTATATTTTAAATGTGCTGTAAAGTGATATACATATAACAAATAAATATTAGTAATTACATAGTCAAAAAGAACAATTAAGAGATATAAAAAAAAGTTAATCCTTCATAGGTGATCCTTTTTTGAGAAAACTTGAACATTTAGTTATTTTATAATGCAATATACTGTATCTTTTAATTCTCTCACTTTGTCTGTACTATTACTATATAAAGAGGTACAGTGTGTTTGTTTGTAGGATATCATATATGGAATTGCTGGTTGGCTTTTGAAAACTTATTGAGAGAAATGGAAATTTTCTCTGACTATACATTTTTATTATTGTTACATTTTATATTATAATGAAAGTGTCCAGAGTAGCGAACTATTGCTGGTAAGCAATAAAGAAGTTATATATTATCTGTCATCATATAATATCTATATTATTTCAGGTTGTACGTTTAGCATGTTATACATGCAAGCTGTATGGCTGCTACATGAATGACAAACCATGGCAAACAGCTGGCTCAAGACTTTCCAATGCGAGAATGATGCTTAGACTATTCGATGATGTGCCTATGATTAGACATACATACAATTATGGTTTAGGAAAACATGTGAGTCACTGTTTCCATTCAGTATTAACATGCATTATATATTAGATATAATTATAAAAAAATAAAGAGATGAAGCTTGACTGTGCTGATTGTAAAGAATCATACATTTATGGTAGAAGTGGTGGTTGCTTTACTATAAAAATAAATATTTTGACTAAATTAAATCTTGATACTTTTAAATCCTTCTTTTGGTAATAAAGAAAATAATAGTAATACTTCTGATTCTATGCACAGATTATTTTCACTATATCTTCTTTCCACTAACACTTTCGATTGATTCACTGTTGAATGATAGCCTATAGTTTGATGTAAACCTGTAAAATACATGGCCCATTAATTTTATCACTCTGATAAACATCTTGATACTTATATTATTTTATTTCATAACTTTTGATCTTTTATATTAAACTAAGTAGTATTAATTCTTCACTACTAATTCTTCATCAATTGAGTGTCTGCTTCATGGTTATATGTCTGACTGATGGTTTGAAATAAAGAAAGGGACGAGGCCACAACATGTTTGTAGAATATTCCAGTACTCTCTTTGTTACATACCAGACTTAAATTCCCACATTGAATTGAATTGAATCTTCAACAAACACCTATATATATACAGTTACTACACTTAAAAACATTTTTTTTAATTCTAAAAACATTTAGTTTACATTTTAATATTAGCAAGTATCTGATACTCTCTGATCATCAGTAATCACTCTGAATAAATATTTTTTTAAATTTGGATCTGAGTGGTGTGGTACACTATTCAACTGCAGGACCACTATACCAATTTCTATCACAAAGCAGCATTACTTGTGCAAATGTGTAATTTGTAGTCAGGGTATGGTTGGCGATGCACACTGATACATGAGGCATTCCAATTGACTTATATTTCTATTGTAGCTACTTTTATACTGTAGCACAACAAATCAGCAGCAGTGTACCTGCCTGTATGCTTGATGAAATCCAATAATAATGATGATTCTCAAGAGATCTACATTTTATTGTTACTTGTTTGTGTAATGTCGGTCTTACACAGCCTTTCGATAGATGTGCATACAGTGGTTGGCCTCGAAATTAAAGCAAAAGAGACTCATTCTGTATTGGTATATTACCAAGTGCATATTTGTTGTGTCTCAGTGGGTTGCAGACACGGTCTCAACCCAATTAGCATGTCTTATAGTAAAAATCACTAGTGTTTATGTTTGATTGATGTAGGCGGTACTTTACGGAAATCTATCATTGAACATTAGAGTGGATGATACTTTGCACTTCTGCCTGGAATTAATTTGTAGTTGCTACATGTCACTGCAACTGACTAAGATTTACTATTTGTTACAGTAAGACGAGGCGACGTCTAGTTCATTCCGATCGGAAATGCAAAGTTATGTCTACACAAATATTCACTGGTATTTAGTTGTTATTAGGACTGTTGATGCTTTCACTTGACAGTTGTCGTGAGTTTATCCTTAAGGAATATTAGTTATTACTACATACAATTAAGAACAAGAGGTGAAAGCTAAGACAGAGCGAGCATATACATATAGGCTAGTCTCTTAGCTTTAATTTATTTATTAGTAAATATTGTACACATTTTTATGAAATTTAGTTATTTTATCGATCATAAAGAGGATCATGTAATAAATTCCTTTGTTATCATAAAAACAATCTATCTTGGGTTATATTTTACTGATAAATATGGACATTTACAATTGTTTTTTATTGCTTGAATTAACAAACTGGAATGCAATCCACTGCCAGTCTCCTTTGCGTATGTAAAACAAAGGCTAAGAGGATCACAATACAGAAGCCAATCATAATGAGTTGCCTGAAACATGAAATGGTTTTAAAAAATTATACTGTTTCAATAGAATGTAAACCATACGACATAATTATATATGTTATGAATTAAAAAAAATGTACATTCGTAAAATAACGCGCAATGGCCATGCCGGTGTCGTTGTCTTATCTTTTCTAGGAATTTGAACACGGTATTTATTTGTGGGAAGTTCTAAATTTTTCTAGATATTTCTTTAGATTTAGAAAGTAATATAGTATATCAGTATATAATATACAGGTTTTAATAACGTTGTAAACACTTTTCGTACAGTTGAATGAATCAAAAGTTTATCACTTACCTCAATAGTAATGCATACTATTCCTTATTACACAGTAATATTTTAAATGTGGGTTATTTTTGTTACGTTTTCAAGCTTTAAGCACTTAACTGATAATCATGAAATTTTGCATACACATTGCCAGGTGTACAGAAAAGGAGGTAAGATACTTACGTATTAACGCCACCACAATAAGCTCGCCGTCCGCTCGCGACCGGCTCATGCTGTCTATGTTTCGCAGGTCTAACTTAACCTAATCGAACCGAAACTGACGATATCAATCATATTGCCCCGAACGAATTACGTATTAACACCACCACAACTGAAGTTGGTCAAGTGCAGACAATCTACACGTGAGCCATGTGATTGATATCTTGCTGTGTATATTAATAGGAGTACTATTTATTTTTCTAATTTTCCCGTCTCGGTTAGGTTTGGTTAGACTTGCGAAACAAAGACACTGCGGTTATATTACGTAAGTAGTACCCAGATAATACATAACACACCTTGGTAAAACACTAATTAATAACAATAAATGCACAGGAGTCAAGCACGACGGCAGCTGTGTTAGGAGTACTCGCCAACATGGTGGACCAGGCATTCCTTCCTGTAGAGAAAGCGTGTTGGCTGTACGATGTCGGAGTACTTAAAATGAACCCGAGGGCAGCTGAAACATTAGAGACAATAAGCACAGCACTGTGGGCCGCAAGTCTCTGCATATGTTTATTACAGTAAGTTAGTTTTCTCATTTTTTGTTTTATTTTATGGGCGAAGGTATAAAGCATAATAGCTCGTATATGGGTACGATTTTCCATTGACGTCCGTCGAATTGAGGGTTGAGATTGAGTTGGGGGGAAGGGGGGGAGGGGTACAACCCCCCTTTAAAAGGAAAAGTTGCGGAAACCCCCCCTTTTCGAGTTTTTTAATTTTTAATTATGAGGTAATTTTCGCTCAGTTTTCCATTGACGTCCGTCGAGTTGGGGGTTGATTTTTTTTTACAGAAAGGTAATAGGGTGATTATGCTAGTTGTCGACCAGTTAGTGGGTGTTGCCTACTTTGACACTAATTTATTCGTACAACAATGAGATAGTGTTTTAAAAAAAGCCTTTAAATTATTATGGAAACCCAAAATCTATGTAATCATATTTTAATTTATTCAAATTTATGAGTATTCTCTGAATAAAACCCATTTTAATAAAAAATAGTTGATTTTTCAGTTTTCGGCCACTAACAGCTATATTTCGGCCGTCAAATACGTTATTTCTCGGCCACTAAAATTGTTAATGAAAATCATACTGTATTAAGTAGTGATTAGGTCGAAAATATTAAAAATTAATGTAAATCCATTTTTATGTAGAAATATGATCCAAAATATAAAATCAAAATGCGTGGCGTAATCAATAATTATAATTAGTCAAACAAAGATAACATAATATATTATTTACCAAATTAAAATTTCTTCAAGAGCACAAAATAAAAATATAAAACAGTTTGTTATAAAAATGATTATGAAACGATTAAAAATTATAAATTTATTTCAGAAAGAACATCTGCTCTTGCGGTTTCTGCAATCACACAGAATGAACATATATAATCACTTTTTGCAGCATCAGTGTATGATTTATTTTTAAAAGAAGTACATTTCAAATGGTACCAACGTACACATTTGTCGCAGCCAATATTTTTTTCTGAATCTTCTTCAATATCGCTTATCAAATCTTCATCGCATAAACTGCATTGTAATTTAGTCTTCGTTGCTGGCTTCTGAAGCAATCTCTTTTTCTTTGTTTTCTTTATTTTTTCTTTCTCAAGTTTTGTTTCAGCTTTAAGTTTGCGTTTTTGCTCTTGAATCTTAACCTTATTTTCTTTTTCTTCGTTTTTCTTGTAGTAATAGTCTCTCCAAGCACTACACGCTATTGTACTAGGCAATTTTAGACTAGACCTTTTTTGGGCTATTGTTAAATCAGCCGTCATAGTATCTTTAAATATCTTACAAAAATTTGTTTTTGTGACTACTTGATTGAGGTTTTCGTCTCGCGATTGCCACTCTTTAACAGTCTTTTTCCATTCCTGTTTGAGAGGCTTGAACACGCTCACGTCTGCTGGCTGTAGGATGTGAGTTGTGTTGGCTGGAAGAGCATATAAAATAATACCGTTTTCCTCACAAAATTCACTGAGTGATAACGTCATATGGGACTTGTGTCCATCAATTAACAGTATTACAGGTTTTTTAATAGAAGAATCGCAAAGCCACTTATTAAATTCATTACTGATATATTCATAAAAAATATCACTTCTCATCCAACCACTTTCGGATCTACCCAGCACCCAGGATTCCGGCATACTGTCAACGACTGCTTTAGGTGGTCTTATGTAAGGAAATACAACCAGAGGAGGGCAGATCATACCACTGGCAGTAAACACTATAAGGACCGTGATATTTTCTTTTTAATTGCTTTTTTTAATAACATATAAATTTTTGAATCCTCTAGGTGCTAGTACTTTGCCCGTTTTAGGACAGAGTGAGAATCCTGTCTCGTCTCCGTTCAATATCCGGTCTGGATCTTCAAGAACATCTAAAGCATTAATAGATCGCAAATAATCCCGAAGATCTTTAAACCAACACCTTATCCTTTCTTCGGTGACTGCAGCTCTTGCGTTATTTATACCCTCAGCTTCTCGGATGCTTATCTCAGGATGCCTTCTTAAAAAGGCTTTGTACCAGGTGTCACCTGGTTTGCCATTATTGAAGGGAGTTTTAATGTTTGTATCTTTTAGAATATCAGCAACACAATTAATTAAGTCGGACTTTTGAATTGGGAAGCCACATTTCGCCATATTTATAACCCAATTTACAATTTTTTTTTTCACCTTCGGTACTCAAATAGGGATTTGGACCAGTTTTTCGATTCTTGTTTCCTGAAGTTCTTCCCGAAAGACGATCTTGTACCGTTGTTCTTGGCACTCCGTAAATTCTACAGGCCTCACGAATGCCTCTTGTTTTGTTGTTTATTTCTTTCAATGCTTTGTCGATAGATTTTTCACTGTATGTAAAAAAAACTCGTCGTTTTTTTAATAACCTAGTTTCAGCCTGCAAAAAAAATAAACTAGCTAGCATTCAAAATATTAACAAAAAAGCACTTAAAGTATGCAACAACTTCAAAGAAATCATACCGCTGCCTTTAATGTTTTTTTCTTTAAAGAAGAATCCTTTACTGTTGGGGCCATCTGAAATAAAAATAAAAAGAATACAACCATAACACCACCACCACATAAATTATAGAAAGATATATAAAATACACATATGGCCGACAACCAAACCCATTTAAACTATATTTCGGCCACAAAAAACAGTGGTAGTCGAAAACCGACGTATTATCGTCCATTGCATTTTAATAAAATATATCTGTGGCCGTAAACCACTTATTTTTCGGCCTTTATACTTCTCAAATAACAGTACAAAATTATTACTACGGTCGATAATAAATCAGTTTTCGGCCATGTCAAAGAAGCTCAATTTAATTTTAGATTACATCATCTCCAGAAGGAAATTTAATGGCCGAAATCTAAACATGATATCGACCTATTGATGTGTTTGGAAGAGAAAGAAATATTTCGTATCCTTTGTAGCTGTTATGTTAGAAAAGCACGTAAAAAAGAAGGCGTAAATCTGCTATTTGTCGACCGGTAGGCCGACAGCCAATTGATCAGTAATTTTGTTAGTTCAATTAGGCGGTCACTAAATATTTAAATGTTAACCACAATATCTTTCACTATTTCAAATTTTATACAATACTTCGATAAACTGTTAACACATTTTACATACCATGTTATATCAAAACTCAATCTAAACAAGATTTACTTACCTTTGAAATTTTTAACTGTCACTAATTTTTACATAATTTTTGGGTGTTTGATTGAAGCACCTTCACAAGCACGTGTTTGTCGGCGCACTGATTGGGTTCTGGTCAACCTACGTGATTGAACGATACAGGATCGAAAAGGAAAGAATGAATGAATGATCAGGTGAAATATTATAAATTCGGATTGCACAGATTACTAATTATTGCACAAAAACTCCGAACGTGGTCGACAAATAGAGATGGTCGGCTAACTAGCTTATTCACCCTATTATTATTAGCACACACGCAAAGTTTTAACATCCGGACCCGCGTAGTTTTTGAGAAAAAAGTAATCGAAAATCATTTTTTTTTGCAATGTTTATGCAATCCTTACCACAGATTATATATAATTCTGGTCATTGAACGTTTCCTTTTACCTAAGGTTAAGTTGCCATACGGTAACATTTAATTTTATATACATTTACAAAATAATTATATTTTGTACTCATTGCAATAGGTTTTAATATATTCATGTATTTAAACCCCCCCCCCCCTTTTCGAGTTTTTTTAATTATGAGGTAATTTTCCTCATTTTATGAATTGAAATTAATAATAAGTGGATATTTTCGTATTCTATCAACCGCGCTCGCCAACCGCTGCCGCGGCCGGCTCGCGTTGTCCTTTTTCGCAAGTCTAACCTAACCTAACCGACACTTAAAATTAATAATAAGTGGATACTTTCGTATGCAATCCAACGCGCTCGCCGACCGCTTCCGCGGCCGGCTCGCGTTATCCTTTTTCGCAAGTCTAACCTAACCTAACCGACACTTAAAATTAATAATAAGTGGATACTTTTGTATGCAATCCAACGCGCTCGCCGACCGCTGCCGCGGCCGGCTCGCGTTGTCCTTTCCCAAGTCTAACCTAACCTAACCGACACTTAAAATTAATAATAAGTGGATACTTTCGTATGCAATCCAACGCGCTCGCCGACTGCTGCCGCGGCCTACAAGTATGCCTTAAAACCTATTGAAATGAGTACAAAATATAATTTTATTTGTAAATGTATATAAAATAAAACGTTACCAAACGTATGGCAACTTAACCTTAGGTAAAACGAAACGTTCAATGACGAGAATTACATATAATCTGTGATAAGGATTTCGTAAACATTGCAAATTGCATTGCATTTTTGCATTTTCGATTATTTTTTTCTCAAAAACTACGCGTTTCCGCATGTTAAAACTTTGCGTGTGTGCTTATAATAACGTAACCTCTCTGTAAAAAAAATATCAACCGCCAACTCGACGGACGTCAGTGGAAAGTTCAGCCCGTATATGTACAAGTGCCACTGTAAAAATACAGAATCGATTAGTGTAGTTGTTTTTGTATCAACATACCTTGCTGGCACTATATCCTACTATAAAAAGAATAGATTTGATTTCTTGTTTGTAACATATACAGTCTACAAATACTTGATCGATTTTAACAATTCTTTTACATCTAGAAAGCTACATTATCAGCGATTACATGGGCTGTGTTTTACATATGGGCGTGACAGCGTAATAAGCTAACAGACTCACATTTGTATTAATAGTTAGGATTGCTGTACGCAGTTTTTATTCGTATGAAATTCTATATCTACTATATATATAAATACGTAAAACGGTTAAGTACATCTTCCTCCTCTGTTTATCAATTGATTTTCTTTATTTTATTTTTGTTTAGTAGATATAGGAAAACTTTAGTGTTGTCATAAAAAAATTAAAGATTTTTTTTTATTTTCCTTGTAAAATTAATGAATTTTGGTTGAATTTGAGCACTACGCGATCACTAGTTATTATTGATGGGAAGTTACGGCGGTTGCTATATTTTCATAAGTGGTCATTCAAGTATTACGTAAGTACTGATGGGGGGGTCTTTGAATTGCTTATTTTTGATGACATAGGGGTTGGGGGTCTGAATGGTGATTACGTCAGCAATATTTATTTACTGAATTAGAACTGATTGGAATATATTTGTATAAATATTTACGTAATTATGGGGGGAGGGTTAAGAGCATTGCTTACTTTTGCTGACCGGGAGGAGAGGGCGGCCAGAAATTACAAAAATTCTGCTAACGTAATACTTGAAATGCCCCTAAAATGTAGATTACTTGTATGGTTGTTATAGTTTTGATTGTTTGTTATCGTCCATAGGACGTCCCGTTCGATTAGACAGTTATGGTGGAGCAGGGATTGTCTGCAAAACACGTCAGAGGACGGTGGGGCTGATGCGCGTCGGAATCTGGATGTGAGGCTCGCACTACAAAGCGTCGCTGCCGGGAAACTCTGTCTCGATATTACCCACGCAGTCAGCTGCCTTCCAGCTGGTTGCCTCTGGGGAGAGAAGATTGGAGGCACTAAAGTTGCCGCTATCGCAACCCTCTCATCATTGATAGGCATCGCTACATACTTCGCCAGGAAGCGGCTTATTAAATAAATTTGTCGTGACATTTCATTGAGCTAAATCCAATTCTAGCCGTTCCTAATATTTTACAAGACCTTCAAATTTTATACATGTAAAATATGAAGATCATAAAAAAACTGGAAACCTTATGAGCGGCAACATTCGAACTTGATTCTCGGTGTATAGAAAGTGGAAAAATAAACAGATTATATATGTGAACGATTAAAATTAGATTTAGCACACAAATTCGGGGTGAAAGTTTAAAGAGTAGCGATATTCAAGGAAATGATTGTTCATGGTCACATTTAACATATAAAATAATAATATCAAAACAAGTAGTAATAAACAACAAAGAGAACCTTAGTTAAAGTTTGTTCTAAGACTTTTAAAAGTATGGACACAAAAATGAAACGCTAAATGAAGGAAAATGAAGGAGAATCGCGAGGGCGCATCCGGGGTTAATAACCTTGACATTACGTAACTCGTAAACTATCTCTTTCTACGAACGTTTAACTGATGCACGGTTTGTCGGCGGCGTGCAGGGCGGGTAGTGGGAGGGGCCTAGTAGCACGCACACTGAATGTGCCCAGTCGCGTGACTTCACCGCGTCGTTATTTATTACACCCGGTCGTCTTTACGTAAACTGAGCAAAAACTCCTTCACTCCTAGTGAATATCAGTTTTGTTTTACTCGAGATAATTAGGTCAAATATTAAGCACCTATTTTTTTAACTGATTTAGAATCAGAAACGAATACTGAGTAACCTCTGTGAATATTGCTACTCTTTAAACTTTCACCCAGTAATTTACATATGATATTATGGAAGGTGGTGTTCCATTATTATTTGTATGGGTATTAGGTATGGGACATTTGAGGTTGTACTGCTGCTGTATAATGAATCGTTTTGATACATACGTTATATATTTAAAATAAGTTATATCTTAAAAATAAAAGTATTTTTTATTAATTTTAAGTATCTAGTACCTGTTTTTGACTTAAAAATCTATACATACGATATTTATATACTTTTATATATTTATTTTTAAGCATGAAGTACAAGTTGAAAGTGTTTACTCTAGAGACTATTAAAAGATTTGACCGTGTCCTTTATTAAAAAAAAAGTGTGTGTACTTATGAACACGCGTTAGAAGTTATACTTCTTTGGCGTAACAATATAAAAATATTTTCAAAAATTTTATCTTTCGCCTTATTCTACGTTTGTTGAAAAAACGACACTAACAATAGAAAAAAGGTATTTAATACATTGAAAGTTTTAATGCAAAGAAATACAAACAACAAATACAAAGAAACAAAATGTTGACTATAGCTAACTTCAGGGTGTCGGTTTTTCATGACGGTGTGCGCGCGCATCGTAATAACTTCAGGGTGTCGATTTTTCGTGACGGTGTGCGCGCGCATCGTAAAAATTTACTCTCATCATTTTTCCCTAACGCGACAAACGGAGTATAATTTTAAAAATATACGTAAATATAATATTCTAACGTAACTAACCGCTATATTATAATACATATATTTATAATAATACACTATATTTTGAATAAGTACAAATATATAATTTACCTTTTAACCTGAGATAATCGGGAGCGAGTCTTCGTTTATATTTCTCTATGCTCAATAAAACATCACATAGGATAAGTCTGATATTTGCCAAAATAAAAAATGTAATTATGCATTTTTAATTGTTTATATAAATCATATTAATCTACGAATAATTGTAAGTCTTATCGACGCATATGTTTCATTTAAGGTCGAGAAATATTACAACTACCGCCAAATTATCACACAACTAAATTCCTATATAATGACCGACATTTGATATACAACACATTCCCACGTGAATCGTCAGACCGTTCACGCCTTTGTATATATCCCGAATTGAATACATTGTTTGAAGTATTTATAGTTTTATTACTGCTCGATTGATCTTAGTTTATGAAACGATCATTATATTAAAGATGGCGTCGTCTATGATGACGTCATAATTTTAATGTGTTGTTACCAATAAGTAAGTTGTTTACTTATAAATTCCTTGGTTGTTACTGTTTCATCGATATAATAATTTTTTTTAGAACAACTTCTGAAGATTTTTTAATTGTTACAATTGTAAACATTTGTTACTAGAAAAACGTTTTTATAATATAGATCCTTATCTATCTATAGAGCAAGCTATGATATATCTTTTTTGTTATATGGATTTTAACCAACCTAGATAATGTGTTATATATATAAAGAGTTTTTTACACGCAGACCAACGGCACAAATCTTTCTTTACAGTAATCTCTAAAGTTAAGATTACTCTTACATTATTTATTACATTATTATTCTTAAATAATTTACATTATTTTGAATGTAAATATTTGTTCTTAGAGATATGTATAATTATGTATACAAATTTATAATACATCTCTAATACATTTATAATACATATCTTTAATCATAGCCTTCCAACAACCGAAATATTGAATTATATATGTCAAGGATTATTTTCTGAGGGTCCTTGTGTGCGTGCAGTATAGTCATACAAAGTTATACAAACGTAATTCCGGCTAAACCGGCCCTTATACCAACGGTCTATATACCTATAGTGCGGAATCGTACATCTATAAATTTAGCATATACTATGTCAGAACAATTAATGTGGTTAAAAACGATTAGTGACGCTCTAAACACCTGCGCCATCATGCGAAACACTGATAAGAGTTTATTGAGCCAAAAGTATGATTACCTTAAATTTAAATAAATTTAACTTGACTTTTTCACGCTTTGACGCCGTATTGTGCCGCATGACCTTGCCCATTTGTACGGCACGTTCCTGAATACGTTATTTTTATACCCGGACTCGGTAGGTAGCACTGCGGTTGAATTTTAGGATTTTTTTATTAGCAAGGCAGGACAACGTCCACTGGGCTCGCTAGTTTACATATAAAACTCCTGAGCCCTTTCTGAAACGTGTTTGCGCAGCTAAAGATTTCAGTAGTGCTTACATATGAAATTTATAATTTTGGGGATTTTCTTCTACAGATGTGTTACATTCAAACACTGAACACATAATTAGTCATGCTACCATTCACTAAGGCTTATTTCACAGTGCAGGCTGGAGCGGTAGCGGGTGCGGGGAATTCTGTTACTTCAATCCGTTCACCCCGTTCACACTGCTTTAGTGTCTATTAGGTTTGGTTCTAAACGTGTTTGGTTCACCTGTTACGCTATGGAAATCAATACTGAAGAATTTATATCAGCAATACAACATCGCACCGCTATTTAGTTAATTATGGGACGAAATGAAAAAAATAAATAAACGAATATTTTGCAAACTTCACATAATTAAAATCCACATATTTAAAATACGAATTGCCTATTATTCTGGAAATGAAAATACAGTGGTAACGATATCTAAATTAATAGGTAGTTCATATTTTATTATTGTCTTTTATTGTATTTATGTCAACAACATAAGTAGGTTTGAGGTGATATATGACATTTGTATTACTTCCTTTAAGAATTCCGTCATCTTTTAAGTAAAATGCCAGAATAAAAATAACCGATATTTATTTTTGTAATAAGACCTTAAAAGGTTGAGAACCGACTGAAAAAAAACTAGTAGTTGATACGGCGCCGAGTGTGAAGACGCCAAGGCACCAACACCCGCACTCGCCCGTCCAATGTGAAACTCTGCTAAGTTACAATTTTAAACTTTACATTTTACAAAAATAAACGAAGTTTGTTTTAGTGAAAATTAACATTAGGCTGATAACGTGTAGGAAATTGTGTTATACTTCTATCTCTCTCTAGGATACGCATGTACTTTACTTTTTCTTTTTAACATTACCAATCTAATGTAGTATATGCTAAATCTATAGTACATACAAATACAGCAGGGAATCGGCATATGTTGAATATTTATGGAAATAAGAACCAGAATTTGCTAAATTTGCTGCATTCTCTTATAGCAAGAATATTTTTATATTGATTTTTAATGATCCATATTGACTTAATGTTTCATCACAAAAATGTATTTGGCAATACTACTTACGTTTATTATATACGTCCATTTAGTGTGATGCTTAGATTTTTTTTAATGATATGTTAACAAATAGATATCTTGACTTTTAGCCAGCCTAGCCTTATTTTTGGTGGCCCTCGTCTAGTAGGAAGTAAACTTAATTTGTCCATATTGAATTTTGTATTTTATTTGTTTATTAGAGAAAATATAACCTTCTAGTACTATTGACTACAGGTTATAATTTCTTAATTCACCTCGGGTATGAATGTCATAAGAAAACCAAATTCATATTTGTGTTACTGTCGATTTATATTATTTACGGTAATGTGACTGACAAACCGATCATCATGAAATTATGCATACACGTCAGGGATACAAAAAAGACTAGAGCACCATCCAAATAGAAAAAAAAATGTTCCTGTGTGTTATTTGAAATCTAACACGAGTGAAGTTGCAAGCGAAAGCTACTTCAAGTATGTGTTTGTATTTCTGCCAATGTATATGTGTAAAAGAGTTTATTGTTTTTTTTTTTTAAATAGTTTCTTGTATATTCTTGACTATGAATACAGGATTGATACACATTAGCGGACTGTATTTTGCATTACTTCTAAATATCTATTGTGATTACAAACGAGTATTTTTTTGTGTTGTGTACATTAATTATGTACTTAGTTTAATGGTTATGTATGTAATAAATACTACTGAAATTGCAAAGAATTTTAATTGGGCCACATTCTTGTGACATAATAGACGATACAACTGATCTCTAACATTCAAATTTAACAAAGAATAAGTGAGATTTTTGATTGATTGTGTTGTGATATAACTTTTGTCCAACAACCCTTTCCCACATTGGATTGTGGATTGGTGTGAGGATGCGCCAAAAGGCAGTAACAGGCTAACCTACAGATATAATCGACTTCAATGCTGTCGGAACCCAACGTGGTAGCTAACCAAATTGAAAACCAGGAATATACAAGGATGTAGCTATTCTTTAATTGCGATATTTTATTTATATTTGGATTCACCTGCATAATAGGTACCTTGTTTTGCATAGATTCTTTATATATACATATAAATACAAATGGTAGAGGTGTGGATATATTTCAATTTTTTTAATTCTTAGATACTTGGCCTTATCTAAGGATATTACAATATCTTTATTTTTAAAATTTTAAGAAATTATAATTTTTATAAGTACTACGCGATCAGGAATGTATTTTCTTGCCATAGAGCAGTGGGGCAAACGATGTGGCTTATAATTTTTCCTCTGTATGTAGTAGTTATCTAGATGAAGTCGCGAGTATCGGTTAGTACATTATAATTCTGTAAAATAAAAGTAATCTGTCAACTATAATGACAGTAATCACGTCCGAAGCATATCCTGAACGAACGGCTATTCCAGACGCTAAGTGTTTAGAAGCGACTCAGTGATAAAGAAAAAAGTATTAAGTTCGATATTTTACTTGCGAGCGAATGACTATGTGTATTGAGACGTATGAATCTGGTCAAAGTTTCATTCTTACACGAAATAACTAGTATATACCGCCTTAGGAAAAAGTCAGGAAGTGCAATAATCGGATCTCACTCGATCCTAAGCCTTACCGTGCCGTCACTGATTGTAATAACACTTACATAACAAACACGTAATCCTAACCTGAAAACGTACCTAATTCTCGTCCGATATACTGTATCGGTATATTATCTTATCGTAAGGAAGGGTATGATAAAGAAAATTATTCGTCTCAGATAGGTGACACCACCGCTGGTCAGTCAGTGCCTGTGAGTAAACAAGTTGATACAATGGAAGTTGTCGGTGAGATCTGTGACTTGTTACAGGTGCATGCTAATCGGGATAAGGTACCTACTTCTTTTTCTAAATTGATCTATAAAAACGTTCTTATATTTTGTTAACTATAAGAAAGACCATATTAGAAAACTTTTAACAAGCTTTAGCCAAACAAAAGTTGTCTATGATAAAAATCAGTGCGTGTATCTGTGTGTACACGAGGAGGAAGTGAAAATTCGTTCGCTTATATGTATTAAACGATACCTATATATGAGAATGTTTATGAAGTCCTGTAGCATAAATAGTTAATTGTACACTTACAAATACTACTAGATATAGTACTAGTATACCGCTAGACCCAGACAGACACTTATATAATATACTTACATACATTGAATGTGTATCTAACGCAATTTTTTTTCTTATTGTGCCATGAATGTATTCACCTATGCCCTTCGTATCTTCATATTTGAGCCAGCGAACTTAGCTTGCCCACTGACTGCAGCTGCTGCTCGGTTTTCTATTGCTTGTTATAGTTTGTTAATAAATAAAAATAAATCTCTAGCTGGGAGATAACTATAAATACTACAGTATCAAATTGTAGTACATATATATTTTTGGCAATCAAACAGTCTTCTAAGCGTCAATGCACAGTCGATTGCGGGTAGTTTTATTTCTGAATTAGAACGTGAACGTCTGCGTCTGAGTGATTTACTTTTGTTCAAGATAATTTTATTTAAAGATCAAAAGAAGCACGGGAAAACATGTAATCGTTCAAAGAATTATACGCCAAAAAGTGAACCTATCACATTAATAAATTTACTAATGAATCGGGGACTACTGATGTTACAAGTGCATCGGCAGCAAAATTTAAAAAAGGCGACAATGATTTTGATGTACACGTGAAAAGTAATACAAATTATAATATCGTTTTTTTTTAAGTGAAACTTCTTATGGCGCTGTGAAATTTTCGTTATACATTACACCTTAAAGGATCTAGTTATTATGTATTTGTGTATATGTACAAGTACATATATCTGGTTGGATCTGGTCAATGATATCATTATATAGTATAAAACAAAGTCCTCTGCCACGTGTCTGTCTGTTCGCGATAAACTCAAAAACTACTTAACGAATTTTCATGCGGTTTCCACCAGTAGATAGAGGGAGTCACGAGGAAGGTTTAGGTATATAATTCGTCTACGTTTTTTTTTTATTATCAGGGCAGGATAACGTCCGTCGGGTCCGCTAGTTATAACTATATAGATACGTCATAAGCGCTTCGACAGCGCCGTGTTAAAACTTGGCTAGTTAGCTTATTTTTGACGACTGCCCCGTCAATCGACCCGTATCTAAGCGACATATAAATATTTCTATTTCATCACGGATATTAATAATATACCATGTTACTTCCACATTTTATATAAGACAGTACCTAGTATACGAAAATGAGTGAATATATAGTGAACTAGCGGGCCCAGCAGACGTTGTCCCGCCCTAATTGTAAAAAATCCTGAACAAATTATATACCAAAACCTTCCTCATTAATCACTTTATCGAGTGGAGAAAAAAAGAAAAAAATCCGATTAGTAGTTTTTTTAGTAGATAACGGAGAGAAAGAGAGGGGGGGGGGGGGGGGGGGTTTTTTTTTTATTATTAATTATTTACACTACGGGATTTCGTATAACATATAGTTTATGAGCATTCTCATATCTTTATATATAAATTTCTTCTGTACGTGTGTATGTCCCTGAACTCCTCCTAAACGGCTGGACCGATTTTGATGAAATTTTGTGTGCGTGTTCCAGTGGATCCGAGAATGGTTTAGATTCACAATGGGTCCCGGTAGTTGGCGTTGCCGTTGAATTTTAGGTATTACTAGCGGGCCCGGCAGACGTCGTTCTGCGTTGATAATTTAAAAAAAATCTAAAATTCAACCACAGCGCCACCTACCGGGTCCAATTGTGAATCTAAACCATTCTCGAATCTACTGGAAGACGTACACAAAATTTCATCAAAATCAGTCCAGCAGTTTAGGAGGAGTTCAGTGACATACACACGTACAGAAGAAATTTATATATAAAGATTAGGCGTCAGCCCGGCCCGCTAGTATACATATTAATTTAATACATATAAACCAAAGCGGTCTTATTACAAAAAAAAAGAAATACATATTGAATACTTGTTTTAAAAAGGTTTCGAATTAAATGCACCGCGGTCACTGAATGTTCGCCATCTTGCTCTTTTGTCTCGCTTTGGTTACGTTAGATTAGACTTGCGAAAAAGGATAACGCGAACTTGCCTCGGGCGAGCGCGGTGCATTTAATTCGAAACCTTTTTAAAGTATTTAACTTTTTTGTAATAACACCGAAAAAATTTTACTTCCTCCGCATGTACAAACGGATACCTATTGTTTTTACTACATTAGAGAATTATTTAAAGTGCAAAGTATGTGATGGATATATCTTAATATATATATTTCTTGTGTGCGTGTGTATGTGACTGAACTCCTCCTAAACGACTGGACCGATTTTGATGAAATTTTGTGTGCGTGTTCGAGTGGATCCGAGAATGGTTTAGATTCACAATTGGACCCGGTAGGTGGCGCTGCGGTCGACTTTTAGGATTTTTTTGTTTTCAAGGCAGGACAACGTCCGCCCGGTCCGCTAGTTTCATTATAGAAATATGGACAACGTGGTCTAGGCTTCAAAATGGGTGTTACTTGTAGCTGTGGCAATAGATTAATCGATTTATTGAAGTTAATCGTCCGCTTGTATTTGTCATGCAATTAATCGCTGTTGGAATGCACGGAATTAATTTAATTTGTGGATTAATGGAACTAGATATGCGACTAAATAAGAAGTTTACTATGACCTATGGCCATTATGATGAGCGTAAAGAGGATAAACTTCATTAAAGTCAATTTTTCGAAGAAGCAAAAGGCATTATGTAGTGTGTTTAAGTTAGAGCTAAGAGTTCGATGAAACTGAATCTTAGTATAAGGTTATAGGAATTCAAAGATGTTACTGATAATACAGGATTAGGTTTAACCGTTAGGCATATGACAAACATTGATAATATATAAACAAACTAACCTTTATTCCATAAATACGTAAGAACCAATATTGACTTTACCAGACAATTGCAAATGCAATTTGACGATAATGTTATGTTTTTCCGTCGCAGGTAGTGTCATTGACCAGTTACGTACTCAAGTTATGGGGGGCGACATCACACCGGCAGGATCTGCTGACGGCGAGCGGTCGTATCGCGGCTGCCCGCGCTACTCTGCGTCTTTTCGATGATGCTGCTGCTTTGAAGGTCGCACTCAATTACGGCCTTGGAAAACAGGTATTGTAGTCTATCGTAATTTTGATTGTAATCTCTGAGATAATATGCAGTCTTTTTGAAAGTTATACCTATTTTCGCAGTTTTGTAAAATTTAATATGTAACCTCGTAAATTATGGATTTAATATAGGCAGTACTGGGTTACATTATAGCATGCATATACCTATATTAATTTGAAATTGTAGTGTAAGTTCGTCCGTGAGTATGAAATTACTTCCATATGATTGGGTATACAGCAGGTCTTGTTTGAAAATGAGCGCTGCAACGCTTTCACTTGCAAACCTGCAGCTTATGCTGAGGAAAATAATTTTCAATCCATGCAACACTTATCTCACTTGAAATATTTTCTATATATACATATAACTAGAAAAGTTTTGAATATGTTGGTGGATGGACATAGGAGTAGAGGAAGACCGAAAAAGGTATGGATGGATTGTGTGAAAAATGTTATGTGTGAAAGGTGTGATAACACTTAATAGGGCAGAGTGGAAAAAGAAAACATGTTGTGCCGAACCTACTTAAGTGGGATAAAGGTAAGAAGATGATGATGACCTGTAAAGATGTGTTGTAGGTGCTGAATTAATGTATCTTTATTTCTATCTTTTCTCAATTTGTTTTATTGCTTCGTAAACTGGATATCAAGTACATTTGCTAGAGGGATTTAAAGATAGATTGGGAAGCTGGTGCTGATGGCCAGCCATGCGACTACTATAAAATATTCTGTAGTGTCTTCACAGATACCCATGTAAGATTTCATTTTGAGGGAGGGACTTTCGTTTGAGAGGAAGTGAGAGTAAATTTTTAGTCTTTCAGAAAATTCGTACGAGATAGAAAGCTATGAAATTTTTGTTTTTTATTGGATTGGTAGAATATCGATTCAAATTTTGAAATTTGCCAAACAAAGTACTTACGCCATGAGTCGAGAAGACAATTGCACCCATTGATCTCTTTTTATCCCTACCTGTCATAATCTTTGAAAGTTCAGAATCACAAAGTGTATCCACCATTGTTTAGCCATAAAATTACTATAGATAACTATTAGGCGTTACTTCACTTAGATAACTATTAGGCGTTACTTCACTTGTAATTAACCGTAAAATAACATATCACATTCTAACAATTTAGGATGGTCCGGTTTGGGGATCTCTCGGTGTGGCCAACCACATATTCACGTTAGCATATTTACAAGCGGAAAAGATAATCTGGCTTATTGATACGGGAGTATTAGTGGTGTCCAAGGACGTCGACTTTCAAGCAAGGACTGCGCATAAACTGTTTTGGTCGCTGTCAGGTTTCTTTGGTTTGATCAGGTTAGTCACTAATTTTAATGATCTAAAAGATATATTTTAACGTTTGCTAATGATAATATGTTACGAAGCTTAGAAGTGTTGGCTGTCATGTTTTTAATTTTCGAAACCCACATTGATCTAAGCGATACCCTAACATTTTTAAACAAACATCGCCGCTTGAGAAGAATTCTAATCTTATAAAATAAATCTGTAATAGTACTTAAGGTTCGTGATAAGGCGATTCGGTTGGACAGTACCTAATCATAATTTTTATTTTTAAATCTAAACAACTGATGGTGTACTCGTAATATAGATCCTATACTACTGTGGACAAAAAAACTAATAGTTTTGATCACCATTACATAGTACCCTTGTTTCTTCTGATTCTGATATTTATTAAAAGGCAAATTTTCAAATTTTTGACATCAATCACACCACAGACATGTACGTTTTTGTGCTATTAAGCACAAAGCAACAAAAAATGCAATCCATCGTTATTCGCCGTTGTCATGCCTACTTGATCTGTCCACTATAGGTACTCGTATATTTGAAAATCCAAATGTTGTAGGAAAGAGGAAACATATTAGCCACTTTATAGTCTGGTAAAGGTGTGATGTTTTGCATTTCTTTGTTCATGTCGAGTTTGCTGTTACCGTAAATTTATGGAATATAGATTGATAGCCAAGCATGTATAGTTTTGTTATAAATAAATAAAATAGTGCGTGGAGTCCCTTCGAGCGGAAGAAGTGAAACTTCGTAATGTGGAAATGAAAATAGGAAGGGGTAGAAATTGATTTTTAGTGAAATCATATTTTTTCTTTAAGACAAACTTTATTAACATTGCTTACAATTCACAATTGATCGCATCTTTTAATTATCATTTTCGAGTGGAGAAATATCCAAACCTATAACATTTACAATGGGATTATGATAACTAAAGTAGGATACGAAATGTTTGATTATTTTTCTCGCTCTGTCTCTTTCTATTCCCCCTCCCCAGGAGCGTTGTACGTTTAACGCAACAGCGCTTTCATACCCCCTCCATGGTAGCGTTAAACGTTTAACGCAACCTTGTTGGAAATCGCATTAGAAGTTTCACTTCAAAAAGATAGAATTAAATTTAATATCTCTTCAGAATATTCACCGTGATGCAGTGAACGTATAAAAAACATTATATTGTTTTAGATCAATCCGAGCATTACATGCGACCGCGCAAGCGTTGAAATCAAATAACGCACCAAAATGCGCACCGTACCGCTTCACCCAAGCGTCACTGACCACGACAAAGTTGCTGCTGGATGTGGTGCACGCTGTCAGCTGGCTGCCAGTTGGTTGGCTGTGGGGCAGTCGTCTCAGCGCACAGCACGCGAGCTCCGTGGCAACTCTATCCGCTGTGCTAGGATTGATCATCCATTACCGAGGAAAGAGGTTGCAGCCACGATAAAAGTGCATTTTACGGACCAATATTCACATAATCGTGATGTTTATATATCTAACCACTGTGTGGTTTGCGAACTTTGAATAGACTTTATACGCATAGTGATAAACGAACGAATTGAAACATTGTGTATAGTTGACAAGTACTAGAAAACTTCAAATATTATGTAAAAGAGTAATATATTTACGTCACATGTTATTTATGAGGCAACTCGATAATAAATATACAGTGAATATACAGTGGTAGGACCCAGAAGAAAAAAATCAAGTTCACCGCATAATATTGCTTTTTTTTTCGTTTTGTAAATTTTCTTTTATATTTTTTGCAATCTTTAATATTTAGATTTATGATAAAATAATAATTTTGTGGTGTATAACCACTTCTGGTCATGAACTATTTACCAAGCTCAAGTATGCTCATATGTAGAATATTACTGTCACTTATGAGACGAATCAGCCTAATATCAGCTGACCGCTCTTGAGTCCATTGAGCGTCGCGCTCGTCGACTTGTCGGTGATGAAGCGCTATGGGAGTCAAGAATGCTCAATTTAAAGCATTGACGAAAAGTGGCTTGTCTCTCAGTGTGTTATAGGTTACATTTTGGAGAGTGTGCACAGGAATTACATAATATAATTCCACCGTCCCCATTCCATCAGAGGACGACTAGACGCCGCGAGGGTTCCACCCTTACGTGGTTGATATTCCCGTCATTCGTACAAAGCGATTTGCTTCCACATTTATTATACGTACGGCTAAGGAGTGGAATTCACTCCCGGCGTTTGTCTTCCCGTCATCTTAGAACTTGGGAATCTTCAAGAGTGGAGTGAATAGGCATCTAGTGGGTAAGCGCGATATATCGTCGGCCTCATCGTCACTTACCATCAGGTGAGATTACGGTCAAGCGTGTACCTGTTGAACATAAAAAAAAACGTATCGCCAGTAAATGCTTCACGTCAGACTGTTTCCACCGCATTTGCACGTCCACGCGACGCGTCAGAAGCACGCCTAACATTAAAACGAACGCATATCGAGAGAAAGATACCACAAAATCGAGATTCGGCAATGTTTTCGTGCGAGCAAAGTGTATGATATTTATTTCAAAACAATTATTTTAAAAAAGTACAGACGTTTGCTTCCTCTTAAGTTTTACCGAAAAACGAAACAAACTATATAATGTTAATTTTTTTGAAAATTATTTTACTAAATGGACGTTACGCTAATCCTTAATGTAATAGGCTACTTTTTATTATATACTGTAAAGAATGGTTATGTTACTGGTTAAGTTTAAGCAGCAGCTCAAGCCTAGGTCCGTTCCCTGGGCGTGGAGCCCTTGAGTACGCTGCTCGCGCGATAAAGTGACACAAAATCTTACATCACTGCGACAACATTACAAATATATCACCTCCACACACGTGCACGCATACACATGCAAGTGGAAGGGTTTTATTTTTTCCCTTATCAAACTGAAATAGTTTAGAAAATTATCCGATACGAAGTATATATAAGTTGTTGAGGTATGTATGCTTGGTACACATATATGTTTCAACAACTCATATATTTAGGAATAATTAGCTTAGGTTAGCTCAGATAGGTCGCGAATTGCATGTATCAGGCAACAGCCCAAGCCGAGGTGTGCCGTGCACCCTTGAGCGAGTTGTCAAATAAAATCGGCTGAGTGCCTTAAGCGCTCGTCTTAATAGTCCAGTGAAGCTGTTAAGACTTTGCTAGGTCAATAGCTTAGTCAGTTCGAAAAAAAGGGTTAAGTTTAATATAACTTAACAAGTTGCAATATGCTTCGGCATTCACGATACGGTTGGCAACCCTACTGACAACCACCATTATGATGTGTCGAGCAGATTCAAGAGATAATGGAAAAACGAAAAACAATATCAACATTCTATCATTCACAATGATATTGGTTAACATGTGTTAACGATATCAGGGTTTGTTCTCATAGAATTATCTCAAAACTGATAATATAATGTATAAGACATAGATAATAAAGAGAAATTGATAAACATTGTAAGTAGAATGAATATTGTATTCTTTGAATGGCTTTGAAGCTACCGTGACTACAATCTCATCTGATATAAAAATTTTACGTGTCACGCTAAGCTTGGAAAGGGAACTTGTCCACACCGGATCCAACAAACTCATGTTTGTTTGTTACGCTTTCACGTCTTAAATCCTCAGCCGATGATTATGTAATTTTGGATACATGTTGCTACAAAAAACGACATGGAATTCATTTCATCAAAGAAGCCTACTGTTTCCGAGATATACATTAACGCGAGTGAAGCTTGCGAGCAAACGCTAGAATGTTATAAAGTTTAACTCTGATTTTATACTTTTAATCGATTATTGTTATTCGATACATCGATAAATGATAACGTCGTTATACTTTTATATGTTGGGATGATTAAAACAAAGTTGTTATTTGTATTTAATGTTTATTTTTCGACTAGCTGCATACATTCAGATTACGAATAAAAAATATATATCTATTACTAAATACATCACATCGTTACGCGTATAATCCCTTTTATAAACGTACAGAATAATTAGTCATTAAGTTGTTACATTTCAAAATGAGCTAAATCCAATTTTAGCCCTTCCCTATATTTTACGATATTATTCAAGATATTCAAATTTTGTACATGTGAAATATGAAGATCAATAATAAAAAAAGCTAAAAACCTTATGAAAGTCAAAATTTGAACTTCGTCCTCGGTGTGTAAAAACTGGAAAACTTAAAAAAATATTGTCCGGTGAAGCTGTAAAGACCTTGCCAGGTCAATAGCATAGTCATTTCGAGAAAGAAAAAACTGTACATGTTATATGAACTATTCAAATTGAATTTAGCTCATTTTCAAATGTAACGACAGAAATATAGAGAGGACAAAATTTTTTAAATGCTATAATATAATAAAGAAGCTTCGAGAAGTCAGTTTTCAAGTACAAGGATTTATTACAAAACAAAATCAATATTGAAATGACGGTTGGTTACATTGAACATTACATAAATTAATTTTTCAATATTATTAATAGTGTAAACTGCATGATTGTTATAAAGCGTTGTAGGTTTTCACTCTAGTATGCTCCTTCTTATTATTGTTATTATATTATTCATCGGACTGTTGACTGTTGCATTATCCACAATTGTAAATAAATATAGGAATCTAATATTGGCAATTTTTTTTACTTTATTTTTCGCAACCATTCTTTTAGATTATTACTGTCATTGTCGAGTAGTTAATATTATTACAAGGTAGTGTGGTGCGATCATTTCAATGTCAATGTTAATGTTCCAACAAGATGGTGGCTCCCTTGTTACAACTTTCTAGGGAATTTTTGTGGCATATCGGAATTCATGATCCGTGGTATTATTTTCCATTCATTTCACTTATGCACAATAAACAAACATACATTAAACATGTATTACATAAAACATCACCAATTTTACACAATATAGAGTTCAAGTAACACAAGATTATGAATAAAATACAAAATCTACTACATTACAGACTAAAATCCCGCCAAAAGCTCTGGCATTTATTTATCCTTAATCTATCTGTGTTATACAGATAATATAATAGGTATTTATACCTATATTTGTGTTCTGTGCATCTATATTCAGGGGGTCAAAAGGTTTTGGGAGGATTGTATACTCGATTGTATTTAGGCAAGATTACATACTTAATATAGGCATCTATCAGCGATTGCTTTTGGGCAATATTCAGTTACGTAATAATGAACTACAAACCCTATATAATGAAAACATTTCATATGCCATTTTTTATTCAAATATAATTTGTTCTTGATTTTTATATACAATATAACTTGATATGTGTCGTTACATTTGAAAATGATTTAAATTGAATTTTATTGGTTCATATAATATGTTTTTTTTTTAAGATTTCCAGTTTTTTATATGCTGAGAACGAACTTCAAATTTTGCTGTCCAAAAGTAGGTAATAAAAATTGATGTAGGTAGTTTATTTCTATTTTATATTATTTTTTAGCGTTATAAGTGTTCCCAATTCCCCCACTACCTACTACCCCCTACATGTATAAAATTTGAAAATCTTGAAAAATAACGTTAAATATTAGGAACGGCTAAAATTGGAATTAGCTTATTTTTGAAATGTAACGACTTATATAACGAAATTGAAGGGAATTCGAAAATATTCGTTATACCAAGTAATTTGCTTAACGAGGTTTGTTACATAGAGGTTAGGTTGGACTACGATTCGTTATAACAAGGTAAGAAAATCTATTTATTATCCTCAACATTACGTAGACACCCAGTTGCTTACCCTGTTGAAGCGAACGATTTAAGAATCACCTTTTTAATTTTTAAGCCATTGTGACTTTAAAACTAAGAACAATCACAAACAGCAATGTTTACATTACTTAGCATCAAGTAACAATGACCGTCTTGCTAACAATTTAATGTTTCTGAACCTGTCGAGCCATGAATTATTGTAGAATTAAGTGAGAATAATCGATACGATACGTTATGTTAAAGGTTGAAAAAAAATGTTAATTTGAGGCCTACAATACGTTCTACAATATTCTGCGATGATTATAAATCCGTATAAAGAGGTTTTTGATAAACGTATTCGTAATGTGAAGGTATTTGCATTAGCTCTTACTGGCAGTCCTAGGAGATATCGAAAAATTCGTTAGATCGGGGAATTCGTTACATTGAGGCTTGTTATATTAAGGTTACACTGTATACAGTGATCTAGAACTAATCTAGATGTACACGTGACAAAATATAAGAGAACCGCCACCGCAGTGTTACCGCCACCGCTGTTTTGTTTCGGAAGTTTAATCGAAATAGATAGTTCACCACGGCCAGATATCAATCATAGGGTCCACGTGTAGATTGTCTGTACTTGGCCAACTTCAGTTGCGGTGGCGTTAATATGTAATTCCTTCGTGGCAATGTGTTTGATATCGTCCGTCTCAGTTCGGTTAGCCGCCCCAACAAACGGTCGGTAGGTACACCGTGGGGTTTTAGTCCGTGCGAGTCGGACATAACCCACTCTCTCCCCCGGGAGGGTGGGTATCCATAAAGGATTTCCCCATGTTAAAAAAAAGACTTGTAAAACGTAGACTGCGGTGGTTTTAATACGTAAGTGCCGTTTATTCTTATATTTATATATTACTAGCTGACCCGTGCAACTTCGTCTGCACCAAATAGGTTATTATCTCGTAGGGTTCAGCCTGCGTTTGTTGCAATGTAAGCGGAAAAAATGTAATTATTTACGACATCACATTAGAAACCTCAAAAATAACAGTATTTGTCCACTATTTAATGGATGTTATTATAGATATAAACCTTCCTCTTCAATCACTCTATCTATTAAAAAAAACCGCATCAAAATCCGTTGCGTAGTTTTAAAAATTTAAGCATACATAGGGATATAGGGACAGAGAAAGCGACTTTGTTTTATACTATGTAGTGATGTTTGTGTGTCCCTACAATGCTGATAGCGATGGAGTTAGAGACACTACCATTTCGCATGACTATAGAATATATAAAAGCTGAGCATACGTGTCACGCCTAAGTTTGACACAATGGCATTTGTTACATCTAGTTTATAGTGGTCATAAACAAGTCAGACACGAAATAAATCTAAGAATAAAATAAGTCTCGTATCAGAAATCATATAAAACGTTTAATACACAAAACAGTATATTACAAACTATATTAACACAGTTCAAATGAGATAAAATTAAGTGTCAGTGATATTGGATGCAATCTTCAGTTCTACGGCAAAATACTTCTCCTGTAGCGGATACAAACGCATCGCGAGTCGCACCAGCTGCCTCGGCTCCGGCTGTACTGATATGTCGCCGGGACTCGAACCCGGGACCGCCGTGCACGCGTTCTGGTACTCACGAGCGTTCGCCTCGGACGGATCGAGGATCCATTGGGCGTATCGACATAACAAACGATGTCTAGAAATGTAAAAAAAACTCAATCTAATAGGGTGTGACCATATGTAAAAAATAAATTAGCAAAACAAATCATAAACTAAAAAAAATACAAAGCAAAACATAATGAGTTCTTTGAAACCATTCTTAGAATATTTAATAATGTTCGCACATCTTCCATTATTCTACATATAAAATAACTAGCCTCTGCCCGCGACTTTGTTCGCGGGGAATAGTTACTTTGTGTTAACGCTAACACGCAGCGGAAGCTCTGAAGAGGAAGAAAAAAATCCCGATTTTGAAACATTCTTCATTGGTGCTCCGCTTCTACTGGTCTTAGCGTGATGATATATAGCCCATAACCATTCTCGATAAATGTGCTATATAACACTGAAAGAATTTTTCAAACTGGACCAGTAGTTCCTGAGATTACACGCTACAACATCAGAAATTCACAAACTTTACCTCTTTATATTATTATAGTATAGATAAAAGACACTATTTAAAAAGCTCGCCAAAACATGATCTGAAGTCGCACTAGATCCATGTGACGTCACACATCAATGTCCAATCAAAGTCACGGGAAACTCCGATCACAAAGTATCGACTATCAATGATTTGTTTGTTTACCGATTTTCTTTATATGTTTTTTGTTTAACTGCTATTAAAAAGATATATATTAATGCAAAAACATATTTGGAAACATTTTACTTTGCGTCTACTAATCTAAAATTTTTTTTTTTTTTTGTATAATCTAAACCTCAATATTATAATTTAAAATGATAATAAATTTGACTGCAAATTTCGACCAACCGTTAATAATAACAAATTAACAATAGAAATTGCATAAATAACAGACCTCGGTGTGGGCGAGGGTGGTTGCGACTGCAGCGAGACCACACGCAGTAGGGAACGTGTGGGGGGCGTCGCCCAACTGCAGAGCAACGCACGTGCGGCCGTGCACGCGACCCCCGGACCCCCCACGACACCCGAACCCCCCGCGACCCCCGGACCCCCCGCACGTGCGCACGCACGCATCGCGACGCATATCCACACCGCTACAATTGCATCGTTCTCATTGCTGTACGGAATAATAACGCACTTATAATATTTTTGAATATCCACAGTCATGTGGACGCTTGTCAAATTTGTTAATCATTCATAAGAACGAGTAGAAATGGCCAGGTCCAAAAAAACAAAAAAAATAATAATTTAGAAACCATACATTTTTGTCGGTGGAATAATACAATGTACATACGAAGCGGCAAATTTTGCGAAGACTACGAATGAATAGACTTTAATATATATATATATATATATATATATATATATATATATATATATATATATATATATATATATATATGTAGCGGGCACGGCGGACGTTGTCCCGCCCTGATTATAAAAAAAAACCTGGACAAATTATAGACCAAAAAGTTCCTCGTGCATCACTTTATCAACTGGTGAAAACAGCATAAAGATCCGTTCAGTAGTTTTTGAGTTTATCGCGAACAGACAGACAGACAGACGCGGTAGGCGACTTTGTTTTATACTATGTAATGATATCCACATTTGTATTTATGAGAATCGTATTTAACGTAAATCTCCTTTTTTTAAATCTTTTAGTCACAGATGTTAATAATTTTATATAAATACTAGTTTTGTTCGTGGCTCCGCACGCGTTAATGTAGGCTTCAAATTTTCATGATGGTCGGTTAAGTAGCTAAGGCGTGAAAGCGTAACAAATAAACAAATCGACATTCGTATTTATAATATTTGTTAGGATCAAGATTTAACACGAGTTGAAACGATGGTCACACTTGTCACTAATTTAATTTCAAAAACTAGTGCCACAAAATAAAACCATAATTATTTGTTCAAAATACAAAACACTTTAGATTCAATTTAAATCCTAACTGGGTACGAATGAACGTCAAAATTCTACCATCGGTATCCGAAACATCCCAATTATCTAGTAGAACCAGGAATTAATACGATGGATTTTTTAAAATACAATTAACTTCAATTACATTAAGTTCATTGATAAAATAACAAAGATTAAAGAGGCGATACTCACTAGAGTATATTCGCAGCGGGTAATGCCAGGAGTGCTGCGTACAGTTGTTCATGATCGTGCGCGTGCGCAACCAGAATTCCATACGCTGCGTATATCCGTGAGCGCACCACAAGAGGTCCCGCCTCCCGCCACGGACACTCCCCCCACCGCCCACCCACCTCCTCCCAATCCCCACCATCTGTTGGGTATATTTTATATATACACTTACATATGTCGACAAGTTTGTTGTTTCTTCGGGGCAATCCTCGGAACGGCTAATCCGATTTTGATGAGAAATTTAATCGCAATTACAAAAAAAACAGAGTCTTTAATTAAGCTTTGCCATTGGAATTAGGCAAAAGTGGTATAATTTAAGTTTAGTAACTTAAAATTAATATAAGTGCTAAGTAGTACAAAACTATAATTTAAAAAATGGAAACGACCCATAACTAAACCAGAGACTAATAATTTAACTCTCATAAAAGAACGGCGTCGCGTATACTGGCTACTTTTATTTAAAAAATATAATTTCAAGTAAAATAAATAGTGTAAGAGGTTTTTGGCGGAAAGTTTTGTGGTTACGTAGTGATTCTATTTTTAACCACCTGTATTATAAGTTTTAAAATGTAGATCTGAAATAACAACATAAAATTAATTTACAGTTACCTCAAAATTAAACCATTGCAATTTATAATAGTCTACTCAACCTTTTTAGTACCTATATTTCAGTGGACGTATACATATATGTTGTCTAAACTACAAATAGATGAGGCCAAAATAAAATATTTTATTTTATTTATTTAGGAAAACTTACAGCTAATACTAGTGAAATAACAAATAAATAACAGATAAACAATATATGAAATAAAAGATATAATCAGTTAATTTAGTCTTAATTATTTAAAATGGACAATTATTAATTTCAAATTAAATCGAAACTTCTATTTTTAAGCAGATTAAAACCGCTAGCAGAATAAAAATCACATTCTTTATACATGGCATAACCAAAACCGAAACAAATTTTCGTGAGTGAGTGAGTAGTAGTGAGTACACTGTGTAATAAATAATTATTATATTAAGGTAAAATTGTAAATAAAATATAAATCAATTATATATTACGTAAAAATAAAAGTATTAAAAATAGATTGAAAAAAAGTAACATGGCCCATGAGGGGATCGAACCCGCGACCTTCGCGTTATTAGCACGACGCTCTAACCAACTGAGCTAATGGGCCGATGTGTCAACTTTCGAAGTTATCTAACACATGACTACGTATCGAATATTGTTGGAATGTCAACACAACCTCGTAATATTGTCTGTTGCTCTCTATGACAACACTACCTCTGTTGTTATGTCAGATGGAACTTCCTCTTTCCTTCAACATATCAATATACGTCCGTGCACCGTGTTTTATTGTTCCTTGCTAGCTAATCGCATCCTATACATTAATCAACAGTTTGCTAACAAATATACTAACACACTTTATTCATACGTAATAGAAAAATATAATTCATATGATTTTAAATCGATAAAATAATCGAATTATATATATAAATCACATGTTTAAATTTATATATGATCAAATTATGTGATAAAAGCATAAAGGGCGTATCAACATAGTTAAGGTTTATGCCAAAAGGCCTTATAATTATTTTTGTGCTTTTATAATTATTAATAATTAAATTGTATTTTTGGAATAATGTCCTGAAACGATTAATAAAAAGCATTATGCGTTCTTTTGGCTTCGCAAAGCACAATTCACCTATATACATTCTACATGTGAAACGCAATATACTTGAAATAATTACCGTGGTCTATTGCTAAAAACGTACATTTTTGTAATAAATACAATTGTAATATCGAAATATTAAAAATTATGGTATTTATTGTCGGCGAAAATATTTAGCGCAAATTGGCTTTATTAGTTGCATATGTTCGTGTATTCGTTTTAACAAAGCTAGCCTTTAAGAAGTTTATAAAACGGTTCCAATTCACTTATTATTTTTAATACTTCGCTAGTAAAAACTCAACTTCTAAAAATTAATAACTCTAGAATAAATTTGATCCTCATACTATAATTTTAGCATGTGAATTAATAATATAAGTGTTAGTTCATTATTCTAAAGCTATTTACTGTGAATAAAGATTTTTGATTTGACTCATCAAAGTTGGGGCCACAGAATTATATGCTATATTATCTATGACAGATCAAATATAGCGTCGTTCAAAGTAGACTTATTGCCTGGATTGAACATGAATTACCGAAGCACTCCAGGTTTATACTCGAAAATTATAAGTTCAGCCTTATTAATTCTTTACTCATTTCCTTCAACGTCGAATGTAATTTTATATTGAAATTTAGATTTTGTATATTTACATAATTTCATCACACAAGGAAAAAGCGTTATGCATCCATGCGACTCTCTCTCTGTAATCTGTATACTTTCATAATTTCTTCAATAAAAATAACTTAAAATATAGAACCAAAAAAAAAAAATACATGCTGTATTTTAAGAGATATATTCAATCGTTAAAAACTAGATATAACATAGTTAATTATAACCAATATAAAAAGTGCTAAATAAATAAAACAAAAACATAACAAACACTTGTAATGAAACTTTCCACGTGTTTAGTTTATACATCTACACTTATGTATGAAGGGAGACAGAGCAGCGTAACGCTTTTTTCTTATGTGACGATTTCTTTTAGTTAATCCCTAGTATAAACGGCGTTAAAGATTTTTTTTTTTCAAAATGTTATCATTACCTTTGTGATCGATGAAGGCTTTAACACTAGCGTCGGCGATTTGCGCAAAGTACTCGAGGGCAGTGAGCGCGCCCGCAGCGGACACGCAGGCACGCGACGAACGCGCGTCGCTCGTACGGACCCATTCTAACCACACCTGATTTAAACACACAATTTAAAGTTATCTACCTGATTATCTATAATAACCATAAATAAACACGATTTCTTTTATAGAATTCACCATCATCATCAGCTTTTAAGAGACCCTCTTTCTAAAGGAATGCACAATCACCACGCTAGACTACGACGTATTGATGATTACATACTCCGAGAAATCATCAGCTTGCCGCATACGATAATACTACAAGGACATTTCTCAGGTTCAAGTTTCTTCATCATGTTTTCTTTCACCGTCAGCTGACAGTGTTACCAATTTAAATTAGTAAATGTACGCAAATTCCGAAAGATTCATAGGTACATGTCGGGTTTCCACCGGTCAAACCGCTCGAATCGGTCAAATATTTAATAATGCCGCCTGAGGTTAACTGAAGATATAAGCCAAAAAAATATACTAAATCAATAACTAACTATAGAATATTTCACGCAACAAAGATTATAACAAGTGATAACATAAATCACGTATCACGACCGTTATACGTCTGAAATGATTGCTTACATATCACACAGGCGTTATTCAAGCTTGCGGTAGTCAAGCTACGTCATAATTTGCAGAATTCCAACGCAACCAACTATCTACAAGGTTCGAGTAAAATTCAAATTTATAGCATTAAAAAAATGATATAATAGTACGCGAATGTGAAAATTTATTACAATTGCAGTTTATTTGTCATTGCTGTAACTCGTTACGTTTGCATGTTCTTATTAAATATCATATGTAACTGGACGTGATAAATCACTCGTGATATAACAGTGATAAAAATAGCTTTATTATATTCTAGTATATCAAAGTAGTTAGAATGTAAACGAATTCTGAAGTATTGCTTCAGAGACATACTGAAAGATTCTTCGGGAACAAAGTTCAAATCGTGTGGTGTCAATAGCCAGGTGATTAGAAATTGATTGCCTCCATCATGTTACAGTTTTTTTTTTGTCTTTTATGAACAGCTTAGAGTCATATTATATATCCTGCAAGAGGTGTACCAACTCTGCGTGTCCAGGAGTAAAATTCTAATATAACTGGATCGTAAGGACCGCAGTTCTTCTGGGGTTAGTTACATATAACTGAATACTATAATGATGAGTTTTTGGCGGGATCTTGGAATGCCATGTAGTGGCCTTTATATTTTATCCATAATCTTGTGTTATTTGGCTCTATATTGTGTAATGTTGGTGGTGCTTTACGTAATACAGTTTGGTTGTTGTGCACAAGTGAAGTGGATCGGAAATAATATCACGGAGCATGGATTCTGACTTGCCACAAAAACTCACAGAAAAGTTCTAACAAAACGGCCACCATCTTGTTAGTTCATTGAAATTATATCAAGAAACTTGTAATATCGTTACTCACTTGACAATGGCAGTAATAGTCTACTAGGAGACTGGTTGCCAATAATAAAATAGAAGAAATACTATACTGATAGTATTTAAATAATTAGTTTTAATTCCTGGAATGACTATAACCGTAAGGGTTTAGGCTCCATACAAACGAATGTAGACGTACCGATGCACTCGTCAACAGACTGTTAAAATAAATAATAGTTTCAAAAAACACGTTTTCATATAAAATCCAACTATGAAACGGAAAATAAAATTTAATAAATTTGGATTAAGAATAGTGTAAATTAGAAATAAATGTATATTTTTGTAAAAAGTGACAAAAAAATGATAAAAATACTGATATCTGGAGGTGCTGATATTAACATGCGATGCGTCACTGTTAATATCAGCAAAATATTTTTAACTTTTTTTTTTCGGATTATTGCATTGTCATCGACCTTTGACAGGTGTGCAAAGTTTGAATTTAATCTGATCGTTCAAAGTAGGACAAAATCGAGCTTAAAGGGGTCGGTTACATACATACATACAGGTGAAGGTAATAAAATTGTGATAAAAACGTATTTAAAAAAATTGAAAAACTTGAACAATAACAAAACAATTTATTGTCAACTATAATTTTAAAAATTTGGCTACATATTTAAAAGCATGATTCCTCATTTTGAGATCTAGATTTTGAAAAAATATCCGAAGGGTTGATAAAACAAAAAGTGAAATGTCATCTCATATCAGCAAAGATGATAGTTATTTATCTATGTTTTTTGGTTAATAATAAACATTTGCTTGCATAAGTTTCGCAGATTGGAATTAAAGTTTTTCAGTGTTGATGAAGACCCTCCAGATAAAGATACATAGAAAACATTAGATTATATAATGTAAACAAAAAGAAACAATACTAACAGGTAAGGCAGCCGTTGCCGCCGGCTCTATGCACATGATCACGATCGCCCGACTGAGTAACTCTTCGATTTCCCCCTCAGAATGTTCTAACCATGGCGCTATAATAGAACACACATTAATAATAAATAGTAAACGTAAATGTAAAAAGACATCATAATGAACAATAATAACAATCGATCCGGGAACAATCTCCCGGCCAGTGTGTTTACTATGATATGGAGTCCCTTAAGCGCAACGTGTAGAGATACTTACGCAGGCCGGCATGACAGCGGCATTCAAATCGTGTACCACCGATGGAACACGTAGCACGGAACGTGTTAACAATAGTGATGAAGAAATAACAATGAAAATGAATCAATACGGTGCTATGGTTTTTTTTAAGATTTCTCAAATATCAGGAATGGGTCAAATGCACAATAACACGAATAAAGGCGCGTGCAAAAGTAAGTGTTTAATTTAATTACCTAGGTGAGTGATCGTGTTGAGCATAACGGTGGAGTGTGGGGAGGCGTGCGCGGCGAGTGCCGGCACACACGCACTGCGCACCCACTGCGACACGCTGCGCACGCGCTTCTCCCGCGCCGCGCCCGCACACCGCGCCCACTCGCACACCGCCTCGGGGCGCATGCGCAGACCACACGCGTGCATTACCACACTGCGTCACACCAAACACTCATAACTATATAAACACCGTGCCAAATATAATCTATACTAGTCGCTGTGGGTATAAAATGACAAGTCTACTTATGTTTATACAGTGCGCGACGCAGAGTGCCCTAATTACACGCAACGAGTACAGTGGCGAGACAGTGCTCTCGGCCGAGTGCTCGGTACATATGAACATCATGACGAGTGTTCGGCCGAGTGCTAGCCCGAACAGAGTGGCGAGAGAGTCGATAGAATCACGATTCGTTTGCTAGACTCGCTATCCTGCTCGGCACGTATGAGCATACACTCGGCTGTTACTCGCCTACTCGTTCGTCAATTCTGTGCGCAATTTATTTTATATTTTACCAACTTAACAATTAAGTTTTATTCTGAAAGGGGGTAATACGGGTAAAAGGGAATTTAGACACAATTATACAATGGATTCAATGCCTCAAACTATATGTATGCTCCTGTGGAATTTTTCATCTTACAATGATAAAAACAAGCAAAAGCGTGATGCAGCATATATTGCAATCGTAAATAAAATGAACATCAACAACTTTGGAGTTGTCCGTCCGTCGGTCAGTGTCTGTAATATATACTCGCCACTAGCATAAACACCTACTCGTTCTTCCGACTCTCTCGGCCTAGTATCATTTTATTGTCTCGCCAATGCACTCGTTGCATTTGTGTGAACGGATCTTCCACACTTCACCTTTTGTACTGGTAGCAGCGTCGTAAAATAAATTTTGTTGAAATATAAATAGTTATCATAATTACGTAAACGGTAAAGACATATCAAGTGTCACTACATTATTACATTTTATTTACTGAACTCTGACCTCTGTCATACTTACATGTGTACATGTACTCATCATATACATATCATAGCTGGCCTTTATTGTAACAGTCTTCTGTTTAGTTTTATTTTTGAAGTTATACTTCTTTAGGCGCGTTATGAAAAAATGATGAGAGTGAAATTTTAAGATGCGCGGACATCTGTGACACAAAATTAACAGTATGAAGCTGTCTGCTTAACCGCTCACCTGAAGTTAGCTATAGTCAACATTTTGTTTCTTTGTATTTGTTGTTCGTATTTCTTTGTATTAAAACTTTCAATGTGTTAAATACCTTTTTTTCTATTGTTAGTGTCGTTTTTTTCTACAAACGTAGATTAAGGCGAAAGATAAAATTTTTGAACAGATTGTTATCTTGTTACGCCAAAGAAGTATAACTTCTAACGCGTGTACATAAGTACACACACACTTTTTTTTTATTTTTAAACTAGAACACCTCTCCCATTTATGTTATGTACCTACCTAAAACATAATAATTTTTTTGTCTGACTCTACTTTTGGTAATCACTCACACAAATGCAAAGGCGAGCTTACGCCTCGCCGATTTTACAATTGGTGATAAGTGACATACTTGAACTGTGGGATGGTGTGGTACGGCTGTGCAGGGTTGTGGTGGACAGCAAAGAACCTCTCCAGAGCTTCATCCAGGGCCAGTCCCGGAAGCCGCCACCACGGCAACTTAGTAGCTTCTTCAAATGTCTAACATCATTGAAAATATGTAATAAATTATGCATACGAGTAGAATTCGAATCAAATCGAATTAAACATTCGAATAAACCCAATTATTTGAATATTTTTTCTTCAAGCAATATAAAGTGAATAATCATTTATTATTAAAAAAAAAACTCCCAAAACTACTAAGTCTACTTGAATTGTATAAATTATTCAAGACTGTGGAATATTCAACTCGATGTTAGATTTCTTTTTTTTTTGCAAACCATACTTATCTTAAACTGAGTTGTCGAATCAAGCTTCTTACGAAAATATATATAAGTACGAAAATATTGTATTAAAGTTTAAAAATTTATTTCAATAAATAATAAATAAATAAAATAATAAAAAAACAATAAAAAAATAGGCTGGAATTAAATATTAAGGAATACAGAAAGATCCTATCTATATATATATATATATATATATATAAATTCTTCTGTACTTGTGTAAATTAATGTAATTTTTTTGTATGTGTTCACGTTGATTCAAGAATAGTTTAGATTCATATTCGACCCGGTAGGTGGCGCTGTGGTTGTCTTTTAGGATTTTTTTATTATCAAGGTAGGACAATACCCGCCGGACCGGCCAGTTCTATTATAAATTCCTCATCATCAGAACAGTTACCTTGGTTTCGTGCGGCAGCTTGGTTCCGGTGAATAAATACAATAGAGATGCAAGTCGTGGAGCTAATCGCACGATATTGTCTCTGTCTTCATCCTCCAAGATCCAAGTTTCTGCGAGGGTATTACACCAAGCTCGACAGCACCATGACGTCAGTTCCTTATCATTTACATTGCTTATCTAAAACAGAACAAAGACACTATCACGACAGTCAGGCACTGTGACAGTGTGTGTACAGACATCATCGCTTCCACTACGATTGATAGGTCATTTATTGAAGATATTTACCAAACATTTTTTTTTAAGTTTTACAAGCTCGCTCTTGGCCACGATCTCACCTGATGGTAAGTGACGATGAGGCCAACGATGGATCGCGCTTAGCCACTAGATGTCTGTTCACTCTAGAACACCTTTTCTAGAACTTGTCTATTGTAGAATTGTCTACAAACTTCTTCATCCCACATCCCATTCTCTTATTGAAGCTAATTACTGCCATTATCAAGTGGGTAATCTTAATATATATATTTCTTGTGTGCGTGTGTATGTGACTGAACTCCTCCTAAACGACTGGACCGATTTTGATGAAATTTTTTGTGTGTGTTCGTGGAGATTCGAGAATGGTTTAGATTCACAATTGGACTCGGTAGGTGGCGCTGCAGTTGACTTTTAGGATTTTTTTTATTATCAAGGCAGGACAACGTCCGCCCGGTCCGCTAGTACTTATCTAAATTTTTTCTGTACATGTGTATGTCACTGAACTCCTCCTAAACGGATGGACCGATTTTGATGAAATTTTGTATGCTTGTTTCAGTGGATCCGAGAATAGTTTAGATTCATTGAATAGATTCATTCCATTGGACCCGGCAGGTGACGCTGCGGTTGGTTTTTAGGATTTTTTTTAATTATCAAAGCAGGACAACGTCCGCAGGGACCGCTAGTATTATTATGTGTTTTGTAAATTCTTCAGTATTTCAACAACATGGCACCCTTGTTAGAACTTTCCAGAGAGTTTTTGTGACATATCGGATATTATTCTCCATGCAACGTAAGATTATGAATAAAATGAGCCATATTACAGATTAAGACCTGGCTAGGAACCGCCCTCAAGTTGAAAATCTGTCGCCATGACTTGTCGGTGTATTCCGATGGCTGCACTTAAGAGAAAGTCCCTCTCTAGGTTTAGCGTATTTACCATCTAAGACCACATCAGATGAGATTATTGTCAAAATCAAAAATACTTTATTCAATTTATACCCTAAGAAGGCACTGATGAACGTCAAAACTACCACCGGCTCGGACAAATAACCCACTCATCGAGAAGAACCGGCAATAAACTCGATCCGGTTCATCATTATAACACATATATACCACGTGAAAGGTTAGACACTCGCAGTATTCTAGGATATGACACTTCATAGTCACATTTAACACATAAAATAATAATCTCAAAACAAATACTAATAGACAACAAAGAGAATCTCAGGTAAAGATTGTTCTAAGAATTCCAAAAGTATGGATAATAACTTAAATATACCTAGGTTGAATGACCGGTGATAAAACCTGCGAGCGGCGACCCGGAGTTAATAACTTTCAATAATAAGACGGACAATATACCCTTTTGTTTGTTCAAACTTCGAAAAATTATCCTTTGTTAGTTGGTTGGCTTCACTTTCAACTCGCTTTCATTTCACACTGTGCTTTAACATAGACACTTAGCGGATTGAGCAAATTTTTGTATGTTTCTAGATAATTAGGTCAAATATTAAGCACCAATTTATTTTATTGATTTATAACGAGAAATAGCCTTTTGACACCAAAACCTGTTTGATATAATACTTAAATTTACAGTCCGGCAAAGGCTGAAACCGATAACGGAAGAAAACATCCCATCTAAAACACCTGTCTAACCATATAGGCCCAGTAACAGTTCCTACACCAATTACGGAGAACCAACCCAGTGTACGAACCTGTAGTGCTGGCTGCAGAGCTTTCCCGAAGCACCACTGGTACCTGTCCCAAGGTAAATGTCGCAACTCAGCGAGTAACGCTGAGACCTGCACCCGGCTTTGTTGGGAGCCGCTGCTTTGAACGCTCATATATATCTGTATTGACCAATCCCACGCTTGCTGGAGTATGCAAACCTCGCTACCTAGATATTAAAATGAAATATAAAAAACTATCCATTGCCGAAAAAAAAATCATCGATTCACTCAATTTGATATGTCAGTCACAAGACCAAAGTGATGACAAAAATATTAGCCTGCTTCATTGTGCTAATCGGATTATCAAGTTTTAGTAAAGTTAAGAAAGATAGCGCTATATTTGTATATTGGATACCAAAATCTTCATACAAGTCTATAAAAAATTATAACTATTGTAGTTTACGTTATGGCTAGTACATAGCCTAAATTTTTTAATTGACATAATACAGTCAAGAGTGTAATACAATTATTATTGGAATCTATAATTACCATTTATTTAACCAAAAGTTGTCTCGATGTTATACATATACAAATTATACATACATATAGAAGATTTTATACGTGAATTTGTATTCTGTATATCTATATTCAGAGAACTATACATATCAGCATTTAATTTTCTTTTTAATTCGAACTGACTACGCTTTGACCTAGCAAGGTCTTAACAGCTTAACCGGACTACTAAGGCGAGCGCTTAAAGCACTCAGCCGATTTTATTTGACAACTAGCTCAAGGGTGCACGGCACACCTCGGCTCGGGATATCAGCATTTTAAATAATAGAAAAATTATGATTACCTGGACAGTCGAGCATTATATCCTGTATGGTATGTAGGAAGGTGTTCAATAGAGAGGTATAAGCCTCCCCGTCCCCCGTGGAGGGCAACAGCGGGGGCGCGGCGGGGTGGGGGGATACCCACGCGCCCCACGACTCCTCTAATGCCGACCACGCACACTTACCCACTGCGAACGATTATTCATAATATTTTATTTTATTTATTCATACAAGTTTATTAATGAAGACTATCATTACTACACAAACGCACAAGAAAACAACGAAATATATATAAAACAAAAGAAACAACTATCAAGCTAATTTAAGCCCCTGACTTCGTTCTCGTGTAAACAGTTGTATTTCTTTATCACGATTAGCTGTGGATTTTATTACTTTAAAAAAAAGAAATCTTATCAATAACTTTTCGAGCTTTTAAATTTCCTCTGTTTATGTTATGATCACTACTTAGCCTGCTTAAAAGGTTTGCATGAAACAAGAATATATTTAAAAAATGTTACCGCAAAGTAAAAAAAAAATGGGTTAAAAAATCTTCATATAAAAAGTGATATGGAAAACAATACGGACATCTTCAAAAATATTGTAGAATTGACTTTCAGCTCCCATTTAATATCAATGCATGGCTACATTGTAACGGGAAGTTTTGGCTTCATTTTTTTCGTAACTAGTTGTAATTTTTTTTTATTCGAACTGGTTACGTTGTTGACCTAGCAAGGTCTTAACAGCTTCACCAGACTACAACTAGTTGTAAATAAAAGTTACCTCTCTCGGGCGTATAACTGAGCTTGAGCGCGGCGGCGACGAGCGCACGCAGTAGAGCGCGCAGTACGCTCGCGTAGTGCGGCGCGTACGCGGCGTACTCCACGATCGTCTTTACCCCTTTCAGACCGGTACGCGCTTCCCACCACAACACACCCAACTCACGGACCAACTGACACAACTGAAATTAATATTATACACAGTTCTATATGTAGTTTTATTTTATATTTCCTAGCTTTGTTCTTGATGTGTGCGATTGTAGGGTGGAGAAATGATAGTCCAGAATATAAACTAAATTTCGATTTATTCATTTGGACAGTTATACGTGGGTTAGTGCCGGAGTCTATACAATGACTGAACTCAAAGGTGGGGGCCGTGGACCAAAATGCGTCTTATTTCACGATATCAAGAATAATGCGACAGCACTACTACCACGTATAGATAAAAAAATATGTGCGGTTTGAATACTGTAAGGGTTGGAGTTTAACGTAATGCTACTCCCATATCTGCAAAACGAAGCTTCGACTACTTATCGCGGCAAAATTAACGTCAAAAATTATTCCAATTAAGGCGCCGATTATAGGTTGCCACACCTGTGTCTTCGCAATGACACGAAAGTATCGTCTGCTAAACTCTTCTGATGTGTGTAAAAACCGCCAGGTCAGTTATCGTGCTGCGTCTATGAACACGCATATAATTTGGCGGTTCATAAGGATTTTAGTTTTTTTTTATGATCTTCGAAAATTTGAAGATGTTGAAAAATAACGATAACTATTAGGAACGGCTAAAATTGGATTTAGCTCATTTTGAAATGTAACGAGACATATATTAACGGGAGCAAAATGTGCTTACCTTTTCGTAGGGCACGTCGTGAGCGCAGCGTTGCACGGCTTGCGTGATGTGCGTCCAGTGCGTGGGGGGGAGCGTGCACGCGAGCGACGCGCACGCACACCGTGCCACGTGCGCGCACACCTCCCCCGCGTCGAGCAGCGAGCGCGTGTGCACGCCCACCAGCTCCACCAGCACGTGCTGCGACCGCTCCGGCACCGGCCCCCACCGCTGCAGCGCTCTCAACAGCGCCTCCAGCACCTCCCGCCGAGACGCCCCCTCAGCGTGACCCGACCAACGGGACATTTCAAACTGGATTACACAATAACAATACAATACCTTCCTCCTCTTATGCGTGCCGCTACATTGCAAAATGAGTTAAATTCTATTTTAACTGTTCAATAACATTTTTAATTTTTACTAAGGTCTCCAGTTTTTATACAACGAAGTTCAAATTTTATCGCATATAAAGGTTATGGTTTTTCTATATGTTCTATTTTACGTGTACAAAATTTGAAGATTTTGAAAAATAACGTAATTGAATTTAGTTTAGCGAAATCTTAGAATACCATTCATAATCTTTTTTATATTTTATTCATAATCTTGTGTTACTCGGCTCTATTGTGCAATCTTCAATTGTCCACAATAACCGAACTATATTACGTAAAATGCCACCAATATTACAAAATACGGAATCTTGACACAAGATTAGGAAGAAAATATAATAGCTACTGTAGCGGGAATTAGCAGGATTAAAATGTTTATGCACTTTAGAGAGGCAGCTGAAGAGCAGATGGTCCGGCAAGTTGGTCTGCAGTAGGGCGGTGTAGAGGATTGGCCACTCTGAGGGCGGCAGGTGACGCGGCGCCACCAGCGCGGAGCAGTGCGCCTGCTGTAGCGTGCTGGTGCTGTGCCCTCCCCACCGCGACACCAGCTCCGCGCATGCGCGCCCTCTCCCGCATACCCACCGCTGGAAACCCACACTCATTCTCTGAACCACCATCTTTGATGTCCTTTCAAAGATAAAACTACGAGGTCAATTTCAATCATATTATCATATATTGAAAACTTAAATTACTTTTTTCGGACTCCCTACGCTAGCAAGGCCTTAACAGCTTCAGCGGACTACAATTTGAAAATGGTACAAAGTCAGATCTAAAGGACGAGTATCCAGTGTATTTGACAATTTAAAAATCAGAGCAGAAAGGTCTTCTGCTTTGTACTAAATAACAGGAAAGTTAAGCTCGTGACACCCGGCAGATGTGAATTAATTCTTATTATAAAAAGCAAAACAAAACCAATTGCAGTATGATTTATTTTTTTTGTCACTTTTAAATACATTAAAACCAGCACAATCTTTTTTAAATTAACAAATCAAATTTGTATATAACAAATAATACCTAAACATTTAAGAAATGTACATGTCACATAGAAAATTAAGAGATATACGGCAGTTCTACATATATGGCAGTTTTTGATTTTCCTGTAGGAAAATATTTGTTCTGGAGATATTTATTATCTTTTTTACAATAAACTGTAATATATCCTATGGACTCTATTAAGAATAAATGATATAATACGAGGTTATGAGTTTGAGATCATTAAGTACCTGGGCGATTAGTTCAGTCAAGGATAAGAGAGCGGAACTGGCCAGCGGGCAGGTTGCGCACGCGCACGCACTCGACGTACGCCAGATGCGCTCTAACACGCAAACACCCAACTCTGTACTATTGATGCGTCTGCGCAAATTATATATACATTACTGTTCCAGAACAATCCTCAGACGCAATAAGCAATTAATTGGCCTTTGGACTGCGGTACTTTTGAGATTGGTCCTATATAGTTAGCTGCACATAATAAGCTAATATTATAAAAACGTGGACTTTCGTAATATAAACACGGAAGGTTGTTTAGGGTTTATATATCACACGACAAAACTTACGGCAAAGGAAAGAACGGAAATTGTGTATGACATCTCATACGTCAAAACAACGTAACGTTTACGTTTAGTTACATATCTAACAGCTAATTTATTTAATTCTATATATAGATTGACTAGCATGAATAAATTGATTGAAATAGATTAATGACTTTACATTCCGTAGCAAATGTTTACAAGATAATGACGTCATTATAGTTTTTTGAGGTATAGAGTTATTACGAAACATCTGTAATACCTGAGGAGTGAATGTAGTGTAGCGGCGGAGCGAGCCGCGTGCGGACGTGCCCGTGACAACCTTCTCAGTGCCATGCGAGCGCTGCTCCTATATATTTAAAAAAATAATTAGAATAATGCTATCAATAAGAATATAATCATTATATTTTATATGGATATAACATTTCACAAAGGCGTACGACGATATATAATTAACTGGCAGTGTAAAATACATTGGAAACTGCCTTTTCAATTTACTTCTATGTTGCATGGAATGTCTCAAACCCATTTTAAACTTAGGATATTTCCTAAGTAATGAAATCTGTACACTGGTATAACTTATCACTGTTATACATAGATACATTTGTACATTTTTATTTAATCCTGTGTATTTTACGGCAAAACTTGTCGTTAAAAATAGACAATTCAGTTCTATAGAGGATTTAATATAAGCGTGATATTTATTAAACGCTACTTAAAAAGAAATATATCATCATTATTCGTATAACGAAGGAGAGGGAGAGAGTTCATACGTCGAACTGTTCTGGTATGTATAACATATTATAGTGTAAAGGCGTTACCACCATTATTAGTACCGGAACATATTAAATTTCCCTAATCCGGTAAACAACGTTCCGTTAAATTAAGTGAATGGTCATAGTCTCGTGTAGAAGAGAAATTTCACGCAAATAGTACTCCATATGGCAAAAGACGATACCTACGTTTTATCTGCAGTAATAAACTTTGTAAGAGGGGATTTCCGGAATCATTTATCCGATTCTAATTTTTTAAAGTGATATAAAACTACGTTCATACTGATGATTGTAGGCTATATTTTATTCTTATTAATCAGTCAAACAATGACTACGAAGTGGCAGGCGGCGACTGGTTAAAAAATAAAGAAAAAGCGAGGCAGTCATAAGGACTGCCGACAGAAGTGAAAACTCAAAACAGTGGAATAACTGTGTTCCATTTGGAATTAATTATAGTTATTAATTATAATTATTAATTATAGCAATAATTATATACATTTTTTTACAGTATATTAATGAATCAAACACATGATGAGCTGCACAAGCCCAATACAAAATAACACGTACACAAACCGCTATACTACGCGTCGCTAGTCTGACACGAGCGCAAACGTCACGAGCATGTCGACGTCAACGGTGACGCGAACCCATAAGTTTTTCCCACACCAAAAAACGCTAAATTTGGCTAAACAAGTTTACACTTCAGAAATATGTATTCAACAAATCGACTATGTTTGAATTATTAACTAACCTATTCTCTTTAATACCACGTTCGGCTCCAGTAGATATACACCATTCTTGAGCCTGAAAATTAAGAACATTCTCTTATAATAACTCACTCGGAGTCCAGAATCACTAAATTTATATTATCCATAACGATTTTTTTATTAGGGTGGAGTGAAAAAAACATTTTTTTTTTTTCTTAGCCTGGGGGTCAAATTTGTAGCTTATAAAAAACAAAAATTTTTTAAAAAAAAAAAAAAAATTTTACTCAACATCTTGAGCCAGCCCACTCATTTTTAAAACTAATTAGGAGTAAAAATATTTGGTTGCAAAAAAAAAATTTTTGAAGGCGTTCTAGAAACTTCAGAGTATCCTCTTTTATGCCAATTAAAAATCACAAGTTAAAAAAAAAAATTTGTGACTATTGTTTTAATTTAAAAAAAAAATCCCAAAAAGTACCATTCCTCTTTAGGGCACTAGAATAAAATTTGAGTTGGAAATGATCATAATTGCCAGTTCTTAGATGTTTTAAGAGATTCAAAGACAAAAAAAAATTTTTTTTTTGCAACCAAATATTTTTACTCGTAATTAATTTTAAAAATGAGTGGGCTGGCTCAAGATGTTGAGTAAAATTTTTTTTTTTTTTTCAAAAATTTTTGTTTTTTATAAGCTACAAATTTGACCCCCAGGCTAAGAAAAAAAAAATTTGTTTTTTTCACTCCACCCTATTTTTTATATAATTAAGTACAATAAAATCAAATCAAAAATTATTTATTCAATTTAGGCCCTGAGAAGGCACATACGAACCGATTCGGAGAACAACCCAGTCATCGAGAAGAATCGACAAGAAAATCGATCTGGTTTATCTTTTCATTTTACATAACATAGCACAACATATATTTATAGACATATAGACACAGATATAGCCGTCGTTTCCAGACGTCACCATAGTTCACATATTGAACCACCCTATAGTAGGTTAACAATTAATTTATCACTACATAATATCAAAACAAAGTTCTCTGGGATGTTTGTCTCTATGTATGTTCGCGATATACTCAAAAACTACTGAACGGATTTTCATACAGTTTTCACCAGTAGATAAAGTGATTCATGAGGAAGGTTTAGGTATATAATTTGTCAAGTTTTTTTTTATCAGAGCGACACAACGTCCGCCGGGCCCGCTGATTAGTTTATATGAAAATAAAGGGAATTTACAGGTATACAGATCTCGATGTGTTTGCACTTGTTGGGGCATTGCTTCTTGACTGAGGGAAGTGCTCGGCGGACGCGCAGAGCACACACCAGCTCCCACAGCTTGCCATCGAGTGCTGATACCCTGGACACCTCCTCACACCACTCCCTGTGGTAATCATTATACTTCCTTTAGTTTAAATTGAATTCAGTTTAAATATAACTAAATATATCAGTTAAACCTGACTAGTAAATATCGTCACGTAAGGAAAACGCGTTATGCCCTCTTTACGCGATTTTTCCTCCGTCTCTTTCTATTGTATATGAGTGCCTGTATGTGCAATATTGATATTCGTGTGCAGACAAAAATTGTGTCCTGCCAGTTGTATGTAACTACGTATGTCTGTATGTATGTATGTAAATGTAATGTTGTAACTTCAATATTGAACGCGTGGCATAATGTATAATTAATTATTATTAATGTAAATTTTATTTAATGAATATTATCGCTAAGAAAGGAGAGAAAGAGACTTATGGAGAGCGCTTTTTTCTTCCGTGATGACAATTACAAATATAAACAATTTGAAGTTTCACTCAGAAGTACATCCAGTTAAAGAAAAAATGTGTGCGTGTACTAGTGTACACACGTAAGAAGTGAAACTTGTTTAAGGCCTTATTTTTCGCAAAATGATCTATATGCAACTTTCCAGAAATTTGTTAAAAAAAAAACAAAAAAAAAAAAAAACCCCTTTCTTTCTTTATGGCAAACAATTTCATTAATATATTAAAAAATAAAGTTAAATTAGATAAAGTTTAAACAAAAGGATTTTATTATCATAGACATGAATACAAAAAAGATGGCGCGTAACGGAAAAATGTGACGGTAAATTTTTTCCAACGCCGATAAAGAAGTTTCACTTCAAAAATATGTAGGAAACGTTCCTGAGAGCAGTCTCCAGACCCCAAATGTTTTGTATATTTATCTATTCAGAAAAAAAAATGTGATAATTAGCACATAATCCTCGATGATTACTCACTTAGCAAGTATCTCGATGTCCTTAAGATGTTTATCGAACATAGCGAGCAAGGTTCTTGTATCCCTTATTTCGACGTCATCTGTTGGTGACTTCAAAACAGTTCTACGAGGTCTGAAATAAATAAACTAAATGTGTACTTTATTTATTGACAGCGAAGGTTCACTTTATTACCATCAAAATTATCTTATAGTATGCTTAACTTATAGAATCGACATCATTCATCGATTTCATTGATTTTTATAGACTACTAGTTAATACCCCCAACTTCGTCTACGATATTTATTATTTTAACAATACATTGTGTGTTCAGAAACAAAAAAAAATTGAAAGCACAAAAATTTACTTTACTAAACTAAAATCGTACTTTATTAAACAAAATATATAATTTAACAAAATACTAACCTTTTTCGGGATCGATCCTTGATTTTGAGTACAGCGTCAACCGCCATATCGAATGGTGTCGATGGTACTATCTCATGTGGGAGTGAGATACCCGCCGCTGTAGTACTGGTAGGTGACTCTGTGTCGAGTGAAGGTCGACAGCGAGACACTAGATCCTGCCATCCCGCTTCCAAGGCCTGGCAGAGGTGGAAAAAAAAATAATTCTTCTAGCACATTATTACTGCCATTGTCGAGCAGGTAATGGATATTACAAGTTTATCTTGATCATTTCAATGAACTAACAAGATGGTGGCCATCTTGTTAAAACTTTCCAGGGAGTTTTTGTCGCAAGTCCGAATCCATGAGCCGTGGTATTATTTCCGATCCACTTGTGCACAATACTCAAACTATATTACGTAAAACACCAACGATATTACACAATATAGAGTGAAATAACAAAAGATTATGAATAAAATATAAACTACAAGACATTCCATAATCCCGCCAAAAACTCCCTGATATAGTATTACTGATATTCTTTCTCCATCTTACATACAAATATGGATATTACATCTTGCGAAACAGTACTGTGTTGAATGTTACCCGAATCACAGACAAACTATTATTATTAATATTTTTTTAACCTACATTTGTATAAGACTAGTTTTTACCGGTGGCTTCGCTCGTGTTAATGTAGATTTAACATGTTCCTCGGGAACAATAAATATTTTTTTCTGAAATAAAGGTACCCTATGTCTTTTTCTGTACTCTTGTAAATATATGATTACCGGTTGAATACTTAAGGAGTAAAACCGAAACAAACAAATATTCGCATTTACAATATTAGTAACTTAGGGTTTAAAAAAAATAATATTCAATCGATTTTATAAATTCATATAATTTGTTTTATTATATAAATTCTGACTACAGTTTTTCAAAAGATATTTCGCAATTTATAGTGCAATTTACTTAATGATGGATTTCCCAAAAGTAACGTCTTCCTCAATCGAATAGGATTTTCTTTAAGCGGCAACACCGTCGCTTATGTTTTGCCCTTTCTCATGATAGCAATTCTTCGTAATTTTTTTTATTTTTTTAATTATCTTTGAAACATTAAAAAAATGTGTGGGTACTAACCTGTTCAGTTATAAATCTACCTACATCCACGTGATGTGGCAACGCACGGACTCTCTCGCCTTCTTCTAACCAACGTAAGTACTCGCGTATCATCCTAAAACCAATATCATATAACATAGTAATTAAAGACGTGTACATTTTGTTGTTACATAATTTCTCTTTAAAGCTGTGTCCCCTTCTACTTCTCTCTGGAAAGATATTTTTATCAGCAAAATTAATATAAATATATAAAAATCCAGTATCTATGTTTGTCCACGATGAACCCCGATACTATTCAACCGATCTTTATGAAACTTGACATTTATGTATAATTTGGTCCAACTTGAGAGATAGGATAATTTATATCTCGATTAATGACCTCAATATATTTTAATTACTAATTAAATTATTGTCAATGTTGATTGTTGTTATTAATTGTAAGTTTCAGAAGTCTCGAACAGATGGCGCTTTAAATGAGTTTGTTGACAGAAAACTGTAGGACTGACTGTTATAGATAGCTCATAGATGGTGCCACGTTTTAATATTAAATGAAGACATCGTGGTAACTTTTTTTTTTTAAATAAAGACCAAAGTTTAGTAAAGACCAAGAAGTAAATTAAAATTGATCGTGATTTATCAATCACGTTATCGTGATAGTGATTTATCCTGTAAGTATTTTTTGCCTTATGCGCGCTCAATGACAGACCAGACCTCTATTATTTTATTTATATAGTGAAATCCTATTATCGCCTATCCTATCCTATTTAACTGCGTAATGGTGAAATCTATACACATAATGAGAATGTAAATGTAACGTATCTGTACTTTTTCGATTTTTGTGAAGAAAATTGTTGTATAATAATGTATATTACATAATGCATATTATATAATACCTAAGACATAATAAACGATACACTGTTTTCTGCATGAAGTTCTACGCGGAAGAAATCGCGGGCACAGTCAGTAATATATAAAAATTATATATGTCTGTTTACTCACTTCTCAGCGCCTTCATGGTAACACTTCAAATTATATCTGTCTCTTTTCTTCTTCTCGAGTGAAACATCGATTTGTGCAACTTCTCTTTTCTCTTCATCTTCCTCATATGTCGAATCAGATTCCGTTCCGCTGTCGCTCGATTCACCAGTAAAATCGACTATCGATAGTGTCGGAAAGATCGAATCATCGATTATTCTAGTCGATTTTTCTTTTTTAATCGATTTCGATACGACCGATGCCTGTTGCTCGGTCTTTAATACTGCCGCCTCGTTATGATGGTACGTTGCGGTATCTTGTAGGCATTTCTTTATATGGGCAAGAGCACGGGATTTTATAATACCGCTGTAGAATAATGGACCGACGGGAGCGCTCGAATCCTGCCTGAAACATTTTTCATGTATAAAATAAAAAGAAATCATAGTCTCCTTAAAAGCAATAGGTGTATATTTTAAGAGATTTCTTCGGGGCTGTTCAAGCATTAGTTAAACAGAGTTTTTGCAATTTTTGACCAATCCCTCCCCCAGGTCAGCAAAAGTAAGCAATGCTATTACCCCCTCTCCCATGCTTACGTATACATTTATATAAAGTTTTTTTATTCTTTTCTGGTTTCCTTATTGATTTATGGACAGCGGTTAACATCTCTCTATATAAGGGCTTTTTGGTCTAAAGAGGAATTAACTTCAGACCCCCACCGCTTATTTCATCAAAAATAAGCAAATCGAAGACTCCCACCCCTTTTAGAGTTTACGTAATACTTTAATCACCCCATCTCAGAATAGGAATCATATTGCGAGACATTCGTTGATCCCTTAACATTTTATATCTATTTTTAACCACATAAAATTTAATTTAATTGAAAACTTAATAGAAAATATATTATTATGATTAACATCTTAAGAAATAACAAAAAAATATATATAAGAGCACTCGTTGTTACAAGAATAGTGCTTTCTTATTTATTTATTTTTTGTTTAGCTCTAACTCACAAAACCTTTACACACACAAGAGTTACAATTCGTATGATTATACGGCATAGTATATATTAAAACGGCAAATAATAAAAACTGCAAAGTGTTACATCGTTCTCGACGGTATGAATGCCGAAATCCCAAACGAAGCAGTTGAAAATCTGTCACCAAACACTAGCGGGTGTGTTCCGGGAGCTATAGATTCTATCCGTGTTATTACAAAAAAGTTAAATACGTATTAAATACTTGGTTTAAAAAAGTTTCCTAACAAATGCACCGCGCTCGCCCGAGGCAAGTTCGCGTTATCCTTTTTCACAAGTCTAAACTAACGTATCCAAAGCGAGACAAAAGAACAAGATGGCGACCGCGGTGCATTTAATATGAGACCTTCTTAAAGCCAGGGTTCAATACGTATTTAACTTTTTTGTAATAACACCGTATAGGTTTAGTGTGTTATCATCTTAGACCAAAAATGTCTTTTAAAATCAGATTATATTGTGATTGCAGGTTAACAACCCAAAAAAATAAACAAAATAATCCTTTACAGTACGAATATACCCGTATTATATAATGTTATATAATAAACTGTCAGTTCATGAGGTCGATTCGTAGTTTAATGATTTTTTCTCTGAAAATAAAATTATCATATTGTCTCACATGTTATCCGGAGGTCTTTCCAAGTAGAGATGCATGAAGAGTCTCCAGAGCATAAGATTGGATGGGTGATGGAAAGGAGCAACCAACGCGGCTTTTGCGCTTTGATATATCACCAGATCCTCGGAACTTAAACTTCCACCAGCTTGCTGGAACATGTTTATACAAGGTAATCCCGCAGGCGATTGTATATTTTCTTAATATACTTTACAAGCTTAAGTGTTTTCAGTATGAAATAAAGTAGGAAAATGTCTTATTTTGAAAACAAATACACAATAATTTGATATATTTGTGTTTCCAATAGAATAGTACAGTTATATCTGTATGTATAAAAAGATTCAGCCAAACATGTAACAGATAGTGGTGCTGTATTATTCATAGTATTTATTGTATATTCATAGCAACATCCTATATAACATTATACATACGAATGTGAACTTTCTATTTCTCTTTCACATCTCAACTACTCAAGTAGTCGTTATGACATTTTATATATACATTATCAGGGATACAAACGATAATGCAAGTGAAGACGCGAGCAAAAGTAGTTACTTATAAAAGTATAAACATATAACAAAATTTAAAGTTGAAATATTATTCTTAGGTGAAGATATCGTAATAATAAATAAATAAATATCCCATCCTCTTTAAATGTCAAATACTGAAGTATCTATCTATCTACATATAAATAGGTAGTGGGGAAACGGTTAAGAATATCTCCCTCCTCTGTTCCTCAGCTGATTATCTTCATTCTCTTTTGTTTTGTAGCTATTTACGAGCCTTAGTGTTATATCAATAAAATAATTGGTTAACATATTTTTCTCTATGGTCGAAGTTCCACCACTGGACGAGCACTCGTATAAATAAAACAACAAAGGTCTGCGATTGCTCGCGCACCATGCAAGAACTACTGTATAGATTTCGATACATTTTTTATTTAACTTTTAACCAATCGTTGATTGTCTAAAAAGACAAATTATCATGATATCTCGATTTAACATAAAGATATTAAAGTTTTAAGACACGACATATATAAGCATTATAAAAGACTAAACAAAAATTTGTAAAAGCGAAGTAAGATATTAAAGTGAAACTTTTATTACATCGTCTCAAACTTTTTCGTCTGTGTGTTGCATGTCGCGTGATAGTCGGCCGCGGAGTAGGGATAAAGTGAAAGGCGCTCGTCAGAGCAGCCAGGGCCAATATGGCGGCGCCTATAGTTCGCAGCAGCTGACCGTGTAGTGTATAGACTATTATTAGTTAAATGTCTACAGTGTGAAAAAAAGTTTCACTTTTACCGTGGTTTAAAAAACCACACAATATTTTTTTTTGCTTTAATTTTTTTTTTTAATTTCTTTTGTAACAAAAATATATAGTTTAGATAATAAACAGCACGAAGTCGCGTGTATCGGGTAGTTAGTGAATATGAGCTGACCTGCAGCGCGTTGTCGACGTGTATCCTGTGCGAGTTGTCGCGCTGTAGTGCGAGCGCACGCAGCACGAGTGCGTACGCGTGCGTGCGCGTGCACGACGCGTGCGCCGCCCGCAGTACGCACTCGCAGAGTAACGGCGCCGTCGCAGCGTGGTTTACCGCATCATTCACATACTCTTTACAGTTCTCTTTCTGAAATGTTTCTTATCTCAAACATTTTACGATGACACTTCAAACTGTTATCAAGGACAGAGCGAAGTGGACACTAAAGTAAGGAAGGCTGACCCTCCACCATGCGAGACAACTAGTCGGGTAGAGCGAGATTTCAAGCGGTTGTTTATGTTGTCACCGTTAGGTCTGTTTTAACGTCATCTATCTGCTCATTCTCTTCATATTATAATGTTAAATATACTTGTTCTAAACGTTTAACACTTTTGTCGCCAGTATACTTTGTTTAAACTCGTCTACATTTCCATTATCTTTCCTCAAGATTTTAAATTTATTTTCCATCTTGTTCAGTTGTAAAACCAATTAGCTAACCTAAATGAAATGAAACTGTAGGGGAGAGGAGCAAGTCTTTGCCTTACATATGTACTTACGGGCACCCGTTTGTGGGAATAAAGTTGTTTGTTAGGTCACAATTGCTTTATCTAACGTGTTACAACGGTGTTGTTGTGCAACTTAACTTAGAGCTGGAACGCAACTAACAATCCAGGTACTTAATAAATATAATTTTAATTCATAATAAGTAGGACGACACGCAATGTACGTAACCATACAAATCCATTTACATGTCTTTTTATAACAATCCATTTCAATATTCCACATATATAAGACGGTCCACGACAGTTCAATTTTTTATATTTAAATATCTATTTATATGTTTACTATATAACGAATGTAAATATTATCTTAAATATATCTTTACTATTTATCATTAAAGTAATACAAATAAAGTAAGCAATTGAAATAAAGCAGTACATGCAGAATAATATAACCCAACCTGTAAAAGGGAGACAGCGTGCGCGTCGAGGACTGGCCAGTGTCGGCAGGCCGCAGCTGCCGTATCCAAGACACTGCGCGAGAGACCAGGCAAAGATGGATTCCATAGCGCGTGCAACCACACACGCAATAGCGCACCGCGCTCTATCCAGAACCAACTGATAGACAAAAAAAAAGAGATTCATTTTCGATCCTAGATATTAAATGGAACTTCACTAAATTGTTATCATAACAGGAAATCGTTAGGATTTTATACAAGCTATGATTTAAAACCTGAATGCATACTCGCTCTTATGCTACTCCCATACTAACGTGTGTATCGTGTATGTTGTAGGTGGTAGAGCCACGCTGAAGCTATTACTGGTTTCAGCATGAATGGGTCGGCTCTCCCGGGGTAGTACCACCCTCTCATAGAAAACCGACGTGAAGTAACAGTGCTTGCATTGTTGCGTTTCGTTCGGTTAGTGAGAGCGCCGGAGACCCACCTCCCCTCCCTTTCCACTTTCCCCTTCCCCTTCCCTTCCTCCTCCCTCCCCCACACAGGCTGGCAACGCACTTGTGACTCCCCTGGTGTTGCAAGTGTCTATGGACGGTGGTGATCACTTACATCAGGTGACCCACCTGTTCGTTTGCCTCCTATGATATAAAAAAAAAAAAGAAGTTTTGTCCATGGTCACACTAAACGCAGATGTGGGAAGACATTATCGTTATGGTTCACGGACTTTCGGTCTGCGTGGCGATAGACACAGCAAGATAACCGTGTTAGCGGTTTTTATGCACATTAAACGAGTTCAGCGGACGCTAATTTCGAGTCACTGAGACACAGGTGTGGCGATATGTAATCTGAGATAACTGAATGATGTTGAGGTTTATCTTAATATATATATTTCTTGTGTGCGTGTGTATGTGACTGAACTCCTCCTAAACGACTGGACCGATTTTGATGAAATTTTTTGTGCGTGTTCGAGTGGATCCGAGAATGGTTTAGATTCACAATTGGAACCGGTAGGTGGCGCTACGGTTGATTTTTAGTTTTTTTTTATTATCATGGCAGGACAACGTCCGCCCGGTCCGCTAGTATATATACATAATTATTCTGTACGTGTGTATGTGACTGAACTCTTCCTAAACGGCTGGACCGACTTTGATGAATTTATTTTTGTGTGTTCAGGTGGATTCAAGAATAGTTTAGATTCACAATTGATTCCGATAGGTGGCTCTGTGGTCTGAACTCCAGGATATTTTATTTTATTATGTTATTATATAGAAATGATAACATAAGTCTGATCTTATTACGCTGAACACTCGAGACGGAAAAATTAAAAATAATATGAAATACATTTTAATAATACATTAAGATAATTTTTATATATATTCGCACTTGTCGTATGCTTCTCACGACATAGCTGTTCACTCAAAAGCGGTCATATAAAAAGTAAGAGAGGAATTAATATTTACTTATCGTTTTGTATTTGTTCTAGAATGATCGTCAGGAGTAGATCTGCGCCGGAGTCGCCGCCGCGCCCCAGCGCCCTCTGCATCAGCGACGGTCGACAACTCAATAACGTTGCAAACAATTCCGTAAACCTGACAATAAATTTAATTATTTTTATCGATTAAACTACGAGTATTTACTTTAACCACACGTATTTACAATCATAGTGATCGATTTATATATTCAATCGATATTAAAGAGTTATGATTGTAGTTATGATGTTACGGTGAAATCCTAATCTATTTGTATAGTGGATTTTAACCCTGGAGCTTCTTGTCAAGCGGCGAAGTACCTTAAGCGTTCGCCTTAGAGGTCCAATGTGAGCTCTGAAAGCCCGTTAGGCCAATGACGTAGTCAGTTCGAAAAAAAAACAATATTAGGTAATGCCCGCGGCTTCGCTCGTGTTCATTTAGATTTAACCTATACCTCGGAAATAGTACATTTTACTTGGATGAAAGGGTCCTATGTCGTTTTCTGTTGTCAGGACGTTGAAAGCGTAACAACCAACGAAACTAACTTTTTTTCGAATTTATAAAATTAATTAGGAACTTAGAATTTATAAACTTTCGTTATTGTACTTCTTTATTTCGTCATTTCAATTACTGTAAATAAATAGTAATGTGGAACATTCATTATTTGATGCCATAAAAACACTCTTCTGGAAAGTTCCATTTTGACAGAACACTCAAAATAAAAGCGAATCTATTTTTCACTTAATATTGACAGTACACCTATCCCTCGATTTATATTAAAGTTAGGTTCCAATAGAATGGATTAAGAACTTGTAATACTATTAACTACTCGACAATGGCAGTAATAATCCAAAAGATTGGTTGCCAAAATAAAGTTAAAAAAAAAATATAGGTTCTAACAAAACTGTGTAAAATAAAATCACACATTTTTTTTTTTTACTTTTTTAAAATTCCTTAATATATAAACCGTGTAAAATCGAGGAAAAGAAGGAAAAGGAGACGAAGAGTATAGTTACTTGGGTGTGAGCGAGACGGATTCCGGTGAGTGTGACATTAGCGCCATAATAGGCGCCGCAACGTGCGTCGCGTCGCGCGGCCGAGCGCTCGCGAGCACGCATAATGCGGACACACCCTCAGAACATATCTGTCAATCGAACAAAAACCTGATTATTTCACTAGTATCAGTGGATGGATACTCCCAAAAAGAAAGACGACTCTATAATAATATCGATAAAAAATCCGTTACCGTCAATACAGAGACGGAATAAGCGAGAGAGAGACCTGTAACATAGAAAGGCCAACTAACAGGTCATTGCCTGCTTTTGCACATTAATCGATTAATTTGTCTAGCATTGAATGATGTAAAGTCTAGCAAACTTACGTATATAAACTGTCAATAGCTCGTCAGTTAGTCTTTGTCGCATCGATCTATTGCAAAAAGGCTCTTAAGTATTTCCATGACAATTAAGGTATAAAAAAAATAGTTTACGTAACCGATGTTAGGAATTGTATATCGACAGTACAAATAAAAACTCACAAATAACACAGTACTATATTTATATACTAAACCCTTCTCGTAAGTTCATACATTACTGCGGTACAATAATCATTTGAAATCGGACATGTAGTTTCTGAGAAAATCGCACAAATATGAATATATTACGGAAACAAAAGGATTTTATTTTTTAAAGTCAATTGAAATTGGAAAAGACTACATTCGTTTTAAAAAAAAATCTGACAACAATATCTATTAAGCTAAAACAGGCTGTCACAAAATATTACATGCATTTTTTAGTTCCTCCATGTTAATTAAGTCGGCTTAATTCGTCCCTGACTCAGTACTCAGCACTAACTTCGAGAGAAACTATTTTTATAGCTGAGCTTTCGGTAAAAAAAACTAGACCAAAAAAAATATACACCTATATGAACTTACCACAGGTATCGAGTGTCCCCACGAGGTGGAGCAGAGCGCGTATGCTTTAGAAAACAAATCGACAGGTTCGGAATGTGGGGGGGGCGCGTCGACCGGCGGGCCCCAGTACACGCGGTGCACGCGCAGCCGCCGCAGCACCTGCCAACACCACTCCCCACTGGATGGACCATTCATCCGCACCCACGAGCAAACCCACGACCCGATCGTTAGCTGACTCTCGTAACTCACCCCGCTGCAAAATCGAATACGAGATGTAATTTCTAAGAGTGTGCGAATAACAACCACTCCCCTTTGAGGGATCTAACATCTTGACCCCTCAGACCAGTCGGGGCCACTTAGGAGGGTACAAAATCTGTCGGGGGAGAAGACGTAGTGCCGATTAGACAGTCCCTGCTCCGCCGGCCAAAGGGTGTAAGAAGGTACCATGGGGTATTACTCCGTGCGACTCGAACATATCCATCCTCAGCTGCCCGACGGGATAAATACTCGTTAGAGATTTCTCCGTGAAAAAAAAAGGATGTCGAATATTTTCATTAACGAATTATTCGATATCGAATGCACCATACCGAACATTCGAACTATACGAATAATTTGAACTATTCGGATTATGCAAATAATTCCATTTATGCTCATAATTCAAACTACTTGAATGATTAACTAATTTGATATTTATCAAACACTAAATATTTATTAAAATACAAAATTAGTTCAATACATTCGTCTGTCAATGGATTTTTAATTAAAATTGTTTAAAAATTTATACTAAACTAGCTGGCCGGGCGGACATTGTACTGCCTTGATAATAAAAAAAAATCTAAAATTCAACCGCACCACCACCTACCGGGTCCAATTGTGAATCTAAACCATTCTCGGATCCACTGGAACATGCACACAAAATTTCATCAAAATCAGTCCACCCGTTTAGGAGTTCAGTGACATACACACATACAGAAGAAGTTTACATATAAAGATAAGAAAGTTCACAGTTTATTTTAGTCCGGTGAAGCTGTGAAGACCTTCCCAGATCAATCTGGGATTAATCAATAATTATAAAATTATTTAATTTAAGTTTTTATGCAAAAAATAATAAATTGGAAATGTCGTATCTTTATAACTATTACTTTAATAATTCTTCCTAATTTTAAAAATATTCGAATAGTTCGTTTAATTCAAATAGTTGCAGTAATTCAAATAGTCCGAACATCATTATTATTCGATTCAATTCAATTCGAGCATTATTCGCACACCCCTAATAATTTTCTAATTTATCCTTTACAGGTATTAGAGTTCGTTCACAGTCTCACGTTATGTTAGATGACATTGTGGTCTAGGATGTTAAACACGCTAAATCTAGAGTTGGGCTGGCTCTCGAGTGCTTGAGGCCAGTATAACCTATAGGTGTTTGCGATAGATTTTCAACATGAGGATGATGGCTAGTCAGGTGCCCCAGCCCCTAAGAGTCAAATTCCATAGACAGTGGTATTTCACACAGTAATACAGTCTAATACAAAAAAGATCGCGTACAATCCAGTCATCTATATTTCCACAGACTTAATTGCCTAGACGATTTAAAAGCAATGCCTCTATGGTGGCTTAAGAAATTAATACAGAATCTGCTAATAACCACATAACTAGTAGACAAGGTTAGGATGATTTATAGGAGGTACGGATTAATTTTAGTCATCTTTTGGGCTAGGGTCTCCAAGTAAGCGTAAACTTTATGAAAGTCTACAAAGACTTCTCTCCTACGACCTAACTTTCTTTTGGAGAAACCTTCCTGATCGGAAGAATCAAACAGTCTGTGAATCTCAACAACGGTCCCCTGGTTACAACTGCAGAGGGAGTGCTACTTCTTCTTTATAATAGAGACATTGTAACAAAGTATAATTAGCCTTATAAACATCTTATTTGTAGTCGTGATGCTAGCATAACCTACAAATAAAAACAACGTTTAAATAAAATTGCTTTGTTTGTAGTTTGTCCTACTCACAGACACGGTTGAAACGATTCTGATACAACTTACTGTAAATGGGTTTTCAAAGATTTATCCAAGCTACACAACATTACGTTCTTCCATTAAGGTACTAAACAGTAACAACAAAGTTACAACTAATAAAAACGACAGCCCACAATTACTCTTGATAGTTCCCACGACATAATGAATCCATCTTCCTGTGAACGAAGTCACGGGGATCGTGCAGTGTAATTACGATTATAGACTTACATGTGCGGGGTGTAGTCGAGCTCCAGCAAGAGATGCTGCATCAGCTGAGGAGAGCGCTGCTCCCAGTCATCCAGCACGGATCGGAGCTCTCCAACATTCGGCCGCCAACAACCAATTGACAATGTCTTCAATGATGACGGTTCAATTGGCTCCACTATTCAAATTAGTCAATTAAACTGTTAACAGGCACAACTTTTTTTTATACCCCGACGGTAGCAAACAAGCATGCGGGCCGCCTGATGTAAAGCGGTCACCGCAGCCTATGGATGCTTGTAACACAGAAGTGTTACATGCGCGTTACCGACCCTTAAATAACCTATTTATTTTAAACAACTATAGCGTTATGACACGTCTATGAATGAATTTATATTTATTATGGGTCATCAACATGACAATACATTTGTAAATATGTTGATAGTAACAATTTTCTGAATAAATTTAAATGTATTTATAGTTTTTTTTTTTTTTTTTTTCGAACTGACTACGCTATTGACCAAGCAAGGTCTTAACAGCTTCACCGGACTACCGGGTATTTATAGACAGCCACGGCATCCTTCAACAATAAATTAAATGTCAACAAAACTAAATGTTTAACGATTTTACACATATAAAGATTTAACACAGATAATATGAAAACTAACTAAATATAACAGAAAGAGAATGAAAATACTAAACACAATTATTACTCTAAAACCATATTTTAAAACATACAAACTAGATTAATGTTAAACTGCGAATAGTATATTACTTGTTAAGCTTCTATATAAATTATGCATTATTTTATTTTATTATTTAAATTCATATACATAAGTCATACATGAATTTTACAATATCTAATTATAGCGATTCTTTGAAATTTCTATTCTTATGTACACAATATAAATAAAAGAGTTTTTGGCGTTTTAAAAATTACCTCCTCCATATCGTTTTAGATGATATTCAGAATATTTGTACCACATAATCAGTACATATTTTGATGTGAAACATCTATAGCGGCGGGTCAGACTTACTGTTGGCGTGGCGACGCGTCGCCACGCTATTTAATTTTGAATTTTTGTATTTAATGAGTATAAATGTTTATTACGTAAACAGTCGCCTTTTTCTTGAAAAAAAATTTAATATTTTATTTTTAACTAGCGAGCCCGGCAGACGTTGTCCCGTCCTGATTATGAAAAAATCCTTGATAAATTATATACTAAAACATTCCTCATTAATCACTCTATACACCGGTGGAAACAGCATGAAAATCCGTTCGGTAGTTTTTGTGTTTATCGCGAACAGACAGACAGACAGACGCGGTAGGGGACTTTGTTTTATACTATGTAATGACTAGTGGGCCCGGCAGACGTTGTCCCGCCCTGATTAAAAATAAACCCTTGACAAATTATATACCTAAACGTTCTTCATGGATCACTTTATCCACTGGTGAAAACCGCATGAAAATCCGTTCAGTAGTTTTTAATTTATCGCGAACAAACAGACAGACAGACGCGGTAGGGGACTTTATTTTATACTATATAATGATTATGCAATATTTATTTCATGTCGTAAATAAACTGTTCTTTCTATGCATATTCCCTGTACTAAATAATTACGATGTTTCACCTCTGTCAGGTTCCTGCGACGGCTAACAATTTTCTTTTAATAATTTTTCTATTTAACAAAAGGTAGAGGCAAAATTAATGCTATTCTGACACTGAATAAATAACATTTTGACTTGTTAAAGCTAACCAGTTCACACAGTGACCTATAAAATTTTACTCAGGCAAGAATAAAAAATTAAATACCATATACATATCCCTATCGCTACATATTATAAAACAAAGCCCTTTGCCACGTCTGTCTGTTCGTGGTACGCTCAAAGCTACTGAACGGATTTTCATGCGGTTTTCACCAATACATAAAGTTTACTTCTATTATTAGGACGGGACAACATCCGAAGTGCCCGCTTGTATCTAAATAAGATATACTAAATGTACTTACACAAATTTAGATCAGCTATAATCTGTAAAGCCAATGGGTACAGATAAGAATGAACTGCTAAAAGTCTAGGCAAACATTCACAGGCGACCGCGTCACATTTGCCCGAACACACTGGATTTTGTTTTTTTATTCCGTGCTGGAAACAAAAGGTATTATTTTTATTAACTAGTTCCATTTATCGGTCGTATTCGTCGGTCGTGTATACACAAATTATAACAATAGCAGACGAATGACGTCATACAAACATGTATAGATTATTTTATAAATAAATTATTATAAATGTTTATTCAAGATAAAAAGACATTATGTTTTTTGTATGTTAATTAAATACTAATTTTATCTCATAAATGTCATAGAGATGTTTTATTTACAAGAAAGTAATTTTAGAAACTGATTATCAAGGGAAAGGTTGCTTTGCTTTACATTTAATGATGTGTAAGACTAATCTTTACATATAAAAACCAATGTTTGTTTGTCATCAATGCATGCCGAAACTATTGATCAGATTGTCATAATAATTTAGTAGGGTGTTCTGGGGACGCCCGAGAGAGTTTCTGGCTCAAAAAATCTATATATTTAAAGGTTTTTTTTTAAATATACTGATGAAATTGTTTGCCTTAAACAAAGAAAGGGTTTTTTGTTCTTATTAGAACTTCTGACCCTACATTTCAATATTATTTTGACATAATTGACATATTTCAATTAAATATATTTAGCTGTTACCCCTCGACTTCCGAATTAGCCACATTAGGTTAAAATGGCTTACGCTGTTCAATTTTTATTTTTTAAATTTGGCGACATTCGGCATTGACAATCTGATACATTATATATGTATATCGTTTTTATTTACACTAATATTATAAAAAGGTAATAAATATCGTTTTTTATCCTCCACTAACACAGGTAAAGTACTTGCTATATTAGAAGCTATCAAATATGTACTATCACATAAATTAGATCACACTATTTTATTGACAGATTTTTTTTTTTTTATCTTATTCTTTGGCCTTTGTGGAAAATTCCGCAATTCTGCCAGTGTCATGTACATAAAGCTTAATTTCTACGATAATGGATCAACAAAAGATCTGAAGTTGATTTAGACCACCACCGTATGACTAACATAGAACATAGGGACAATACACAATTGGGTTAGTAAGTACCTAAACATATGAGTTAGTAAATAAATATGTATATTTTATCATCTAAGTTGCTTACAAGATATACAGCATTGTCAGATTTTTTTCTATAGTAAAGTGCCCAATTACCATATTTATTAAATTCCATTTCGCATGGATACCTGAACACAGTGGTTTCCAGGGTAATGAAGCTGTTGGTGTTCTTGCTAAAGAAGCTATCCAGACAGGGTATTTTCATCACTATAAAACCTATGTTTATAAAGAATCCTCTCCTAACAAGACTGATTTGTTTGCATAATGAAACTCAAACTGACCAACCAAATTAGAGTCAAATCATATACTTCGAATATATATAGGATAACATTCCGGGCAAGCCATGGCTTTATAAATTTCGTAATTGTTGCAAGCTTGGTGCGTCTACTAGCTGTAAACTAACGATCTATCTGCGAGGATCTTCTTCTATTCCATTTTGGCAACCAGTCTTCTAGTAGACTATTACTGTCATTGTCAAGTGAGTATCAATATTACAAGTTTCTTGATATAATTTCAGTGAACTAACAAGATGGTGGCTATCTTGTTAGAGCGTTTCATGGAATTTTTGTGGCATCTCAGAATTCATGGTCCGTGGCATTATTTTCCATTCACTTCACTTATGCACAATAAACAAACTATATCACATAAAACACCACCAATTTTACACAATATAGAGTCAAGTAACACAAGATTATGAATAAAAAATAAAATCCACTACATGACAGACCAAGATCCCGCCAAAAACTCCTGCAAAGATAGTAAATGGGGCGCGGAGGTGAAAGGCCAGAGGATACCTGGCAGACATTTCTTGCCAATATATATAGGATAGTTTGAAATCACAATTGGAGTTGGTAGGTGTCGCTATAATCAGGTTCTAGATTTTTTTAAGATTTTTCGCATCTGGAAACAAAATTGGAACCAGTAACTACCGATTTGGCGCAGATAAAGTTGCGCGGGTCAGCTAGTTATAAAATTAAAATATTAATAAACAGTCAAGGTTTTTGTTGAACGTAATTCCCTCTACATACTTTTTACTGAGCAATACATAAAAAGTAAGAATCCGGATAATCGGCGTTTTTTGCCGACTAGTCACCGACTAATCGACGACTGCGATAGTAGCCGGATAGTTGGCTTTACCGACTAGTCGGCACATCTCTAATATTTACTTATTATTTACTGCTACTTCCCTTTTGTTTCTGAAATATGTTTTGAATACATCATGATGTTCATTTGAGCGTAACTGATGTTATTTAAAATACTCGCCTGAAATAAGAAAGCCAATACGTTTCCTGCTAAGCGATGATCGTCGAAACGATCTATGGCCGCTTGCGAAACGATGCGCACGCGCACCGCACACACCAACGCCGGTAACTCCACCAACATCGACTCTATATGAATCGATGATTTATCTACACAAGAAAAAAACAGCAAATAAACATTTTCATGTTTTCAATGAATTTATATAGAATAGAAGAAATAAGGAAAGAGAACGTTTGCTGTGGGAAAACATAAAGGGAACATATACATAGTTTATTAGAATACTAGCTTCTGCTCGCGACTTCGTCCGCGTGGAATAATTGCTTTGGGCTAAATAACACGCAGGGGAAGTTTTCAAAAAGAAAAAAAAAACGATTTTGAAACATTCTTCATTGGTGATCCGCTCCTATTGCGTGACGATATATAGCATATAACCTTTCACTATAAATAAGCTATTCAACACTGAAAGAATTTTTCAAGTCCGGCCAGTAGTTCTTGAGATTAGCGCGTTCAACCAAACAAACAAATCCTCCACCTTTATAATATTAGTATAGATTCAACAATAACACAATGACACCCCCATTCAGCAACATGCTGCAGTGAAACTGAGTGATACGGCAGCGCTGATTTCCAATGAGACGCCATAGCAATGTACGGAAGTCTATGGCTTATCCAAAAATATTACATAACTCATATTATATATACAATAAATAATAATAATAAAAACATTAAATTAAACATCAAATCTTTCGTACAAAATTCCTTATGCATCGTACCAGATAACATCGATATTTTGTTATTATAATGCTACCGCCGTATCTGCGAAACGAAGCTTCGACTACTTGTCGCGGTAAAACTAACTTACAAAATAATTCTACAGCACAGATTATACGTTGTCACACCTGTGTCTTTCTAATGATACGACATTAGCGTCTGCTAAACTATTTTCAGTATATAAAAACCGCTAGCCCAGTTATCGTGCTGCTTCTACCGTCAAGCAGCCCGATAGTTCGTAACGCATAACGATAATGTCTTCCCACATCTGTATTTAGTGTGGCCATAGACAAAACATCGTGTTGATACACACAAGTATGGGAGTAGAATAACAATTCAATCTATACACATAAATACAACCATAGACAATGGTAAATTGTGGATTCTTACCATGTAAAGTATCGATTAGTGTTTGAATATATACAAAAGCTGTCGCACTGCTGAGAAGCGTTGTGGGCAACGAATACAATTCTTCTGTTCCAAACAACTCTAATCCTTCAACAAAAGTCGCTTCCAGATTAGCTGTTATACTGTCTTTTAACTCAACAGGGTAAGACGATCTGTAAATACATTATATCACAATTTCTTACCTGATGTCTTTGTGGCTGTATTAAAAGACCATATACATTATTCGATACATGCTCCACATCTCATTTAGAAACAGACTACAGATTACGGTCAAATATAAGGTCGACTACAATAACTTTGTATCCCGATTTTCCTTTTAGTGTACCCAGGGAACGAAAAAAAAAATTAAAGTGAACCTTGGAAAAATTAACCACCCTAGGAAGCATGGTAATGTGAAATATAGAAATTAAAACTTCATGGAATGAAAATAATAAATGTTTAAACAATACAATTGCTATGTACATAGCATCGGTTGATTTCGTGTCCACCAATTAATTTATGTACGCTAATTAGTTATACAAGAAGAAAGTTAGGAATTGTAGGAATAAACACTCAATATTTAGATGGTAAAAAAAACAATATTACACTGACAATGACCACATTACCTTCCCTTCGAATGTTTCCATATAAGCGACTCGCAACTTATCCTACCTCTATGTCACCATTTCAACACCCCAGATGCATTATATTTCGCACGGTCAACAAACACCATTTAAAAGTCACAAAAAGAAATTTTAGATTTTATTTATTCAATACACCAACAAGATTTAGACTAGAACAATCCGATACTTACATTTAGAAAGAATTACTTTATACAAGTGTCATTGGATAAGTATAATCAAGAATGACAATATTATTGTCTTTTAAATACATCATTACATAGTATAAAACAAAGTCCCCCACCGCGTCTGTCTGTCTGTCTGTTCGCGATAAACTCAAAAACTACTGAACGGATTTTCATGCGGTTTTCACCAGTAGATAAAGTGAATCATGAGGAAGATTTTGGTATATGATTTGTCAAGGTTTTTTTTATTATCAGGGTGGGACAGCGTCCGCCGGGACTGCTAGTTTTAAATATAGTAAGAAATGTTAATCATCTAGGACATTTAAAATTAACAATGTGGTAAGAGGAATACGCAAATAGATGGCATTAAAAGAAATCCGACTATCATAAATATATAATCCATCAAAAACAGTTCAATTGAAAATTGTTATTACAATCAACCCAGCCCGAACATGCGAACGAACGCGAATAAATTATGTATATTGTGACAAGTATTCAATATATCGCAGTTCTCTACATAAATAAGGGAACAACTTGATATCCGGTCCTCATTAAATTATTTGATACATATGAACAAAAGAGAGCCAAGTTTATTATTAACTACGTACCTTGAGTGAAGATGTAGTGCAGCTAGTGCTACAAGCGCTTTATTGGCGAACGCTCGAAGAGCTGCGTGCAAACGTGCGTAGTGTGTGTGCACGCGTACTGCGCCACGTAGCGTGCACATTAGAATGCGTACGCCGTAGCACGCTTCCAATATTGTGCCCGCGTACTGCCTAATCACCCAATCCTCTGGTCGTACTTCGCGTATATCCTGACAAAAACCATATATGACTTTTATGAAATGTCATAAAAACGATATGAATATACCAGGTGACAGTTCAGACGGTAGCAATGCTTATGGAGGATACTCTGCACTCGATTCTCGTTCTAAATCAATTTAAAAAAAACAGGTGCTTAATATTTAAACTATACGTCGCTACGCGTCTATGTTAAAGCACAGTGTCAATGGCCGTCGGATGATTTCACTTGCATTTGAAAGTGACCGTGTTAACGTCAGGAACAAAACAAAAGAGTTTATTGTCCGTTTTATTATCGGAAGTTATGGACTCCGGGTCGCCCATTGATAATAATAAAATATTCACTGTGATTATTTATGGATACAAATAAAATTTATAATTTCTTATTTGCAATAACCAAAACATAGGTCAGACCAACTTAGTCGGTTTTAATTTTATAAAACGGTTATATATATGTAAAGAAAATGTATTTCTTAAATATTACATGGAGTTTCATCATCTTCCAGTTACAAACTCTGTAGTAAATTAAGTACATATACCTATTAAAAATAAACGTAATGTCATGTCAAAGTAATTTATAAAATATTACAGAAAAATTGTAGAAAGTAAAATTTTAAAAGATAAACTTGTAATGTCGTTTCTATGTTTACAGGTGGGTATTTATGTAGGTAATTATGTAATTAGCATAGTTTTCTGTAATTTATTATGTAATAAATAAACTTTCTATGTTTACAGAGCAACACATACAAGTTTTATTTTTTATTCAAATATTAATCTTATATATATTCAATACATTAAGGCAGTAAAAAGAAATGCTCTCACGCAAAATGTGATTAAAACTTTCATTTTTTTACATGTTTTTTACAAGTGTTAACTTATTAAACATATATATAATTTTCAATCATTACACATATTAGAGTTCTATTCATACTTCGTCCTAAATGTATCGTCGTAGTATCATAAGTATACCATATAGTATATGTATAACAAACTTACAGCATGTGTAAAATTTAGGAGTTTAGCAACAGTGTCTCTGAGTGGAAACGCGTAAAAGAGTATCAATAGATCTCGTTCTCGAAGTGTGCCCTCACTTACAGCTCCCCCACTGCCATGCTTATCTACTTCTTCCCATGCTTCCTCAGTCTCTGTTACAAACATTTCTGATATAGTTTGGTGTTCACATATCTCACTAACCTCCTTGTGACCATAGAATTAAGAATCTTTGGACATTTACATTTCCATTAATCGTAATTACATAAAATATAACTCGAGACTATATTTCTTTTCGTGTTGTAATTATTTATACTTAATTAATAGTTAACCACAATGTAACCCTAAGTTTATTTTGAAAAGTGAATAAATGTCATATAAAGAAGCGGAGCTTCTTGTGAAAGAACATATTGTTATGAATCATAGCACTTTGGTATGTTTTATTCTTATGCCCTATTTGTTGTTCACCCTCTAGTTGAAAATTTGTTATCGAGTGATTGTACACAAATTCTGCCAGTATTACTCGAACAACTGAATCTGCACGAGGACAAGCCTGTTTACTATTTGGTCACATAGTCATTTTACAACATGCGAGATTGTGACTAAATGCTAAATCTACAATAACAATAATAACGAAACAATGTACAAAGTTCTATGTCCTAGTATTACTTTCATCATTGCTGTAAACAAATTTTTATAGGTGGTAGAGCCACGCTGAGGCTATTACTGGTTTCAGCATGAATGGGTCGGCTCGCCCGGGGTAGTACCACCCTCTCGCAGAAAATCGACGTGAAGTAGCTGTGTTAGCATTGTTGAGTTTCGTTCAGTCAGTGAGACCGCCGGAGGCCCACCTCCCCTCCCCTCTCCTCTCCCCTCGCTCTCCTTCCCCCAAACACAGGCTGGCAACGCACTTGCGACTTCTCTAGTTTTGATAGTGTCTATGGACGGTGATGATCACTTAACATCAGATGACCCATCTGTTCCTTTGCCCCCTATGACAAAAAAAAAACAAAGTATATTAAGTAAAGAAACAATGTACCTTCAGTACATTCGAGAGCAGTGTCAAGCCTCGGTTTCGGCCTCGCCAATAACACATCCAATAGCGCAATCACTTTGTTTGCATCTCTATAGTCGTCCACTGTCAAACGTACAGCTCGATATGCCCATCGCACTGACCGCGTTTGTCTGACGACACATATAAATGAAAAGATTAAGCGCCAAGACAGAGTAAATAAATCCTTTGGAAGGGTAAAAGTAGTATTTCATAACAATAAGAATAACTCAACAATCGTGGGGAGGAATACAATGGAATTAAAATAATAGCCCATTACGAACTGTATGGAATCATTTGAGTAAAAGTCAGTCTTCAAGAGTTTTCCATCATCCTTTGTTGATTACATTAACAACTTACATAAATAGCGTCCCGATACGTCTGAATAGAGTTCTATTCTAAACATAGGTAACCTACCTAAATAAATGATGTATGACAAAAAGCAGTTGTGTGAGGTCCTTTGTATCGGCTAATGCTTCAGTAAGTACACAGGTCCAACGTTGCAAAGCATTGGCCAGGGCTACTGGTGCATTGTCACTTGTTCGTAACGTCTGCAGAACTAATGACAGCGCCTCTCGTATCATTAGTTTGCTGCCTTTTACTATTTCCGATACAAGATCTTCTATCTGTAAAAATAATAAAAAAAAAAATGAAATCAAATTCAAAAAAATATACACTAAAAAATGCACCAGAACAACTTTAATCTTAGTTACCAACCTACTCTAGGATTGTCATGTACCTAGTAATATTTCAATCATTTTACATTTCTTATTCGATTTTGAGGAGTACCCTGGTGTATCTTTGAGATCCAAAATGTGACCTGTTTGAAAATATCCCTATTTAAAAATTACCAAGACATAAAAAAAAATTGAGAACCATCTCCTTTTAAAGTCACTTAAAAACCTTATTTTATACATGTTCTACTATCCAATAATAAAGTGTAGGGAATAAGTCAGTTATCTATTATGCTTAGTAATAAGATAATAGGTTAGATCAGGAATTCGCAAAATGGGTTCCGTAGAATAGTCATCATTGTTCCGCCAAATTTATATTTATACAGACAAACAAATGCAGGTCGAGATTGGATGCTAACCCAGATATACGCATACAATTGTCGACATACCGAACTATAAACTGTACACAATTAACTATAAACAATTTCACTCTTCACATTAAAACTTTAAGATAAGAATAGTGTGTTTCAATTATATTACACATTTCTTTAAAAAAATATTCTTATATAAATTTCAGTGTTGATTTGCAATCTTTTGCTATACGGTTTCATAAAATAAATGGTATTTGGTTGATGTTCCCTTATATTTAAAGTTTAGGAACCCCTGGGTTAGGGTTAGATCATCTGTACAAGTCACAAATGCTAGAAAATAATTACAGAGGAATGTATGGGTATTAAAGATGGTAGCTAGAGAATATAATTCAAATTCACTTCACCAATAAGTCTGACTCATCCTACCTCAGTAGATGTGGTGTCCAAAAATATAAACACGGAGTCATAATCACTTAAAAATCAAATGCTAGTGAATTACAATTAAGAATATTCATTATGTATTTATTCTTGTTTATCCAAATAATATCCAACATACCTGACAGTATGCTAATAATGCTTCATGTTGATGGTGGCAATAAGAGTCCTGGACATCCCGTAATAGAGATTCCAATTTCAACCTAGCAACCGGCAGCTTCTCTCTCAGAAATTCTGCATGGTCATAAGAAGCTTTGAGATAGATATTAGCTCCACATTGACATGACTCGGTAATGTTAACATGTCGTTTTTCTACTTTCCACAAGGCTGCTCGTGATCTCTCTTCCTCTCCGAAACCACACGTAAGTCGTGTGCGCTCACGTTCCACTGCTATAAGAGAAGATCTGAAATACAAAATGTTTAAAATATTGTGTATATAGATAACCTGGATTATATTAAGTTATTCCTTACACATGCTATTATAGAGAACACTTAAATAATAATATTATATATTTAGCTACCTAAAATAGCACTATTAGAAGTGAAAAATCTGACCCAACTTATTTTCGCATCACATTGGTTATACTGTTGTCTTATTTCGTACCAATTATAACCACGTATTTGTTCACAATATATTTAATTGTAAGATTGGAAAGTGCTAGTCCTAAAAGTGAAGCTGGCCCTTAAATGTGGCTGCCAGACCACACATATATGTTACATATATCTAATTTTCAATCACAGCTAAATAACTATAAAGATAGGGTAATTTTTAGGATATTTCTCAAAATCCTAGTTTCATAAGGATATTTTCCCTCACCAATGCTCTGTTTAGCATTTAGGTGAGACAGTGTCATCATTATTTTCAAATCTACTTCAATTAGTGAATCTTATTTTAAAAAACTGTAAGCTAAATAAAGCCATATCAAATCAAATCAAAAATACTTTATTCAGTTTAGGCCCTATTAAGGCACTTATGAACGTCAAAGACTACCACCGGTTCGGAAAACAACCCAGTCATCGAGAAGAACCGGCAAGAAACTTGATCGGGTACATTTTTTTTACATATATTTCCAATACATCATACAATATCTAATTATAATATGTAATTTATTAATAATTAATTTAATTTATAATATCTAATTAGTTTGTGTAATTTAATTGTATGGTTGTTCCAACAATAAAGTATTTCTTTCTTTCAATAGCTTTTAGTGGATGCACAGAGAGGAGTCAATTCCAGACATCACTATCGTTCACATACAGATCCATAATATCCTTTTGACACTGAAACCCGTTTGACGTGGCGCTTAAATTTACAGTCCCGCAAATCGGTAACATGCTTTGGGACTTTATTGTAGAATCTAAAACTATTACCTAAAAAACTATTACTGGTTTTGCTAAGTCTGAAACATGGGACCACCAGTTTATTACAATTTCTAGTATTTAGATTATGCAGGTCTTTTACTATATTCAGTTTTTCTAAGTTTTTATGGACGGACATACATTGACAAGACTATATTGGGAGAGGGATACATATCAAGAATATATTGGGAGGGCAGAGATAAGATACGGAATTCCTGGAATTTTGTTTTTAATGATTCACGAGATATCAATGTGGGATCCAAGAAAACCTTTACAAGTATTTCCACACTCTATTTTAAACACAAATAAATGTACACTCTAATATCAATTTTTAAATATCTCCCCTATTATTGAGAACACACAGTACATTAGCTATCTCTTAAACATCTTTGCATTCCGTTTTTCCTAATTTTTGCATATCAATATGACTGTCCATCAATTTTTTTTTACCTAAACGTAGAAAGTAAATCTACAAGAGGATGTTCCGGACCACTGGCAGGACCTGCCTCCACAGCTGCCTCTTCCTTTTCACTTAAAATCTTAATACACCCAACTTCTGATCTCTCCAACACCTTTTCTATTGGCATGCACTTTATTTTTCGCTTTATATCCTGTGTCACCACTTGTTGTTGGGGTATAAAAAGAAATGTCTGTTCTTCTAATATGGGTGCCGATGGTAACATATTTGTATCTGATTGTGAAGTGCTACGACTATATTGATGGCTAGTTTCCGATTGTTTTCCGATGTCTGCAACAGAGATATATTTTATTTATTGTTTAGCAATAAAATGTTATATCATTTTAAGCTTGGAAACGTAAACTGATTAATGTGCAAGGACTATCAATAGCTCTATAGTCAATTAACCTTTGCACTATCTATATGCATATTATCATTGCTTAAGTAAAATAACAATCACATAGATAGTATTACTGATGTTATGTTCTCAATGCATAGAATATATTAATTAGAAAACTGTATTGTAATTACAATATAAATATTTTTATACTTAAATATGGTAGTGGTAATGATTTATAGTGCTTAAGCATAGCTTAGAAATAAATTGATTATTATCATGACAACAAAATAGAGATGTGTTAAAAATTTATAAAGATGAGAGCACAGTAATTTTTCTTGGCTTTGTTAACTTTCATTGGTTTCAATTTAATAAAAGAGAATACTTTAATGTCCTTTATCCATACTACACAATAATTTATGTTTTTTTTTTCAATTAACAATTTATAGACAACCCTTTGAGAATTTCTATTTTAAATTACTTAAATATTATTATGATCTTCTACTTAATGAATCATGTAAGATTAACTAACAGCCAACAAAGAGCTTCAAGAAATTGAATATGTAAAAAATAAGTGTTTTTGTATTGGATTTTTTTTAATATTTACAATTTGCCATATATATAATTAATTTAAAAAAAATATATATTTTTGAAGGTCTAATTACAAGCTCCATAACCATCTTCTGAAGTCTTAAAATATATTAAATATTTCAATTGGCTCTAGTGTACTCTACACTTAAAATATACTAAGCTTATTAATGTTTATTGTTTACCACAAGTATTGTGAAATCGTAAGTCTGTAGAAATAAAATATAAGTACATACCAGTTGACTCTTTCTCTTGTTTCTCCTTTAATGTGATTATGTTTGTAATATGCATTAATGCTAACTCTTTATTTAATTCTTTATAACAAGTGTCTTGTACTCTTGTATTTTCTAAATTTTTCTGTATCATTTCCTTATTTAGAACAATATTTGTGTCATTATCAGGATTAACTACCTGTTTTAGGTCATCAGCTGCCTGTGCATAGGATTCAGTAGAACTTCTTTCTAATTCGGACATATTATCAGAGCTATTTGATATTTTTGTTTCAACCAAATCACTAACACTCGCACTTTCACGATATGCTTCAGGCAAGTCAGCATTTTTTATATTTTTTTCAGTATTAACAACAAATTCCCTTCTTTCTGAACTACTCTCTGCAATTATCTTATCTTTGGTGTTTAATTCATCACTATCAACAAGTGATTTTGAACTTTGTTTCTCTTTCGTTTTCTTATTCTGAAAACAAAAATAAATTCAAGGAATAACTGCGTAAATGTTTATAGTAAATATGAACAAAGGGCATGATAGAATTATATCACTTACCTCTCTTCGTTTTTCTTTTACAAGGGTAGCCATAATTTGTGTAAATAGCTTTGTTTACAACAGATAAACACTATTTCAGCTTTCCCGTGCGTTGTTTTACAGTATCATTGTTATGTTTTCCCCCGATTCAATCCCTTCACATCTTGATTCACAATTTTTTCCTTAGATCAAAAACAAATACCTTGTCGCTGAAATAAAAAATCCTATCTAATAAAGAAAGAACAAGAAGCAGTAATGAATATGCTAAAACTTCAGTTTGTGTTCCTTATTCGGTATCTGGAACAAACAAAATAACAATCAGCTGCTCGGGTACCACAGAGTAAAATATATATTTAAGCCAAGGAATTATAAGTTGTTTACTTATAAATTCCTTGATTTATGCTACAACAAACAATGTCTTTCTTGTGTTTTTAAATTCGTCGTGGTCTATATACCTAATGATATTATAAGTAAAGCGCTGTTTACTTATAATATCATTGGGTCTATCTGTGATGTTCATAAATGAAGTTGTTAAATATCATATTTACATAAAAATAGAATTATATTCTAAGTCCACAGATCTAAATCACTGTTCAAAACAACTATTCTATTTAGTCATAAGATTTATTTTCAGACACTAGAGAAGTATTGTATTGTGTATTTTTTTCTAATTTCAATAAATTGCACACATTTAACAGGTGTGATTTTATGATTAGTGTTTTCATGTAAAATAACATGTATGAATTTAATACAAAAAATTGACATGAGCAATTACATTTGCTAATAAAAAATTTTTGGCTCTTTTTCTAAATTCTGTAATAACAATATTGATATTTTAGTAGGTAACATACATATATCTGTCGAGACGTCTTCCTGTTCGCTCCCGACTAAACCCAGGGTGGAAGGGGTAGGGTCTCTGACCTTCCACTGCACGGGTTCGGCAGGTTTGGGAGGCAGTCCCAGAACGAGGCTGCCTCAGTCGGGTGTTGCGGAGCCTGCTCGCGGACTCCGTGTCACCCCAATAGTGTGGCGTAAGGTTCATCGTTTTTTAGTCAATAGAAGTCGCCGAAAGGCACCGCCACCGTTGCGTCCTAGTACGCGGCGGGTGGTCGACTCAGCTCAAACCTCCCCCGGTCGTGACAGTCCAATAAGTATTCTTCTCCATGTTAAAAAAACGTTAAAGGTAACATACATTTAGCATAAAGAGCAAACTAATGACAATTTAATAAACTATAGTGGCAACAGAATTAGGGTAATAGAATATTTGTTATTGACTTCGGTAAAATCTAAGCAAATTATGTTGACCATTTAATATAGGTAAGGTTATCTGGTAGCACAGAAAATGCATTTCCAGTAATTCATACCAGTTGTACTCTGGTTGGTATTTACTTGTTTATCTGTTGGCAGCCAGCAATCTTCTCTAGTTTTTGGTTCATTTGATATATATGTTTTATTACTGAATTCAGTATAATAGAATAAATTGGTAGGTAAAAGTATCGCGTTGTCGCTGCCGCTGGCCATGCGAGAATAGTAGCGGAGCACGGCTCAGTGGATAGTACTAGTTTTTATCTTAATTGGATCCGGTAAGTGGTGCTCCAATCAGGTTGTAGGCTTATTCAAGAAGATTTTTCGTATACTAACTAGGTATGGGTGTAACCCACTGTAAAGTTTGAATTTATAATTGGATTCGGTAGGTAGCGCTGAAATCGGGTTCGAGGTTTTATTAAGATTTTTTGCGTTTGGAAATACAATTTGAACCAGTAACAGCCGATTTGGCGCAGACGAAGTAGTATAATAGAAAGTTATTTCAATTTTAAGAGATTAATACGGTCTTCATAAGTACTGAGCGTTCGGCTATGAGTGTTCCTAACTTGAAGAAGTGAAGCATGCGGTGTGGTGTTTACGTTTATTCTCCTCTGTACATGAAGTATATTGTTAAGATAATAAACGCAGGCTTAGTGGCAGTTACCAGCTAGTCTATACTTAATATATAAAGCTGAAGAGTCTGTTTGTTTGTTTGAATGGTTGAACGCGCTAATCTCAGGAACTACTATTCCGATTTGAAAAACACGCTAAGACCAATAGGAGCAGAGCGCCAATGAAGAATGTTTCAAAATTGGGTATTTTATTCCTTTTGAGAGCTTTCGCTGCGTGTTAGCTTAAGTATTATATACGTTGTCATGGTAACGTGATAAATTTCTAACGCTGTTTGCGTTTGTTTCAAAGTTTATTTTGTGTTCCTATTCAGAAAGTTTATTCTACGTTAGTTTTGTTTCCAATTTTTTATTTGCAATCTATTACGTAATCGGTTAAAAAATAAATTGTGTGTATGTTAAATTAAAATAACAACTTTTTGGGGAATGGATATGGTTACAAATAACAAAAAGAAAATCTTTTTTATATTTCGTTGGTATTTTTATATTATTATATTTTGTCTGTTTGTTCCAGGTAATCTTCAAAACCTATTTTAACGGGAATTTTACTGGCAGATAGCCGAAATTATAGCGGTTGACATATTCTATTTTATATGTCCGCGGCTTCGTCCGCATTGCTATTTCCAAAATGGTTGGACCGATTTTCACGGGGTGTAAACTGGTAGATAGCAGACCTCATAAAAAGTAATTTAGGTTTTTATTTGCCTTCGGTTGCAGTGGAATATCTGAGATGCTTGAACTGATTTTCACGGGACTTTCACTAGTAGATAACTCACAATATAAGAAGTAACTTAGACTATTTTATTTTGTTAGCCAAGACTTCGTCTGCAGTGCTATCTCCAAATCGGTTGGACCGATTTTCACAAGATTTTTACAGGCAGATAACTAACTAATGAGCTATTTTATCTATACATATAATAAGAATGCAAATCTAACGTGTCGGTACTTTTTGCGATTTTCATGGAAAAAAGTGTTGCAGGTGTCTAGGAATAAGTAATAAAATACATTTCAATCATTTTTAGAAATGTCTGCCTGTCTATCTGTCTGTTTGTATGAACACGCATCACTGTTAAATTACTAGGTACACAATAAAACTTCTTCAAGAAAATTATATAGCATATCTTCGAAAATAAGTTAGTCTTTATTTCATTACACTCGATCCACTCTATCAAAAGTTACTGTAATTTTAATGACGACGTGGCGTCAGTAGAAGAGAAAACTAGATAAGTAAATGGACTTAATAGATTCGGATGACTTTATTAATCACTGATTTTACATAAAATTCTACGCAGACGAAGTCGCGGGCACTGCTGGTTGATAATAAAAAGAAAACCTGGACAAATTATACCTAAACTTTCCCCATAAATAATTATATCTACTGGTCAAAACGGCATGAAAATCCGTTGTGTAATTTTTGAGTTTATCACAAACAGATAAACAGACACACTAGAGGACTTTGTTTTACATTATGTAGTGATGAACTGTTACCTGTGCATTCGTCCGTATGAAATTGATCAAAGATAATTTGTTTACTGTAAACAAGCGCGAGAGACGTGCGCTGTACTGGACTCCAAGAATAAATATACATAATTGAAAGTCATATATTTGTATGTAATTTGAATTATATTATCTTTTTGGTCAATTTGGCGGCCATTTTGTTTTATTTACCGCGTTTGCATCTACATAACTCAGTGATTATAGCAACGTATGAGAATAACACAATTATATCGACACTATGGGTATATTATATCGATATAATAAAAGATTTAACACATATCGTTCGATAATGTATAGCTTCAAATTTTCATTACTTTTATAGTGTTAGTGAGCACTTAGGGTGATATATAGTAGGTTAAAGTTGCAGGTATGTTGCTGATGATAAATCCCATCCCATTCGATATACTGTTAGTGTTCACATATCTAATGTACACATTACATGTTACAGTAGATGGCGTGCGTGTCGTAGTTACCAATGTTTTTGAAAAAGCATTTCTGTAATGTACACACCTACTTACAATTTTACATTTCTTTAATACATTTTAAAAAAGCGCATGCGGCTGCCGCGGGTACCTTCTAGTTATTAAATAAAATTAATATACCTACATGAAGTAAACCCAGACTCAGAACAATAATTTATGGGTCACGTGAACTATGGACTTGTATGGAATTTGAAATAAACATCAATGCGTGGCAAAGGCGCTGCAGCGAGATGCCCGTCTAAACCAGTGCAAATAAGGAGAATTATCCATGTTTATTTATTCAGTTATTTGAATATGTAATTATTATTCGGTAAACTGTTAATCGGTGAAATAAAAACCGATAAGCCTGAACATGTTTATGAAAAACATAGTTTGGACAAAACATCAGAATACTTATAGAACTAGAGCTTCGAAGTACGTATATGTTATGTACTCATCGGCATGCTACCAACTCATTGCGGGTTAGTTTTAGGTTCGCTGCTACTAGACGCTGGAACAACCTGCTTTCTCCAATGCGTAATTTCAACGCTTTAGTTACATTTAAGATTAATTTTAAAAAGTTTTTATTAATATTGCAATGTTTGTAAATTAAAGGTTTTGCATCTAATTTGTGTCGCATATATATTTTAGTTACGCCTGCAATTGCTTCTGTTATATGTTAAAATGATGTTTTATGTATCTTACTACTTTTATTTTATTTATTTCCCTTTTATACACATTAAAAACTCTATTATGTTTACATTACTTATTTTCTTTATACCTAATTATATTTCATAATTTTAGTTGATATTTATTTTTTACGCACCGTGACTTGTATGGCACCCAATACAATGAAAATCAGCGCTAAGTGTTTCTCACATTTTAGCATATGCTGAGTTGGACACCGTTTCATAATGCTGCGATATGCATATTTTTATCCACTCTTATATGTTATGTAATGCCTTATGAATAAAATATTCATTTCTTTCTTTAATTATTTATTTTTCAAAGGCAGGGAAAGATAACTGTAAGATTTAAAGTATCAGACAAAAATAAGCTTCATGGATTAGTACGTAGTTTTGATAAAAAACGCACTATATGCGTGTCGCAATACATTGAAATTTCATTGAGTCATGTTTAAAACGTAGATAGATTATTATACGTATGTAAACTAATCTGATGCAATTCAATACAATATTTACCTTTGTATTACCTAATGTATGTATACCTACTACTAACGATTTGTATAGGTTACTATTTTGCCCATTGGTAACCATTGGTTTTAAGTTAAAATTGGGGTAAAAAATCTGTATATAAGAAAGGGAGCGAGTTAATGAAACGGAAGAGAGATATTCAAAAGTAATGGCAGAATTGGGAAATTGACGTTCATGGTCGTATTGTAAACAAGATTTTGTCCCCTTTTTTCGTTAGTACAACCGTGTGAAGCCGGGGCGGGTAGCTAGCTATGATAAAAAAGAATCATGTAAATAGGTTAATAAAATATTGTAATCATACGTCGCTCAGAGATAATGTAATTTCCTATCTCTGAAAAAATATTTAGGTTCGGACTAAGGTTCCTGAGAATACTTACAAATACCTAAATAACCTTTAGCTACTCTTCATAATAAAAATGTAGATGAATATAAACAGTTTGTCAGATTTTAGTCATAAATTTTATAAACTTTATTAAAACGCTATTCAATAAAATATAAATATCTTCTTATAAATAAGATATATGCCTTTGCACTTTTTGAATACTTAAATAAATAATAAAGATTGACTTATATATAGTTTCTAATACCTTCAGACTGCGTCATCAGCTAAATTAGAATACAGTATTTTCCATAATCATGAATTAGTTCGTAGTCTGCTTTCATTCAACTCACTTGATGTTATTAGATTAGATACATTTCTATCTTGATATTGCGGCCTAACTTGTTTGTTGAAAGTCGAATTTTCTTTATGTTCCTCTTCTCTGTAATTAAAGACAAAACCGACCTTTCAAAACATATTATACTTCAAAGGTTTCTTGTTAATTTAGAACGGAGTGGCAACAAAAAAGGTCAACTGTTCTTTTCTATAATTCATCAACTGCAATGCAAAACTCGCAATGCCGGTAAACCACAAAATCAAATACCCATGAGTATTCAATTTTCAGTTATATTAAGGTGCCTGCGGCTGCATGTGATCCTGGTACGGTGTATTCTCATCTTCATACTGTAGATTATTTTGATGCGTTACAATAAATACGGGCGATTTTACTTTCCTAGGGACCGAGGTTGGTGTAGAGGAACGACTTCTTGCTTGCGACGAACCACTTTGCATTTTAGCTTGAAACATTATATTATCGATATCATGCATAGCCACATCCCTTTCATGTTCATTCAATTTTCTTAATTTCTTTGCTAGCAATTGTCCGTATAACTCGTACTCGTCCATTTCTCTATTTTCGTCTATGGGTCTTTTTAAGTACGACATATTGTCGTCTATTTGCTTGTTTGTGTAAATACATTCGGAATTATTGCTACTATTAACTTTTGTCTTCAATTGGTTAGTCTGAGACATTGGTGTAACTTTGTTTTGCCGTTTATCAGTGACAACGCTTCTGTTAATGTTATGTTCCGGCATAGTTGACTCTGAATCATACGCTCCACCATTAGAATAAAACTGAAATAATAAACGTTTCGAATTTATTAAAGATCATCCGAACAAACATTAACCAATCCGCTTACCTTAACGGTACTTTAACAATAACAAATTTAATTGCCTCTAATTTACTGTTCCAATATACCTACAAGTTTAATTTAAAATGGTTAAAATAGTTCTATCAAAAGATTTTACATTTTTTTATAGAATTGCGCTTAACTAACACATATTACATCATGATATTCAATTTTATTTTCATAATAACAATCTTATTAGAATTTATTGAATCGGGAAACTAAATGATTGTCAAATATTTGTTAAAACTACACCACACTTCAGCCAACAAAAAAAAAACCATTATTTGTTACATATTTGGATCTAATTGGTTCCAACATTTACCAAAATTCTTACCTCTTGGTCCAATTGGTTTGTACTATCGCATTCATATTTCCCGCTTAAAAAACTCTCCATAAGGGGAAAAGCGAACCAAGTTGTGCAATATCGACCTCGTGATTTTCTCTTTTTATTTAAATGCATTCTAAACGATGTCATAAGAGATTCCTTCTTTTTCTTAAGATCAACGACTGAACAATTTATACTTAAAGACGATTGTATTCTAAGCCAGGCATCGTTATTCTCTTTTCTAAACCGATTTAAAGGATGTTTGGGATCCCAAAGATGTTGTTCTCTTCTATAAAGCTCCAGAAACTCCAACACTTCGTCATTACTCCAAGACATTATGATAAAGTTAATAATAGCACAAAGCTTTGTTAAATTATTTGACAAAACGTCTGATCAAATCTATAAAATAAATATTACTAAACTTATTGACCAATCAGAAGAGGTTACTGCTCCAATGTTTGGTTATGCTTGTCTCATGTGTGGGTGTTGGCCTCATTCGACAAATCAATGTTCGCCATGGCATTTGGCCTCCAACTCTTAAATATTTGTGGTTAATCATATGGCAAATATAATACATATTTGCTTCAGTATAATGATTTTGTATTAGGAGAATTACTGCTGACTAATTATTTGTAAATATCACATATTTATCGTCTTGTTTCACCATAGAATATAAAACAGAAACATTATCATTGATAGTAAAAATTCTATATACAACCCTCTCTTTCTAATACATAACACAAGGTGGTGCATTTATCTCTTTTACAATTGTAATGGCGGCTGATTTTTCTTGACTACACATATCCGTACAATTACAGTGTAGTATCCAAATACGTAACGTAACTTGATCATAATAAAAATATTCTCCATACATCTTCATAATTAATATTCTCACATTTAGTTAGATCATATCCTCGAAAGAAATTTTAGGTAAATTGGTGTTGTCAGAGCAGTAAAATCTAGTACATTTTTATAAACTTTCGGACGAAAAAAAATACCATTCAACAAAAGACAAATAGCTTAATAGAAGATTATGATTACCTTTTGTTAATCTTTGAAGAAACCTAAAACGTTTCGTATGGTGTCCTTGCCATTGATGTGGGAAGTAAAATGTATTTCTCAAGGGTCGAGGGTCCTTATCTTTCAACAAAATTTCCATTCGAGAAATTATTAAAGATTTAACCTTTTAACAAGTAGTTAAAACCATGGTACATCAGGACTCGGCATGAAGTACGTTGGTTTCCTTTGCTGAGAGTGTCATCTCGAAAAAGGAAGCCGCGGAAAGAGACAGGGAGAGAGATCCCGAAGCACCAACGATCCGACGTCGGGGAACGGGACGTGGAAGAAGGATATATATATTTATATATATTGATAATAATGTATATGATATATGTAGTCGCGCAGCCGGGCTGTCTCAGCTAGGGGCGGCGTGAAAACGCCTGACGCCCGGGATGTCGCGGAGCTTGCTTGCATGCTCCCCCACGACACCCCATAGTGCGGCGTAGGTTGCAAAAGACCTCCGCGACATCTTTTTACCGATCCTCCCGATAAAATAACGGCAGTGAACGACCAGTACCAGCCTGTCTCTCCAAACAGAGCACGTTCACGCCCACGCCCGCGTAACTACAGATCACGCCGCCCTGGTCTGGGGGTTAATTTCACTCCCGCACACTAGATTAGGCCCCCCTCGGCAGCGAGCAAGCCTAGGTCCGTTCCCTCGGCGTGAAGCCCTTGAGTGTGCTGCTCACGCGATATAGTGACACAAAATCTTACATCGCTGCGACAACATTACACATATCACCTCCACACACGTGCACGCATACCCGCTTACACATGAAACTGAAAGGGTTTTAAAGTGAAACTTTTATTATATCGTCTCAAACTTTTTCGTCTGTGTGTTGCATGTCGCGTGATGGTCGGCTGCGGAGTAGGGATAAAGTGAAAGGCGCTCGTCAGAGCAGCCAGGGCCAATATGGCGGCGCCTATAGTTCGCAGCAGCTGATCGTGTAGTGTATAGACTATTATTAGTTAAATGTCTATAGTATGAAAAAAAGTTTCACTTTTACCGTGGTTTCCTAAAACCACACAATCCTTTTTTTATTCCCTTATCAAACTGAAATAGTTTAGAAAATTATCCGATACGAAATACACTCATCAAAAAAGTCTAAGCAACATGTACTAATTTAAATTTTAGGATGGTTCTTCACATTATAACGTTGTATTTTATTTTTAAAATAATATCTTTAGGGTTCTATGATGTAAAACTAACAGCTGTTGTCTTTATAAGTTCTTTTAATAACAGAAATGAACAATATTAGAATATACTGTAGAAACTAAGATACATAAGAAACTAAACTTTTTTTCTTACAAAATGAAATTTCTAAAGAAAATGTATTTATTGTGAAAGAATAGAACAATTTAATACAAAGTATGGTCTCCTCTGCTATTCAGAACTTGTCGGCAACGATTATTCATTGAATTAATGAGCCGGTTAATGTCATCTTGCGGTATTCGCTCCCAATGGAATTGTAGCAAATCCTTCAGCTGTTGGGTTCTTGTCGCTCCGTCCAAGTCCTTCAAAACACGTCTCTGGAGCATGTCCCATGCGTGCTCGATGGGGTTGAGATCTGGCGATTGTGCAGGCCAGGGCAATACCCGGATGTTCTCCGTTGCAAAGTATTCACTGGTTCGCCGAGCTGTATGTGAACGCGCATTGTCATGCATTAACCTAAAATCGGAGCCAAAGGTTTGTGTAAACGGGTAGACATAAGGTCTGAGAATATCCTCAATGTAATTTTCAGCATTCATGTTTCCATTTACAAAAACGAGCTCAGTTCGCCTGTTCTTCATAATACCAGCCCATAACATAACTGTTGAGCCGCTGTATGGATGAACTTCCTGAACGCACCTGAGCCTTTCAGTATTTGCGGGCCGACGATACACTCGCACCCTTCTTGTATCAGGCTTAAACCCGAATCGCGACTCATCGGAAAACATAATTTTATCCCATTGTTCCTGGGTCCATGTTATGCGTTCTCTACACCATTCATATCGACGAGCGCGATTCCCGTGACGTATCGGTGGGCACCTGATTGGGCGTCGAGCTCGTAGGCCGTACTCATGCAGTCGATTTCGCACAGTTTGAGGACTTACATCAACACCACTTGAAATTTGTAGCCTCAAACTTATCTCTCGAGCGGTTAACATCGGCTGGCGTCTTGCAGTCAGTTGTATGTACCGGTCTTGCCGAGTGGTTGTACTCCTTTTACGGCCTGGATGCTGTTCAGCGGGTTCTCCTGTGTTATTGTAGCGCTGCCAAAGACAACAAATAACACTTCTATGAATGCCAAAATGTCGAGATACCTGAGATTGATTACTTCCCGCTTGCAACATCCCTACAGCTCTTTGCATTTCATCTGCCATCAAATGACGTCGCTTCATGACGTAAAGAATATCTAACAATTCAATTTTGTCGCTAACTTTATTTAAATGGTTGGTAAAGTTATAAAATCAAGACTAAACGTAGCAATTAAAACGCACTTAAATTCAAACAAATTCGCAATCATTTGAATTTTATGAAAAAACAAAACATAATCAAATTTTTTTTTACAACCAGCCAGTATGTCATCAATAACAAAAAAGTTTACTTACCTACGCACTTTGTTTGAGTAAATACTTAGAAATTAATTAATATAAATGGTAAAATTTGTAATATCACGCATCTTGCTTAGACTTTTTTGATGTGTGTATATATAAGAGTTGTTGAAGTATGTATGCTTGGTACACATATATGTTTCAACAACTCATATGTGTATGAATAGTTAGCTTAGCTTAGCTCAAATAGGTCGCGAATTGAGCCCCATTTCGCGGGGCTCGGACCGCGAATTGCTGGGGCGGCGGCGGCACTCGGCCGGTTGCTCCCTAATATAGGGGGGCCAGGTGCCAAGTGCCAGGTGCCGCCGATTCTTCATGGGGGTCGTGCGGGCGATGGCCGCCTACGGGGCACCAGTGTGGGCCGACGACCTCGGTGCCGCCAACGTTCGTACACTTCGTAGTCCACAGCGTACGGTGGCACTGAGGGCGATCCGGGCGTACCGCACGATGACCTCGGCGGCGGCCTTCACGCTCGCCGGCTCCCTGATTTGGGAGCTGGAGGCAGGAGTTCTCGCCACCGTGTACGAATTCACGGCGGTGAGGAAGCGTAATGGGGAGCCTCCGGCTCCCATGGAGATTGAAGAGAGGAGGCGGCGTCTCAGAGAGGGTGCCGTCAAGGGGTGGATGCAGGACCTGGTGGACGCGCGCTTCGGGACGTACACCGTTAACGCCGTCCGCCCGGTCCTGCGGGAATGGATAGGGAGAAAGTGGGGCTCCCTGACGTTTCGTCTGATGCAGGTACTCACCGGACACGGTTGTTTCGGGTACCTCCGCCCCAACAATAACGGTCTGTCGGTATACCGTGGGGTTTTAGTCCGTGCGAGTCGGACATAACCCACCCTCTCCCCGGGAGGGTGGCGTATCCATAAGGGATTTCTCCAGGTTAAAAAAAAAAAGATAGGTCGCGAATTGCATTTATTAGGCAACAGCCCAAGCCGAGGTGTGCCGTGCACCTTTAAGCTAGTTGTCAAATAAAATCGGCTGAGTGCATTAAACGCTCGCCTTAGTAGTCCGGTGAAGTTATTAAGACCTTGCAATAGCGTAGTCAGTTCGAGAAAAAAAAAAAGATCGGGAATAATGGCTTTTTTTTTCAGGTATGTCTGTTGTGTACCCCTAATAATGTATATGCAAAATTCTATGATAAACGGTTGAGTGATTAGGGTGTGAAAGTATAACAAACAGACAAACTCAGATTCGCATTTACAATATTAAATAGGGTACACAATTCAGCCCTTAGATCTCCGCTAGGAGTATTATTATTCTATGCCTTAGATCGTACAATTGAAAAAGAAAGCTGTGGCAACATTGCTTAACTCTCTGTCATTTTGTTTCGTCATTTATTTGAGCAAAGTCCATTCTATAAGTTGTTCTCATTTCATATAAATTCATATTTTCGATCATTCTCAAACTAGCATCGGTCGGTTGACGACGTTTACAAGTTTTAATTTATTTTATTGTTTAGACTTATATTAAATTCCTTGATTATTTTTGTATCAATAAAAACTACGAAGTGTTTTGAATTATAAGGTAGGTAAAATAATTAAACCGGTTTCTCTTTTTAATTGTTATAGGTTGATTTATTTGTAGGAAATAAAATTTAGGACATAATGCTTCTTTTCATATGGCGTCTGCAATCTTTAAAAGATTAATAAACGGGTTAACAAAAGGATTAGATTCAATTTCCTTGAATGTAGTTACTTTCTATAAGATTTTCTATAATGGAATATTCCAGATTAATTTTATTAAAAACTACCCTGCACTTCTGATTTCTGTGCCTAACATTCCGTAATGAATAGTTTTACTTTTCGATTGTCTAATGAATAATGTGTTTTGATTTGTAAGGCAGATAAAGAATTAATATAAACCGGTTTCTGTTTTTAATGTTTGTTAGTCGATTTATCTGTAGGAACTAAAGTTTAGGACATAATGCTTCTTTTCATATGGTGTCTGTAATCTTTAAAAGATTAATAAACGGGTTAATAAAAGGATTAGATTCCATTTCCTTGAATGTTGTTAGTTTCTATAAGATTTTCTATGATGGAATATTCCAGATTAATTTTATTCAAAACTACCCCACACTGCTGATTTCCATGCTTAACATACCCTAATTATTAGTTTTACTTTTCGATTATCTAATGAACAATGTGTTTTGAATTATAAGGTAGGTAGAAGAATGAATACAAACTGGTTTCTATTTTCAATATTCCTTAGTTGATTTAACTGTAGGAAATAAAATTTAGGACATAATGCTTCCTTTCACACAGTGTCTGCAATCTTTAAAATATTTATGAAAGGGTTAACATACAGATTAAAGGATTAAATTCCATTTCGTTGAATGCTATTGCTTTCTACAGGACTTTCTATGATGGAATGTTCCAGATTAATTTTATTAAAAACTACCCTGCATTTCTGATTTCTGTGCCTAACATTCCATAATGAATAGTTTTACTTTTCGATTATCTAATGAATAATGTGTTTTGATTTGTAAGGTAGATAAAGAATTAATATAAACCGGTTTCTGTTTTTAATGTTTGTTAGTCGATTTATCTGTAGGAACTAAAGTTTAGGACATAACGCTTCCTTTCACACAGTGTCTGCAATCTTTAAAATATTTATGAAAGGGTTAACATAGGGATTAAAGGATTAAATTCCATTTCGTTGAATGCTATTGCTTTCTACGGGACTTTCTATGATGGAATATTCCAGATTAATTTTATTAAAAACTACCCTGCATTTCTGATTTCTATGTCTAACATTCCCTAATGATTAGTTTTATTTGTCGTTTGTCTAATGAACAATGATCTAATTATAACATTTATATGTTGTAAGTGACTCATTGACTGAGGAATCTATAGTGCATATGTAAAAGGCAGCATAGTTTTGAAATTACATGCGGGGGTATTATAGATTTAAAGAATCAATTGTTTGAAGCAAGTCTAATCTTTTCTTTAGTGTTTTAAGATTTTGATACATATATTAACAAAAAGACTTGTTTTATTACTTTCTTCAGAATTTGAAATAATTATTAATTTAAGTAAATACATGTGTATTATACAGTCAATTTGGGATTTGTAACTACTGTTTATCAGTATTACATTTTTATTTTATTTAAATACAGATGTGTTATTTACTTCAAACAATATGTTTGCAAATTTGTAGTAGTGTTTGACTTCTCAAGCGCTTTCTATAAGCTTAATTTGAAAAAGAATTATTGATTATCATAGAGTTTACTCCACAGATGGCAACAGAAGTAAGTTCAGCGCCAACAGCTTTGCCTCAACTGCAGTCTGTGCAGAAGGCAATGGCTCTACCAACTGTGGGAGCTGCTGTTGAACAAGTCGGTGCTTTTTATACCAAAGTTAAAGGTAGGTGTAAAAAAAATATTTGAAATTGTATTATATTTAAAGAATTCATGTTTTTTGAAATTAATGGTAGAGCAAAATTACCTCTTTAATTGGTGCAAAGTATTCTAATTGAGGCATGACCACAATGAACATGAACACATGAAACACATTGAGCTTCAACAGTCCTTGCTTGCATATCAACAGGGGAACAATTAATTTGGTTTGATACTTGTGTATTAAATGCACCGCGCTCGCCGACCGCTGCCGCGGCCGGCTCGCGTTTTTTTTTTTCGCCTATGTATATCATCTAACCAAACGGAGACAAAAATGTTTTGTTTTAACTTAAAAATCATCAAGTTAATATACGATTAATCATCAATATACGAAATTACCAAAGATTGTTCGGAAATGACGCATAATCTCAAAATTTTGATCATAAACATCTTAGTAACTATGACTTTCCGCGGGGAAGGGAAATCACCGCTTTCCCCCGCTGCTCCCTAACCTTCCAATTTTTATATCACTTATATCACTTTTAGATTCCAAAACGACTTTATTTAAAAACAAAGTATTCAATAATATTTAGGTGGAAAATGGGTTGGTATAGAGTTTAAAATTTAATTTCCTTTTTTTTTTCTTGCTCTTTTATTTCGGTTTGTTTAGGTTAGGTTAGACTTGCGGAAAAAATAACGCGAGACGGCCGCGGCATCGTTGGCGAACGCGGTGCATGTAATACACAAGTACTTACCATATTTGCACTCATGGGATAGATTCACTAAGTACCTTCTACAGGCTCTGGATAGTTTGGGGAGATGGGCTGTTCCCACTGTTAATGATGCAGACATTATTAAATTGGTGAGCCGCTTCAGTTGCATAGGGGCATTTCTTTATCGAGCATGTTCTACTTTGTGTGATATAGTAAGTGATCTGAAGAATGATTCAGATGAAAACTTTCACAACTAATCCACATGATCTGGACGTTAGATTTTATGGTAAATTACTTCTGGGCTTGAACTTAAAAGTTTATGGCGTTTATCTTTGCTGTACAGTGAAGTTAAGGAACAGTTTCCTGGATAGTGTATTCTTTTTTATGAAATCAGATGCACATGCATATGGTAAAGAGAAATTTATGAAAGCCGATTAGCGATGAATGCGCTGTCTCTTAATGGTCACCATCGTTTTTAGATTGTATTGTGCTTACTGTCAAGTATAGTAAAGGCACTTTGCTGTGTTCCAATAATGAATAAAAGGATATAGAAATCTTTAGAAAAAAGAGAACAATGTAGGTAGGTCAGTTTTATTCAACATGTAGGTCATTATTAAGTCTTTCTTTGAATTAGACTTAAATATTTATACTTTTTTATCTTATAAGTAGGATGAAGGTTATATAACCTCTACCAAGTTTTATCATATAAACTTCTCGATAGTGGAATATTTTAGACATTAAAGCTTACATCAACATATATTCAGAGTAACTTGATTTGAAAAGAAAACTAAGATATATTGTAAAGCGACATATTGTTGCATGTTACTTTGTCAAGCTCTAATCTAATCAACTAAAAATGGCCTTAATATTAAAATCAATGTTTAATTATACATGTAACCCACTTTGGGAAGTGTATTTTAGAATTTAGATGATTCATATTTGTGATATGCAGGTGAAGTGACATCCATCTAAAATATATGTATATAAATACTAGATAATATAAATTATTTTGAGATATTACAGGTCGGGAAATTCAAACAATGCTTGTAATATACATTACATATTTAGTAAATAAATTCAAAGAGATTTAATTATTTTGAAGTTTTGAGATCTCTATATACTGTAGATTATCAAAGTAAATTTTCTGTTCTATATCTGGAAGGTAAACTAATGTTCATGTTAAAAAATTGTTGAAAGAATGTTAATTGGTTTTTACATTTGTTGGACTGTAATACTGCCACATGTATTGCTTATGCAAAATGGCAATGTTTGTTATACTATATCTTGGTTCGAAAGGCGATACGCACTGGCTGGTATACGGGTATACTATAATGACTGACCAGATTTTTTTTGATCATAGACTACTTTCAAAATTTACCTGGTTCCGGTGGACCCCCTGCAGCTCATTGCTAGCATATTCCTAAAACTCGACAAAAAATGTGAAGATGACATTTAATTATGAAAATTTGCGTTGCGGCTGAGTTCCAATAGTTTTCGACACATTGTACATTGTATGGAATATTTAAGTTTTTACAAATAACAGTCACAGAACTTCTTAAAATATTATTTGATTATTGATATGTGAAATCAAGCCATCATTTTAATTTTTATCAAAAGTATGTAAAATTTCGTGGACCTCCGCTTACGAATTGTAAACCCCCATGTTTTTTTACGCCAACGCAGATCCCCGTCGGGTCTCCCGTGGACTCCTGGAGGTCCTGTAGGATCTGTTTGCTATTTGAATATTCTTTCACAGGTGCACACTCACTTCTGGAATGGGCCCTGTCGACTGCAGAAGCGGGTGTGGTTCTGGCTGCGTCCACAGCAGCGCCGTACGTGTCAGTCCCACTCGCAGCCGGTGATGCTAGGATGGCGGCGGCCATCGACCACCTCGAGCGCCGCGTACCCATCGTGACGGAACAGCCCAAAGTAATAGTTGAAACGACGAAACAAGCTGTACTCTCCAGAATATCACCACACGTAAATAAGGTGAGTCATATTTGCATCATAGAAATAAGTTATTCTAGGAAATTAGTTGATGATCCTCTCTTATCGTTTGATAATTATGTTGATGGTTAATTGTTTATGTGTGTGTGAAACCAGTGGTCGAAAGTCTACCATAATAAGGAGTAGACAGTTTTTTCTTCACATGTTAACATATATAAATTACTAGCCGACCCGTGCCCACTTCGTTGGGCGGTAATAGGCATTATCAAGCTACAACTTTTCTCTAGAACTCAATCATATATATCTCATAATTACGGCAGCGTTCGTAAGAAAAGAAACGTTTTCGTTCGACCACTTTTCTCCAACTCCCCAGATATTACCCCCCTACAACCTCACAAACTTTACCTCTTTATAATATTAGTATATAGATTATAGCCCCTGCCCGCGACTTCGTCCGCGTAGTAATAGTTACTACTCTGGGCTAACGATGACACACAGCAGAAGCTCTCAAAAAAAAAAAAACATCTCGATTTTGAAACATTTTTCATCTGTGCTCCGCTCCTATTGGCCTTAGCGTGATGATATATAGCCTATAACCATTCTCGATGAATGAGCTATATAACACTGAAAGAATTATTCAAATCGGACCAGTAGTTCCTGAGATTACCCCTTACAACGCCACAACGTCACAAACTATAAAGAGGTCTTTATAATATTAGTATAGATTATCTGTATTTTTCTTCTGAATACTAAACATTGTATTGACTTTTATAAAAATATTGTACATTGTATGAGAATAAAGAGTTATAAATAAAGGTTTCGACTTGAAATGTAACTTCTTGTTTTTTGTTTGACGAAAATTGGTGGTGCTAAACACTTTGTCGGGTAGAGTGTTGAAAACACCAGTTCTCGTCCGATAAACGAAGCTAAGCAAAGTCGGGCGGGGTCAGTACTTGTAGCGATGACCGCCGAGGTACACCGCGTGACGTTGGCTTTTTGTTATATTTTTTTAATTAACACGTTCCGTGCCACGTGTTGACCCGTGGCCTGAAAATCAAGTTTCACGTGTACGTGGTATGTGTTACAATGTTTCCTTGTAATACAAAAGTTTTTCTATCCAGTGTCTTACGACACACATTGTTTTTTTCCATTCATATAAATTCCATTCAAAATAAATAATTATTGAACAAAATATATATTTAATGACAAATTCTCTGTCGTACATGAGGCTCAAAAATAAGATGAACTTGTTTCCTATTAATTTTAGTTGAAGTAATATTTGTTACCAATTTAACCTTGACGCAGAGATATCCGGTGTTGTATATTTTTCTAAAATAGTATTTTTTGTTTCTAGAGCAGGTTGCTTTAGCCTTGAAATGCAGTCAACGGATATTTAATATATTATATGCTAGATTTAAATGCACTAATAACGGTCAAAAATTAAATAACTTATTAAAATATGCAAAATGTACGTGTTAATTAAAATATGACATAGTCGTTGAATTATAATGAGAATACGGTAAGAAGTTATAGACGTCCCCTTTGAATATTTTTGTTAACATTACTTTGTAATTTATTCACCATTACCTATTACTCGCGGCTTAGACCGTGTGGTATTTACCAAAAAATGTTATGTTACTGAAGTGTTTAAAACTTGCGGGTAGGGCGCGCGCTTCTGAACAACGCGTTTTTAGTTTATTATATTTTTACGGAACCCTACATGTTTTTTCTCTAAAATAATGCCTTAGTTTTACTCTTTTTAATATCAGCTGTCTGCAAATGTTAGTCCCGTCAAAATCTGTTTAGGAGATTGGGCAAAACAAACAGGTAGACAATTTTTTTTTTGTTATAGGTACCATATATTCTTTTCTTATATATTTGGTACAAAGCTGTTATTTTAACATTACAAACACACGCTTCAATTTTATTCATGTTTATTGATGAGTTATGATAATTCGTTATGTTTAAAAAAAATGTGCAAGTACATTTTTTATGATACACTTTCTATTGATTGGCGGTATAATGAAATGTTTGTTATATATAATACGTGATTCTTTGCACGTAATTATTACGATGAATAATATGATACCTGTTGATGTGAACTTTGTACGATAAGCGGTCAAGGCGACGTGCTACGGTAATGACATAGCGTTTTGCCTTTTGTTCGTGAAGGTTTTTGTTTAGAGTCTATCCCTGTAATGTCTATAATATTATAAATGAGAATGTTACTTTGTTTATTTGTTACGTTTTAACGCCTCAAGTACTCACATGATTATCATGAAATGTTGCATACATGCCAGGACTACACAAAAGGACATAGGGTATCCACCTTCGGAATAGGAATCGAGTTGAGAATTTGATGTACGTCCGGAAAAACTTAGATAATCTAGATTTAGTAAAAGACCGACATAATGTAAATACCAGAAACCATAACAAACTGGTCACTCCATGTTTCAGGCTTACTAAGACCAGTAACAGTTTTTTAGGTAATAGTGTTAGATTTTATAACAAAGTCCCAAAACACATTACCGATTTGCCGGATAGTAGGTTCAAGTGTTATGTCAAGCGGGTCTTAATACATAAAGGTTATTACAGGGTGGATCAGTATGTGAACGATAGCGACGTCTGGAAGTGACGCCTCTCTCTGTGCAACCACTAAAAACGAATGTAGCTTTATGTGTCTATTGGTGTAATAATAAAAAAAAATATATGTTATTATGAAAAGATAAACCAGATCGAGTTTCTTGCCGGTTCTTCTCGATGACTGGGTTGTTTTCCGAACCGGTGGTAGTGTTGACGTTCATAAGTGCCTTCTCAGGGCCTAAATTGAATAAAGAGTATTTTGATTTTGATTTTGAGTTTGTTGCCGGTTCTTCTCGATAAGTGGGTTGTTTGTTCGAAACTGTGGTAGTTTTGACTTTAATAAGCGCCATCTCAGGGTCTAAATTGAATAAAGCATTTTTGATTTTTAATTAAGAAAAAATGTATGTCAGCGCGAGCTCAGCCGTTAAGAAAAGGTAAGCATTAATATAGTTTATGTTTGATACGACGGTAGGTCATTAGTGGCGTGTTTAGGGCAGCCGACGTGTATTCGATTACTACAGTGATGCTTAGATTTCAACATTGCTTAGGTTTTTTTTATATTTATTTAATTTTTGTTGTACACCATTATACATATTTACATAGTATAAAACAAAGTACCCTACCGCGTCTGTCTGTCTGTTCGCGATTAACTCAAGAACTACTGAACTGATTGTCATGCTGTTTTCACCAGTGGGTAAAGTGAGGAAGTTCATGAAGAAGGTTTTTGGTATATAATTTGTCAAGGATTGTTTCATAATCAGGACGGGACAACGTCTGCCGGGCCCGCTAGTACATAAAATATTTACATTTTATAGTATACTTAGTACGAGGGGCGGCCTTATTGCTAATACCAATCTCTTCTATCTGTGGATGGATATGTTCCATTGAGTAGAATTGAGGGTATTTAGGGTGTACAAGAAAAACAAAATTATTACATTCCAGTTCAATTAACAGTATGTACACGTGGCGAAGTCGTGGCGTTAATCATGAAAACATAGCGTGAATACCTCTGATTCAGGATCTCGTGTGCTTTTAGGTTATGAAGTATTACATATACCAGTTTCTTTTTGTAATCTACTTCACATTGTTTATATTGAAAACTATTAATGTCCGATGACCCCATTAATTCCTTCAAAAATGATGATTTCTATTTTTTTCTTATTAGAAAAAAATGTATTTTCTAGTAGGTAACTAAATTATCTTTTTCCTTGTAATAATTACGAAACGGATATTATTCGGTGATGATAATCGGTTCAAAGTGCAGTCTATCGGCCGGTGGTAATAGGATGTCTGGTTTCGTCTTATCGCTAAACAATGGGTCAGTTGCGTTGCCCTGACACGGAAAATATGACAATTTATTTTAACGAAATAAGATTGATTCTATTACGTAAACTATTCGACATGCTTTTTTTATCGTTTCCTATGATAATATATTAAAAAGATGCCGAGATAGGGGTGCAGGAGTCCGCACTCACTGCTTATTTAAAACTTGTCCCGGTTTCGCACGGGTATATTAAATAGGAAAATTTATTCAAGTGTTCCTTTGAACAAGTAAACGTCAGTTCTGTAAATTTTTTGAAGAATCATCTATGGCCTGTCATATCGTTCATTTATTCGCTTTTTTATATGGAGATGTCTAACCAAAAGTTTTCACTTTTCCGGTACGACTCTCCAAACATTTCTCTCACATACAGACCTTGTCCTGGCAAACAAACACAACAGACAAAGAATTAGCCAAACACGTGCACGTTTGTCTGAAACGATGCGCGTATATACAATCGGTAACCGATTTTTAATTATATGTATGCATATAATAAGAATGCAAATCTAATGTGTCTGTACTTTTTAGATTTTTGTAAAAAAAAAATTGTTGCAGGTCTCTTAGAATAATGAATAAAATCATTTTTAGAAATGTCTGTCTGTTTGTTTGAACACGCAGCACTGCTAAAGAATGGCGTTCACGATAAAACCTTATCAAAATAATCATAAAGCATATCGTCTAATAACATTTAGTCTTAGTTTCATTAAAATCGGTTCACTCTATGAAAAGTTATTGATGGGGGGCGGTAGGGTCCTTGATTTGCTTATTTTCGATGACATAGGTAATGGGGGTCCTGGTAGTGATTTACGTCAGCAATATTTCTTTATTAAACCGGAACAGATTTAGATAAATGTTTACCTAAGCAGTATAAGAGCGTTGCTTACTTTTGCTGACTAGGGGGAGCGGGAGGGTTCAGAAATTACAATAATTCTGCTTACGTAATACCTGAACGGCCCCCAAGTAAATACAGTTAATACATTCCGATGGTTTTATTAGTCGCGTTTTTTTACATTACGTTCAACGAGTACGGAGTCGCCGGCACAACTAGTATATCTAGTATAGCTAGTATATTATAATGTACTTCATAACTATGTCATTATGTAACAAAAATGAATAAATTATTAAGTATTTGTGTGAATATTCTTAGTAGCTTCTTTGATATTGATGACTAGCCAGCCGGGCAGACGTTGTCCCGCCCTGATTATAAAATAATCCTTGACAAATGATATACCAAAACCTTCCTCATGAATCCCTCTATCCACTGGTGAAACCCGCATGAAACTCCGTTCGGTAGTTTTTGAGTTTATCGCGAACAGACAGACAGACAGACAGGGGTAGGGGACTTTGTTTTATATTGATATTGATGAAGTGTAACTATGAAAGGGCTTAAATCGTTTAAACACATTCATAACGCCACATTAGTGTAGTGCTGCAGCCTTTGAAGCACGGTAGGATCGGTATTGGAGGAAATTAGTTGTCGAGCAAATGTCCCTGCAATTACATTTGTAAACTAAACCGAAGTTATCAAATTACTTTTTATTAAATGTGTCCCAAAATGTATACATTTATATTTTTAATAACCTTATCAGAGTAGCAGTGTTGTTTTGTAAACCTTTGTCAATGTACCCATGATAAGATATAATTTTATCTCGCGATAGCTACATGCATGTATCTACAATGCGAACACTGAACCGGATCGTCGGAGCTCGTGATTGAATAAAATTATCTCATTTTTAAATGCACTGTAATAATTTATGTTAATTAATACATTTATAGGTTATGGAAATTTCGAGAAGGCGGTATAAATTATCTATGTTTAAATGTCCGTATTCTAGATTTTTATTCCATATATACATTTTTTTTCTTATAATAATATATATAAGACTACGAGCATTCGATGCAGATTTTTTTGTAATTTGTTCTAGGATACTTTTTATTTGGTTTATATTAGTCTTTGCAACTTTTATTTTGTATATGCACAGCGAAGCGGTCGGATACCGGTTAGTTTATCTATTTATACATATAATAAGAATGTAAATTTAACGTGTCTGTACTTTTTCGATTTTCGTGAAAAAAATTATTGCAGGTGTCTAGGAATAAGTAATAGAACACATATCTTTCATTTTTGAAAATGTCTGTTTGTATGAACACGCATCACTGCTAAAGTACAGGGTTCACAATAAAACCTCAAACCACAAATCATAAAGCATATCTTCGGGAGTATCTTAGTCTTTGTTTTATTAAAATCGGTCCACTCTATCAAAAGTTATTGTAATTTTAATGACGGCTCGAGGCAAGTACGAGACAAGAAGAGAAGAATAGAAATCTATACTACGAGTTATATTATAAAGCTGGAGGGTATATTTGGTTGAACGCGTTAATCTCGGGAACTACGAGTCCGATAAAAAAAAATCTTCAGTGTTAGATAGATCACTTATCGAGGAAGGCTATAGGCTATATATCATCACGCTAAGACCAATAGGAGCGGAGCACCAGTGAAGAATGTCCAAAATCGGTTTTCTTTTTCGTTTTGAGATCTACCATTGCGTTATAATAGCGTTAGCCCGAAGTAACTATACTACGCGGACGAAGTCGCGGACAGAAGCTAGTTTATGCTATAAAAATAAACATTACACCTGTCGGTTTCATCATGACACACAAGCAAGGAGTTGCTCTCCACTGTGGCACTATAATTTAATTTTAGTTACAACATGGCATCGAAGTTTTGTCGTTTAGAAATAGATTGCTTAGTTTTCTTGTTATAAGTGATTTCCGTTGAGTCTAATTTAGAGTTAAATAATTTATTTTGAATGTCAAAACAAAAACCGAATCGTAGAATTACCTTTTGAAATTGTCTTATCTTGCTTCTAAATTAAAATAAAGCATGTAAATCCAGAATTTTGTAACCAAAATGAACTTGCTTTCTCATATCTTCTCTATTTATGTTTCACATCACATCGCCATTGTTTTAACCGTTGTAATATATATTTAGTAACCGTTCTCAAAAAAAAACAAACTTAATATTAAATCGTTATGCTATTTTGCGTAGAATAGATCAATGAGATATTGTTTATATATTTTTAATTGTAACAGTTCTAACCGTCTAATGTTGTACAAGGATTTTTCATTTATATCAGTTCACTAATATAAACAATGATGTTGAATACGACTGTGGAATTAGTTCCGCCTTTGTCTAAAAACAAGTGCATATGTTACATATACAAATAGATACGTTTTGCATTTTATACATTACACAATTAATAAGTGACCTTAAGTATATAAACATGTTATTGTTTAGTGGAAATTGTCGAAGCAAAAACTTGATTGACAGACCAGGACGCGGAAAAACTTTGAGAGAAGTATAAAGTTTATACTATAAACTACCTACTTTTGTGATATAATACAATTTAAATAGCTTACTGCTCTCGGTGATACGTAATTTTTAAATATATGATAGAGGGTAGTCCTAAAATATTTTAGATCACCAAAATTACTTGAATCACTTTGAATTTTTTATATGAATTGACTACATTTCAATTATTATAATATTTGTATTTGCTCCCACTCATATGAGATGAATATATATCAAATACCAGCTTTTGTCCGCGGTTTCGCTCGCCTTAATGTAGACTTAACCTTATCCCTCAGGAACAGTAAGTACTTTTTTTGAATGAAGTGTAGTAGTACCCTATATCGATTTCTATGCCCTTACAAAGTGTATGCAAAATTTCTTAATGATTTGTTGAGTAGTTAAAGCGGGAGAAGTTAAAAACAGAACTAATAAATTCACATGTATAGTATCAGTTAAGATTTTTCGTATAAATCATTGGTCTAATTGGGTATTACTGGTTAAAATTAACCTTCACAAATTAGTAGATATCTCCTCATTGTAGAAAACATAACATACTGTGTAATCCTCTCGTTAATGATACGTAGTCCGGTGAAGCTGTTAAGACCTAGCTTGCTTAAGACCTTGACCTTGCTCAATAGCGTAGTCAGTTCGAGAAAAAAAAGTTAAGGGTACGTACAGAAAATTTTTCTACTTAGTTCGAGTAGGCAACGGTACAAAAAAATAGGTTAATATCCGAACATTGATTTATTTAGTACAAGTTTGCATAATATAAAATGTAAAACTCCCAATGTGTCTACGATTTCTGTCTTTCTGTTTACTAAAGTTGTTTTTTATGTGTACACGTGGAAACTTATAAACGACCGATATTTTGTCTACCTGTGTAATATTTTTTTTTACTTTACATTTCTCAGTATATTATGTAAATATGAGATATAAGTTGTTGAAACAGTATTCCTGAAAAAAAAAATAGGATTTGACATGATAATCTAAACGACAAGAAATAGAGGTCGTGTCAAGTCAATGTCCGCAGGTTCGAATCCGGGCATATACCAACGAATTTCTCGAAATTCAAGTACATTTAGTAAATTCAGTTGGTAACACTATCTATCTGCTGACGGTAAAGGAAAATGCTTTTGTGGTGTCATGGTATTTGGGAAAAATATAGAATTGTAGATTTCTCGCAGTTTGTTATCGACAGTATGTTGTAAGCTGATGTAGTGATTATGCCCATAGCTTCCTTCGGCAAGAGGTCCATGGTCCTACAGTGGGTTTGTTAATAGTCTGATGATGATTGTAAATGAGATTGTCTGAAGCAGGTGTACGTCGCGAGGGCGGCGGCCGAGCAGCGCGTCAAGTCTCTGAAGGAACTGTCATGGACAAAAGCGAATGCCTTACTGTCGAGCGCGTACGGTCAGAAGGCGATGCACGGCGTCGACAGCGGCGCCACCTACGCCATGCAGCTCCTCGACCATTACCTACCTGCAGTGGGCGAACAACAAGAACCCACTAGTGAGTTACCCCACCCGCCACACTTTAAAAAAGAAAAAAAAATTAAGGGCTTTTATTATAACAGTCTCATTGTCCCCCATTCCTTCTAGGCTGAATCATTACCAAGTTATATAAACATCTTAGCCTCACCTGAACAGGGTTCTGCTAAGATGCTGTGATTAATACCTATGTTCTGGCAACTAATGTTCATACTACTCATCAACGACTCTCTGTTGTTGCTGTTCTTGGTACACTCCAGCATCAAGTGATGTACATCATAAATTGTTCTACATACATGATGGTAATTGGGACTTCCAGCTTTCCTCATTAAGTATGCGAAACTTTCTTGGGATATGACCACCATGGGATTACGATATCATTTTCTTCTTTTAATCGTAACTAAGCAAGATCGATACTACATATTCTTGTTCAGGTTCAACATGTACATTTCCTCTTCCACTCTCCCATCTAAGGATAATTCAAGAAAATTATGAAGAAAAGAAGATAAAATTCCCTAATTCAGATTTGATCATGTGAAAAGCAACTGAAATAAAGTTGTACATTATTAAAGCAACTGAATTATATTTATAAACGCACCTGTGATTTTTTCAATATTTTTAAAGATTTCTGTGTAGACTTCTTGATTCAACTCGCCCACTTTTAGAAGTGAAACTTCTTTCAAACCCCTTTATACAAACCATGCTCTGTTAATTATACACGCAACAAAAAAATTATTAAACAAGTAGGTGCTGCGATCTCTGTAGTGACGCGCTTACATATATTCGGAAATTGATTGTTATTTATGGAAATTTTTGTGTTTATTGTTGGTTTAATAACATATTGTAGTTTATTGTTGAGTGAAATGCTTAACGGTGTAGTGTGTTTGTTAGGTGAGATAGCGGCGGTGAGCGCGGACCCGGCGCTGCACACGGTGCAGACGGTGGGCCGGCTGAGCGCGGTGGCGGCGCGACGTGTGTGGGCAAACCTCGCTTACAAGATCAATCAACTCAGAAATTCCGGTAAATAACGACATTTACAAATTTACACATACAAGAATACCCATTTACAAAATTACCCATAGTAAAATACCCACTTACAAAATTACCCATAAAAATACCCATTTACAATATTACCCATACTAAAATACCTATGTATAAAATTTCATCAAAGTCGGTTGACGTTAAAAGAAACGTATATATTTTGTATCTATGTCAAAAATAAGTGCCAATGAACCCAGAATTACAGAATTCAATCGGTCATAAATATCAGACAGCTAAGCCATGTACTTGCCTGCATTAAAGCTTATAGATAAGAAGTGAACAAAGATTAATATAATCATAACTTTATTATAATTAAAGATTATATATATGCGTTGTTATGGCGATGGAAATGCATTACACAATATACTTAGAGATATGTTTTATCTGCCTAACTTTGTGTAGCTACTTAGTAGGGAACAAGTTGCCTATCATAGTAACCACAGAATATGTGGGTTTTTTTTATTTATTTTACAAATTATTTAAGCTTGTATTTCGATGCATCCCAAAAAGGATCTATATGACCCCAAGGAACCTCAAACAAATACGTCTTTGATGAAATATGCTATGGGATTTGATTCAGAAATATGGTTATTAAAAAAAATCTGGTTATTGTACAAAAACTTGCCTACTTATGAATAACACTTTCAGAGTGTTATATTATTAAATCTTAGCTAATGTTATGAGTTTGTTTGTTATGTTTTCACACTTTAATCACTGAACATCGATCATTAAATTTTTCATACGAGTTGTCCAGACATAGGTTACTTTTTACACAAACAAAAATGTACTGCTGTGAGTTAAGGCGAGCTAAAGCTAGCATTTATAAAGAAAAAATGATAAAATCCCATAATAAATACCGTTACTATCCACTTAACATTGGTAATTAGGTTTAATTATTTCTCATACCTTTCGAAAGTAATTATTCCTTCTTCACATTAGTTGTAGGGTTAAATTCTTTCTAATAGATTTCACGAGATTATATAAACTTTACCTATGTGGCAACAGAATCCAACGTTCCAGGTAGTCCGATTTTAAAAAATTATCTGCTTCGCTAGGATGTGGCTATATATAGCATCTATACCTAAGCTTCAACTTAAAACAATCAGATAAAATCTAATCATAATGTCAATTGAAAAGCGTGTTTTCTATTGACAAGATTGACTATGTATGTACAAGCAGTATTATTTTGTATAGACTTGGTTATTGAGGGTATATAAACTAAATTTTCCATTTCTTCTATTGCTCTGTTCTAGCGAAATTTATAATTTGGAGGTTATGCCCCGTTCGAGTTTTTTTAAGTAGAATTTTTATAATTCCTGACCGCCGCCTCCCCCTCGTCAGCAAAAGTAATGTTCTTATCCCCCGTGATTACGTAAACATTTATATATAAGTATTATCATGTGAACACAAAAAAAAAATCAATATCGGTCCAGTTGTTTAAGAATTCAGTTACATACACACACACACAGAATAATTATATATATAAAGATAAATGCCATATTATCCAAAGTAACGCCGTAAAGAATCAATTATCCTCCAATAATGAGCAAAATCGTATCGCAAAAATCATTGTGAAGAAACCGTAGCGTGGTGGTAGGGGCTTTGTCTAAGTCCTTCGCCCGCTAGCTACCACCGTGAAGTTGAAAATTTGTCACCAATTATATGTTGGTGTGTTCCGGCAGTTGCACATGAGAGCCAGTCGCCTCTACGTTTACCTGTTTACCATCTTAAGCTTCTTTTTTTTTCGAACTGACTACGTTATTGATCTAGCAAGGTCTTAACAGCTTCACCGGACTACAACCATCTTAAGCTTACATAATCATTTAACATCAGATGCGATTATGATCAAAGGCTAAAACCTATGAAGTAGGTATAAAGACTACCCTATTGGCATGACGTGTCGTCAGAGCTTCACCGGACTACAAATCCGTTAACTAGTTTAGATAAACTAAGAGAAACAGACGCGAAAAACGACTCTGTCTTATCATATCTATATCGAAATTATTTTGTCGTTAGGTATAGAGTTGGATGTGCGTCGTTACGCGACGGCGTTGCTCGCGGCCCTCCACCTCGCCAACGTGACCAGTCAGCAGCAACAGGCAGAGAACGAGAAGGAACCTGGAACACAAAACAACGCGGAACCAGCCCCGAGCACACCGCAAACACCGAAGAACACGGAGGTATCCAGCCCCACCACCACCAACGTGGTGAAATCCACCCCGGAATCCAAATCCACGGAGAACTCTCAGCATAATCATGAATTTTATTGAATAATCTTAAGTAAACATAAACCACGTGTAGATATACCGGCTTTGTATCTACATTGTTATGGTTTCTTATTAATTTTAAGGATTCTTTTTTAATAAATATATACGTGTAAAATTATCATTGGAAAAGACTGTCGTATGAGTCTTAAGTTTTGAAGTGTTTAGATTTTATATATATGTAATAATGGTTTTATTAATTGAAGTGTATTTTTTGAGAAAATAAAGATTGATACCAGCAAATGAAACACCGTCTTTTATTTTAAGAATTGTTTATTTTTAAGTACATTCAAAAACTATTCCATATATTGATTTATCTGAAAAACATTTTGTGTTAGGCCACTAACGATTTTGTTATTCTTACGAGTTTAAATTTCGAACGTCGATTATCATCTATGTTTATTAGAATAGAAAACAGAGTATAAAAATTGAAATACACATTACAGTCTTTATTCTATTCTTCAATTCATATGTTAAATTCCAACATGGCTCCAGTGTTGCAATCAGAAAATTATTTGTTTACTGTAAACATCTTTTATGACAATTATTGACTGCATATGCAATATTATTTACATCTTTACTCGGAATATCATGTGAACACGATTAAAAAACATGAATATTCATACTATTACAAGAACTTTCGTTATATTTTTCGATAATCATTCCAAATCGTTACATCTAATGAGTATAATATGCAAGAAAGGCAGAAATATTTTTTTTATCGAATTTTCATATAACATTAGCCGAATATACAAATACGATTTGGCACAATCGGGGAAACAATGGAATTCAAATAATTACGATCGAAATATCGCGTAACGAAAGGCGCCAGAAAATGTTTTACGTTATAATAGTAAAAAGAAATCTAAACTACAAACCTAAATTAAGTACAGAAGCTGCCATAAACGATTAATTAAAATACACAAGGATTTACAAAAAATTCAATTACTTTACGGAAGTATAGTAATTTCACTTTACTATTTTCTTGAATCTTTGATTGAATCGTTTCGAATGGATGTTTAAACATTTCCCGATTTAAGAAAATCTATTCGCAGTAATATTTAGAACAATAACACAACTGAATTATCGTAAATAACTTACGGGTTCAACTTCAACATACATTAATATTTCATGATGTATTCGGAATCATTTTCCTTGTACTTAAGCTGTTAACAACTTGTTGTTAATCGACTTCTTAAATACATAAAATGAGGATAATAGTTTGTTTATTAACGATTAAATAATAAACATTACTGTGCATATTACGAAGTAGTAAATAATTCTAAATTAACAATTAATACTATATCTAGGTTGATATAAAACTGATTAAATATTTTTTTTAAATATCATCCAATTTAAAACGATAATGCGATACATAATCATAATGCTACATTTTTATATGTTCTAATCATGTGTAATTATTTTAAAAAACGATCTTGTAAGAAATATGAACGAAATAAAAAATATATAACAAAAGACGTCCAAGAATAAATATTGTGGTATTAGCTAAAGAAAATTAACCAAAAAGCATTGCTTATTTTGAAATTTTGTAAGTGTGCAGGCAAATTTCAAGTAAGCAATCTTTAGATAAATATTTCTCAATGAAATATGATTTAAATTTTGTAAGGTTTTCAGAAATAAGAGCGTATTGGTGGTATATCGTCGCTAAGCAAACAAACCTGCGCAAATCAATTTGCTTTATTTTACAGGGGATTGTAAAAAAAGTGTAATCCATTATCTTGCATTTATTTTCATGCAGTAAATAGCGATTTCAAGATTGGTCTCTTATTGGTTGAAACGTTGAAAATATGATATTTAGGAAAATATTAACCAATGAAATTTAAAAGTGTTTTTACTTTCTAGTTTTCGACTCAAGGGGTGTTGTTTGTTAAACGACGATATCTGGATTTTTATGTAATCGTATTACGTCATACACGAATTTCACTCAACACAGTTTTGTCCAGAGCGTATCCTTCGCATAAGGCTGGGGCTAGTACCGTCCTGACATTTCCAGTGTATCGAGTTAACAAAAAAAAAAAAAACTTCAATAATTACATTCATAGTTTCTGTTAAACAATGTTTAATTTCGTTCATATTTCTAAACATTTTTAATGTAATGTAAAATAAGTAATGAAGATTTGCAGCCTGGCTGAGTTAGACGGTGCGAGACGTAGCTTAGCCCAGGCCGTGGTCCTCGAAGAAGCCCTGCGGCGTCTCCTCCTGCAACAAGGGTCATCACTGAGCCAGTGCCGCTCGTGGTCGCGTTAGAACGACCCATCGCTTATCGGCTTCGCGAAGACATATCTAGTTCTAACCTCTTGGTAGAACATTTATTCCATTGAAAAGGTCTAGAAACGTCTTCATATCCTCGCAAATAGGATGTCTAAATAAAAGTAAAAAGGTCCTGGGTTAATTCTATTTAAGTTTCCAAGGTTTATGTTTTCGGTGTCGGAAAGCATCCTGATAATACAATAGTATAGCGGTAGAAGATACTGTATCGCTAAACGCGTAGAGCTTTTAAAAATCGTCGTTTCTTAAAACTATAATTACTTTAAATCAAAAGAATACATCGCCATAACTAATAGAACTGGGGGAAATATCTATTCAATCGTTTTTGCGTGATGCGCGCAGTACATACCTTTATCATTTTATTATGTAGATGATTGATGCAATGACAAAACAAATTACCATTAAAATACTTTATTCATACGAAGTATGTATTAATATGGAATAATGCGAATATTATCACCCGCTTTTATATAAAGTGTAATAATAAGTTTCTCCTATACATACAATATTGCACAGTACGAAATATATACTCATGTATTTTATAATCTGCAGTCTTTCGAACGATCTTTGTTTATTAATTCCTATTTTTGTACAAATGACATAATTGTACTTCAAAGTAAATAAACTTTACTTGTTTGCTCGTTAAAATCACAGAGTATATTCGATTTCAATGGGAATTATGTTATTATATATCAGGAATGGCGAACCTTTGTCTTTTTACGTGCCATTTTGTAATTACGACATACATCAAATCAGGCTTTTTTCGTCACTTCCTTTTTGGGGGCACTTAATTTTGCGACAGTTGTAAGTCCATTTTTTTGTATCTCAAAAAGTGCAAAATTGTAAACGTTATCATTTTGGGTACTTGCGACATATAATATATAATGACTGGCAGAGAATGCCTTACGCATTAAGTCCGCCATTGCGTATTTAACGCATAATGTGTAAATAAATAAATAAATAGTAAGATACTGTCCTAAAATTTTCAGAACGAAAATCAACATAGGCCAATTTTTCGGTTCTTTCGAATTTCCCTTTAAGGGTACTGCGTACCCCACAAACATCGCCTTGTAGCTAATGAAATTTTATCTGTAAATATGTCTAAAGAATTTTTTGATTGTATCGTAAAAATAAACAATACAAAATTTAAATTAGGTCTATTAAAATACATGTTGGTTGCATGTATCTCTATATATTTAGCGAAATAATAGACCGTATAGGCGGAATAACAATAAAACATAACCTATAGAACTGAAAATAGGTTTTATGGACAAAAAAATGTAATCCGACCAACGAGATTAACCTGCTACAAACATATATGTAAATTATACTTTTCGTAATAAAGAAAATGCTACGCATATTTGCCGTAACCAAACCTAAATCAAAGAGCGAGATCCATGAGAATGAAATGACATCAAATGAAATTCTCTAAAATATTTTAAAAATAATCAATGATCACACTATAATTTTCTAACGCATAGGTTTACCATCCCTGATATTTACAGCGTCCGTACTATTATTTGCTAAATTAAAACAGCAATAGTCATTAGTAATGTTGACAGTTCACTATCATTATCATTTTTATGTTACAAATAATTAGATCTGGTTTAACCATAAAATTTTACGGTGGCAACGCCGACAAAAATGGATTTTAAAGGTTCCACCTTTTCATTACTAAAAGGTAACTCTGTAATACAATTTAAAGTAGTTTATAACTCATTTCGTTTAGTAGTCTTACAATATAATACAAAAAAAAAATGCCTCAACCAATTAAACCCAATAAAGGTTATTAAATAATTTAAAACACAATTGAAATCAAATAATAGTTACTCACAAACATAATCACAAGTAATTAAACGAAATAATAAATCTACAGATTTTTTTAAATTTTATAACGAAATAAACATCTAACTAACAATTAACAAAAAATAATCATTAAAATCTATTTTCCTGTAGATGATCTAAGCAAGATTTAATTGAAACTTGATTGGTAACATGGGTTGCCAGGTTTTAAAGAAGAAACGTTCCTGTGTACCTAACACCAAATTGATGCTTTGAATTTAAAAACAAATGTAACTAATTAATTTTGCAACTAAACTATAACTCTACTCCAAAATGCCAGACTGTCTCAACAAAATTGTATGCTATCCTATATTTGAAGGGAAATAGAGCCAGCTGCTGTTTGTTTATAAGGTTGTACAGCATTACATTGTATATTTTAAATGATTGGGAGTTCTAGAAGGTGGCAACCCCAATTTTAACCAATAATTTTAGTAAACAAATTCTTCTAGAAATGTAAATAGTACTTCAGTCCCATATAAATTTAGGGTTAGGTTATCTTATCACACACTTTGTATTACTTAGAGATGACGTATTATTAACTATTGATGCTAGATATATCCCAGAGTCATGACCAAGTATTTTTGTTAATCCTACTTTAATGAAAATTACTCGAAATGCTTTAATATGTTCTCAAAGAATTTTGATTAAATAAATCTAAAACCATTGATGTGTACGTTTCTATCTACGCCATATAAAAAGCTTAAACAAAACTTATCCCTACGTTGTCTTGTCAGTTACAGTCTCTTACAAAAGACGAAACATAAATTTATAATAAAATAAAAAAAATATGATAACACCTAACCCCCTAAAATTATGTTTGTTAGATCTGCACTGTCATAAAATACACCATAATCAATTTGGCTACATGTAATATAATGTAAAGTCAACGTTGAGAAGCCATAAGTATAGAATTACAAAGATATTTACATAAAATACAAACCTTTATTCCAGGTTGGTTAATGAAATGGTAATATATGGTCTATGACAGTGTTGACATATCTTAAAATTGTCATTTGTGTAAAAATACTATTTTTTTCAATTTTGTCATTATAATGAATAATAATAACTTGGGAATCTGAAACTAAATTGTACTTTTAACTTTATTTAGTAAATAATAATTGGTTATGTGTTGCAGAGTAGTGTCAAGATTGAATACAATATATACATAATAAATTTCGACGGTTTTAGAAGGAATGACATACTTCATGATGTGATGAAAAAAAAATGGTAGTGTACTAGAATTATTTTACTTTCATGTAAGTATATTTAATTTATAATATCGAAAAAACGATAAAAATATATTTATTAGGAATTGGTCCATTTTTACATTTATATATTTTTGGTATAACGATAATCGATATGTAACAATCGATAATTAATACTCACCAATTTAATAATTTTAAGAAATATAAAATTACTATCTCTTTTGGAAAAACATAGCCTCGTTCACCAGTAATACAAAAATGATCTATTAAAATTAGGGTATTGAAAATATATCTGGGAATTCAAAATTTAAATATAGCAACATTTACACAGGGGAATGAAACCATATTTCTTTTGGATAATGTCGATACAAGTATGAGTTTAGGTTTGGAGATGTTAGATCCTTGTGTACCCCACGACGGTGACTCGACGTATATCGGATGATGACTCAGAGCAATCCGACTTCACGCAGCGCTGCGTCCACAGTCTCGTCCTAATAAAATTAGCTGATAGTGATGCTACTATTTCATATCTAAATAACCGCTTATCTTGTGCAACTAATTACAAATTGCTTTGTCTTATGAGGTCGATGCCAGTATACATATATCTGTAGAATGTATTAGAATAAACTGCTTTGTAATAGATGCTATTAAACAGATTTAATACGGTTTTCGTGACCTTCTGAGTTATTTTATATGAAAATAATTTCAGAATGTGAAACATTAACAAAATTTAATGTAAACGAGATGAGATTTAGGTATTAACGCAAATATAATTTTGTCATAATTATATTAATCACAAAATACTTCTAGGTCTTGTAGTTTGATTTCTAAACTTGGCTTTTATCTTAAAAGTACCTTAGTAACTCTGAATGTTAGGTCGCATAATCTGACAGACATCAGTCGAACGTTTTTTATTAATTTTGGTTAGTTGAAGCTACTGTTAAAATTATGTATATTAAAAAAAAGGTTCATAACCTGCGATAATCATTCTTGTATTTGAACGAGGTAAATTATGATTTTTTTATTATTCGTTTCCATTTCACCAACACAGACTATGTATAAATTTCACACAAAGAAGTTTAGCATGCGGTTTATAGAATCTGTTATGATATACCACACCAAAGAAACCATGGCGGATGCTTTTAAATGCATTATTGATATTTCACACCGAAATTTAAGGATCTCTGTAGCATGTGTAATATTATTTTAGTAAACTGTATTAAAAGTCGTAAATCAATTAATTAACTGTAAATCAGATATTTACAAACTCATGCTGCAGAGAAAAGGATAGGATCCGGTACATGCAAGAAAACAGAATTTCAATTGAATCAAATGTATTTCGAAGACCCATTAATATTAAATGCATGAACAGCCAAACCATTACCACTTAAGGACACTGTTTTACGACAAACTATATATCATGAGATGTATTCTTTTTTAATAGTTCTACTGCTAAAGAAAATGCTCGACTACTTTAAGTGCCCATTAAATATTGTAATTATTTACGTATTAATGTTAGAAACCTCAATAAAAGCGAATCTTCCTAATTAATGAGCATTATATAAAATATACGCTAAATGATGTAAATACATATACTCTATCTTGAGTATTTTAGAAATGAGAGATCAGTGTCCTCTGTAAAGCAATGTCCTCTGTACAATATCTCACAATCATTAACTAAACATATAATATAAAGCGAGAATATTATACTATTTATAAAATAACGATAACTATCATTGTATGACATAAATTACTAAAATATAAAGGACAAGAAATAACCTGTTTAGGAAATATTGTTTTATGATACTGTCCGGCATATTATTACTACATGTTACGAGTTAAGAGTTCGTAGTATGAGTAATGATAGTGAATATCTTTTTTATATGTATAAACATGCAGATGATAAGCAAATGTTTTAGCAAAAATTAAATATACAATAAACAATATATTGTGTAAGCATATATCAATATAGAGTAAATGAGGCAAGCACGACTTTAATTAACGAAAGTTATTAATATTATGAATTGTTTTAGCGTAAACACAAAAGAGAAAAAAATTTGAACTGTAAACTGTTTCGTGACCGGATTGTGTGATAAGATGCACCGCGGATTGCGAGTTATCGCCGAAAACATGATAACGAAATTGAACATTCACTATAATATTACATTAATTATCTATATCAATAAAAATTAATAGTCAAATGTATGTGTAAGTGCGTCACATCAAAAATGGTGCCCCTATTTAGCTCCGGGAACTTAGTAACCCATTTTTCGCATAAGAATTTTAAAAAATTGTAGAGAATATAGCCATCGTGGATTCAAATAGATCATTCTAGAGTCCTCGATGTCTCCATTTCTTTTTCAACCCCTATTTCTACCCCTTAGGAATTGACTTTACATTAAAGTAAAGAATGGCATACACGACTTGCTTCAAATAGATCATTCTAGAGTCCTCGATGTCTCCATTTCTTTTTCAACCCCTATTTCTACCCCTTAGGAATTGACTTTACATTAAAGTAAAGAATGGCATACACGACTTGCTTTAAATAGATCATTCTAGAGTCCTCGATGTCTCCATTTCTTTTTCAACCCGTATTTCTACCCCTTAGGAATTGACTTTACATTAAAGTAAAGAATGGCATACACGACTTGCTTCACATCAAAAATGGTGCCCCTATTTAGCTCCGGGAACTTAGTAACCCATTTTTTGCGTAAGAATTTTAAAAAATTGTAGTGAATATAGCCATCGTGGATTCAAATAGATCATTCTACAGTCCTCGATGTCTCTATTTCTTTTTCAACTCCTATTTCTACCCCTTAGGAGTTGACTTTACATTAAAGTAAAGAATGGCATACACGACTTGCTTCAAGAATCCACCTTGAGATTAACGACTTTTCAACATTTTTTTCAGACTCTGGCCCACGCATTTTAAATCTATCATAACTTTTAGAGATGGGTGAAAGAATTTAAATTATGGGCATACCGTCGACGAATTTTCAAATTCTTACGCAAAAAATTAGGGGACCAACTTCAGGGAGCTCACCTATTTGGGATATTATTTTTTGTTGTGTTTATAATTGACAAGGTAAAGATTTGTAGCAATCAAAATGTTTGAAAAATCACAGAGAAAAGTGAAAAAATTGGGTTGTAAAATCTCCATATAAAAAACCAGAGAGATAGTAAGGAGATCGCACGTGGCCGTATTGTAAAAGAAAAAAAATTGGTCTCATGATAACAAATAATAACAGACGCATATTCAACCGCGGGCAAATTACTACATAAAGCACAACAGACAATAATAAAATATAGAATTAGAATTAGAATTAGAAACGTTAAAGAGAAATTGAAAAAAATACTCAATTTATTTTAATGCATGCAATTACTATTTTATAAAGTCAATTTTAGCCGTTGATAACATATCACGTTAAATATGAAGATTACAAAAAAAACTAAAAACCTTACGAACGGCAAAATTTGATCTTCGTTCTCGGTGTATTAAAACTGGTAATCTTAAAAAAATTAAACACGTTATATGAACCATTAAAATTGGATTTAGTTCATTTTGAAATGTAACGACTCAAGTATTCGTCGTATTTAAATATACGACTGGCTAAACAGTATACAAGTTGATACACTATAGCGCCATCTAGTGACGACTTAGAGTGAAATGGGTAGAACAAAAATTCTTGGGTGTAACCTAACAAATAAACCTTTGATGGCGATTCATGACATCGTGTTGAAGTTTATCAATTTCATATATACAACATCGATTTTTATATATCGACTCTTTATTTTATATCTATATATATGCAAGAATTATTACTGACTAATATTACTGACTGAAAGAAATATTACTGACTAATGAAATAATGACGAATTTTGAAACGTAAGCAGAATTTTTGTACGACCTCTCTTGTCAGCAAAAGTAAACAATAATCTTACCCTCTCTTTGATGCTTATATAAACATATATATAAATATTTTTTGAACTGTTTTACTTTCCATATACATTAAGATTCATAGGCAGTAGTTAACAAATCTAGAAATAAGGAATTTATAGTCCATAGCGGAATTAACTTTTAGTGGTGCACTACTAAAGTGATGGTAGCTCAGTGAATATGACCGCACTCTTCACATACCAAACCTACACATCCAGATCCCCTCATCCCTCATGTCATCAAAAATAAGCAAATCGAAGACTCCCCCTCTCCCGCCGTCCTTTAGTGCTTACGTAATACTTATATGAACCTACAAACTTTCATCCCCTGTATTACCACCTTAGAGATTGAATTTACAAAAATCCTTTCTTAGAGCTGTCCTACAGTGTGAAAGGAACCCGTAAACCACATATTTACGGCCCTTGCTCCAGTAGTTTAGGCTGTGCGTTACTATATCAGTCAATCAGTGAGCCAGTCATTCTTTCATATATAAGGGGCGTTCCACGTCAATTCGGACGGTATGAAAAATTTTTTTTTTAATTCTTACGTTTTGTGATATTGTAGTATCCCTTAAAATAGTCCTTCTGGTGAAAATTGAAATTTTTTCTATTACTCATTGAAAAGATAGTGCCTTTAATTTTCTAAACATAAATTTCTTAAAAATTATCCAAATTTGTTCTTTTTTTTTTAATTGTTTTTACACAGCCCTTATTGGAAAATAAAAAAGGCTTTTCAATTTTTTTTGGAATGTGCCCTGAACGGAGTCGAAAGGCAGTACTTAATTCAGTTCGACTGATTTTAATTCTGTGGAACCAGGTAATAAGGTAAGGTAAGTAAGGTAGGTTGCAAGGTTTTATACCATATGCCTTTGTTAACTGATCGCTCATCTAGTCACTATTTGTTTTCGATTTTTGAAAATTTGAAATCAACAAGAGATTTGAAAACTTAGAACGAAACAAAAAAAATCTATCTTTTGAGTAAGTGATTAAAAAGATTTCGAAATTGACCAGAAGACCTATTTTAAGTACTAAAACCTATAAAAACTTAATAAAATAAAAAAAACAAATATTTTTATAAATCGTCCAATTTTGCGTGGAACTATCCTTATAGCTATAGAAAATAGAAGATGAATAAGCAAATAACAAAGTGGAATCGTATCATTCGGTTAAAACATATAAACAAATATGAGAACAAAACGTCACCTTGACTATTAAAATTAAAACTAAGCATAGTTTGTAAACTACTAATTATAAGCACGCAGATATAGAAATGATATGCTATTTGCAAAAAGTCAGTCACAGGGGAGATTGAACCAGTGACCTCGTGGCTCTACATTAGCGCTAACTAGCTCCACGAGACCTGCTGATAAATAACAAGCGACAAATATGATATAGTAAAACAAAATGAGACTTAGGTATTATAGCGTAAGTTTTCATTTGTTTCCAAAGGGTATGCAAGGAGTCAGTGCAACAATCCATCGTTCAGGTCCTGGCCATCACCGGTGCATGCATTTCACAACAAAAACATAACAAATTAGCAGAGTGCAAGGGGCCGTATTAATTCAAGCAAATCATCAGTTCAAAGTGTTTAATATTAGAAGAAGTTATATTTACTAAGCAATAATTCAAACAGTCTGTGTTTGGTGAATTTTTTTCCAGTGCGCATGTATATATTTTTATGTGAAATTACAGTGTTTATGGAGTGTTTAACGTATGTCTATATAATTGGAATTGACGTGTAATTCGCATTTACCTAAACCTACATACATTATTTCACATAAAAAAAGTTGATTACAAGAAACTAAGGGCTGAAAATCAGTGATTTTGAATTGGAACAAAAAAGCTTAAACATTATTATTTATATAGACGTATTCGACAAAAACAGGATAAATATACATTCATATGCTCCCTAATTCATAATTTCCGTTATTATAGATGCAAATAAATTATACATATTGATATGTATAATTGAGTGCTAAATATTATGATAAATAGTGCTACTAATCGCTTATTATAAACGTTTATCCTCAAATAAACAATAGAAAAGGCACTACCGAGGCCACTGTCCTATTTTAACTGGTCCACTTTATAAATATTACATTTTAATATACTACACATTATAATTTCATAATATACACTACCGTAATCATCAAGAATCAAGATATGTCGACTAGATTGATATACAGTATATTCTAAATTTTTTTGAATTTAAATTTAATAATCTCATAAAATAATTGTATACAAAATTTCTTAATCTACAGGTTAGTCTACAAATTGAGAATCGCTAATGAGATACTTGATAAAACAAGAAGGATAATACGAATTAAAATGATTAAAACCATGAGCAAAGGTTTTAAATTATATCACAGCAATACAATTCAATTTAAAAATATTTGTAAATCCAATTGTAAATTTTTTGTATACATATATTATGCCCGTTTAAAATTCTAAATCCGGTTCAGTTTAATAACTATAAATATTGGCATATTAACATTCCAGAATTGTTTAAAATCAATGGGAGAAACTTAATTATTCTTACTTATAATAAATACCCTGACAGTATGAACAATTACAGTTGAATCAAATTATTGATAATTATGGTCCAATATACTGATTTAATTAAGTTGTACAAATATCAGAGACGACACCGTTCCACAATTGTTATATTTCATAGCGTTCTTTATAATCAAGAGAGAGTAACTGAAAAGTAGAAAAAAAGTGCTCGCACATGATTTTTTATACTTCGACTGTTATTTCAAATAGCTGTTCTAGCGTGTTAGTAAGAAGCTTATAATAGCGTAGTTCTTGTCCGTATCAACGCATTATTTTTAATTTTTCGATCTGTAATACATGCAGGCAGTGGTTGCACAGTAATTATATTGAGAATATATGAAAAAACATAAAATTAACGCTAGTCAGAGAAAACACAACATCCTGGAACTATGCAGAAATGTTTTGATAGAGTAGGTACTAAGTAGTATACCGTAAACTTTAAATTTTCGAAGATTTACTATAGAAAAAGCTGTAGGATTATCCACATGAATACATTATTTTATAGGCCAAAAGAGAATCATATTTGTTTCTAAATTGGTTTTTTCCCGTGATACCGTAACACTGTCTCCATTATTATTTTCAAATTAAACTGTAATTTACATACTGCCTGGGAATTTAAACCAGTAAACTATATATTCTTTAAGTCATTTGGTACATAAAGACAGAGAAGAATAATATATTATATTAGGACCATAACACCAAAACTTATTTGAAACAAGTTAAATAACCATGAACTAAACACTCTGAGAAGCCAAATACTCTGTTTACCAAAGACTTACATTGTCTTTTACCTACTTTTAGATGTTCAAGTCTTTGATTCCTTTAATATAACTATATATTAATACTAAACGAGTGTTGGAATAAACTTTAGTACTATGTAGTCATTGTTTTATATCCTTAAATCACAGCAAAAAAAAGCACGATCGAAAATAAGCGTAATATTAATATTCGAATTATCATTATACTTGTTTGACTACAATTAATGCAATTATTGCGCGGAAATGTTTAGAGAAAGAATTCAGACAAGCTCATTATCTTGGCTACTGACCTCTTGGAGCAGATCCTGTGCAGCGATCGCCTTCAGCACGTTTTTTTTACTGGTCTCCTGTAGTTCACCGCCGAGCACCAGTTCGTCGAGGATGAAGTACGCTTTCTCAAAGTTGAATATTATATCCAACTCGCACACCTGTCGACATAATAATTAACAAATAACAATCTTTTATTCGGTTATCAATTATTTTCTATTGAATAGCGTATGTTTTGGTTTTGAGCCCCTTCTAAGATAATTGGTTACATTTCAAAATAAGCCAAATCCAATTTTAATCATTCCTAATATTTTACGTTATTTTTTAAGATCTTCAAATTTTCTGCATGTAAAATATTAAGATCATTAAAAAGAACTAAAAACCTTATGAACCACAAAATTTGAAGTTCGTTATTGGTGTATAAAAAAAGTAACCTTAAAAAAATTAAACATGTTATATGGACGATTAAAATGGGAATTAGCTCATTTTGTTAATGTAACTTAACTCAATGTAACGCAATTATTTGTGTGATTAACAAATTATTGTTCGGAGCCTAGATGTATCTTGTGTTCGTTAATTCAATGATAGCAAAGTTAACACTGAAACTGAGTATGACACAGGTGTAGAAATTGTCTTTTAAATAAGACAAGAAAGAGGCAATTAATCCCTACTTTCATATTAATATCGAATGTGTGTTTGTTACGCTTTCTCATCTTAACTACTCAACCGATCACAATGAGTTTTTACATACACATCGTCAGAAGTAAAGAAAAGGATATTTGGTACACTTCATCCAGAAAAAAGTACAGTTTCCGAACGAGAGGTCAAGTTCACTTTAATGCTATCAAAAACTAGTACCTGGGGCATTTCACGTGAAACGGACAAGGAAAAAAAGGCAAGGTTCTGAAATTCGTTCATATTTAGCATAATTGGACTTCTAGTAGGTATGAATGTGAATGCATAATATTTTTTTTCTATCACGTTTATTTGTTAAGTTATGGGCTTCCAAAGAACAGTCACATCTGAAATTCAGATTTTTTGGAAGTAGTTTTTCGAATTGAACAAATTTACAATAAAATATTATACGCGGCGATTTACATAGAAGAATAATTGCTCTTTTTAAAAATAAAATAAAAATTGAAAACAACTTTTTTTTTAATGTTCAAAACCGAAAGAAAATTTTTCGAAACAAAATTTTAATAACTTGGGCATTTTTGGGTTTCTTTTACTTTTTTTTTACATCAAAACGTAGCTTAAAATACACATAAAATATACTGTAACTTTTAAAGTAGGCACAGAAGTGGTTAAGCAGATAGATAGATTAATTTATTTGATAATAATTATTTCTTTTATTTTCTGCTACTATCATTTTTTTAAAGTAAAATTTTATTGTGAAAAAATGTTTTATACTAAACTGGTTTCTAGTACAGTATTATTTTCATTTCTTACCAAACGGTTATTCTAAACTTTTTTGTGTCGAAGAGAGAAATCCTTAATAACCCTCTATAAGAAAAAAATGAATGAATATGTATTACATTACACATCCAGGAGCTGTCTAATTATATGGCAAGTAACTGATTTTAGTTTTAATATTGACAGAAATACATACACTTCCAAAATATTTGTCGAGTAATTCAACATAACGATGTATCAGCTCTAAGGTGAGAAGTTCATTATCCTCCTGCTCCATTGCACAGCAAAAATACAGTGATGCATATCTGTAACATATTGTCTTAAATTAAACACATTTATAGTAATAAATCTGTAGCTCTGTTAAGTTTTCTTCAAAATGATGTGAAAACTGTTTATTTATATCATGATGATAAATATGACATTGAAGATTTTTTGTATGTATGAATTTAACTCATAAAAGACCTTGCTTAATCTGTAAAATATTATGTACATGAGAAACATAGATCATTTCTCTATTGATAGAGTACTAGAAGTTATAAAATGTGTTTACAAAAAATAAGCCAACACTATTTCTTGTATTTTTAATAGACCTTGATGACATTTTGTACAGCGAAAGCGTATGCTATTGGGAAAACAATAGGATATAACAATTATCAATATCATTAGATTTCATAAAAAAAAAAAGAACTGAAAATTACTCAACCAAACAGTTTTATCAACCAATGTTAACACAGTAAACTCTCCTTATTAGTGAGGGATAGGTTCCATAATTATACTATGAATACAGAAACTGTAAATATGGAATGGTATTTTGTATGGAAAGGTTGCAGATACATTGCAAGGTAAGGCTAAGTTCGCAAATAAAATAAAAAAAATATCAAAATAAAGTAATAACTTTATTTATTTATAATAATACTGAAAAAGAAATATTATATATTATAATTTTGTAAAAGTTTCAAGAATTTACTGGTTCTTAATTGTATAGCATTACTTGCATCTAATAAGTTATTAAATTTCGGATGCATTGTTTCAAGCTTATAAGGATGACTGAAGAAGATCATCCAAAACTAGAACATTTATGAAATCCAACTTAAGTTCCTTGAAATAAGAATCAATTTCAGAAAGGAAACCAGTTTGAAACCAGCCAATTAAATTCATGTGATAGAGCTGATTATAAAGGTCTATGTATGTACTAACCACAGTTTTGTTCAAAGGACCTAGTGAGTCACTGTAGTTTTGTAACTTGAAAAACAATGATTTTGTTTCTGTACAAATATACATAGTAGCACTTGTTTGAAGATTACCTATTATAGAAATTAATTAGGTACAATCTGTTAATTTTGAATCTGGGGGTAATAAAACTTTTAGCTGTAAATATTTTAATATTAAATGAAATATTATAATTATAATTTTGTTACCAGTGAATACTGGAACTGCAAACAAGAAGAGTTAACTGTTAACAACAATTTTAGTTAATTTTTTAACACTGAGAGTACAGGCAAAACCCAAATTGGTAAGCTATAAAACATTAATGATACTTTAAGATTATGTAAAAGAAACTAATTAACTTACAATTTTACTTAAATCCTAAATATTTTGAGGATATGTTCATTCATAAAGCTTAAATACCTAGATACTAATTTTATATAATGGATAGTAAATTAAGATTGTACATTCGATACTTTGAGGCAACTGGTAAAGTTATAAAACCAAATGTCAATCAACTTTAGAATTTCTGCATGTATTTAGTTTATGAAACAAAAATCAAATTGAAATTGCAATTATCAATTCCAATTTCTATGGAAAATGTATGTATGCATTTTCTCTCAACCACAAAGCAAATCATTTAACGATTTTAACTCGTAACAACTTATAATCCTATCTTTATTTATGTTCTTATAGGTGTTCAATTACTTATAAGTACTTTTTTCAGAAATTAATGTTATTAATTATTAATTTTAGATAAATTGCTATTTATTGTTCTCTACTTAATATTTTCTTTATTTAATAGTTTCCTCCATGTATTTTAGTTTGTATTTTCTTTCTGTATATATCTGAATTGAAGTTTAAGAGTTGTCTACCACAAAGTAATGCTGTGACAGCTTTTAAACGTAAATATGCCCATAGCTGTGTGTACATTGTTTAACTATTAAATATTGTGTTATGTATTTATCACTGGCTCTTCATAAATATAACCTTAAATAACATCAGTATTTCAAATGTAAAAAAAACTTGGAAAGTCAACTCACCTCTTGTAAACAATTTTCACATCCTTCCACTCGAGGAAAGAGCACATCTTTGGCTTTCGAGCAAGCACCGTAGTGATCAGTTCCCTAGTTATTTTTTTCTTTAGCTTATCTGGATGTGCAACATACCATTTTTGCAACCTCAGCTTGCCTTGTCGGCTGAATAAAAGCATGAATTGCATCTGTGGAGAAATTTCATATTTTATTAACAATGCTTTATTAGTCTAAAAGTTAATTTTTAACATTTTTGCACGATATTTGTCGTGTAGTACACGTAAGAGATTATATTGTGGTCAATGTAATCTCTTCATTTCATTATTCTTTAAAAGAAATTGTCGTATATAAAAAAATACTTCGCCTATAATGCTAGGGTAACAAAACTTCGAAATCACTACAAAATAAAATAGTATATATATTTTTCTTGAGTATATTTGATACTGAACCAGTGATATCGATTATACCTTAGGTTACTGAGACTTACCATCTTGTCTTCCTTTTAATATAGCCTTATTTTGAAAAAAAAATTGGAATGTTAGCAAATAAATACAACAATAGGTACAAAATTACATTTTGTGATATAACTGTTAACTTTTAGTTTCTTGGTGAGCCTAATCAAAAGAGAATACAGCCCTTATTAGTCGTACAAGTACTTATGAACACAGACTATTAGTCGTACAAGTACTTATGAATTAGTGATGACAGTGACAGATTGATGACAACCCGTAATGATGATGTACCTATTATAGATAAATGTCAAAATTTTGTCTCTGTTTAATAATTGAAACCATAGATAATTAATTTAAAACATAGCCTTATAAAGTATCACCTATAATATAATGTTAATGTTATAAAACGAAAGCCCGTTTCTCACCTGTTTCTATGTTTCCTTAGTTCTGAACTACGCGACGAATTTTGATATGGTTTTCACTTCCATCTGAAAAGTAACTTCTGGAAAAGAAAGACATCTATAAAGTGGCCAATGTTCTGAACATTGAAATACGGGACATTTTGTATTTGAAGAATTTATAAGTGAACAACACTTATAAATTCCTTGATTTGAAGATAGACAAGAAGAGTGTATTTTTAAAATGCTTACAAATTATTCGTGATAATAAATGTCTATCTTCCAAGGATAATTCACAGTTTACAGTATTATTTTTATCTTTTACATATTGTTAAAAAGTACTTTGTTACTTGCAACGCTCTTTTGACAAATATAGTATTGATTATCAAATTAAATATACACGTTAAGATACATATTCAAGTTGATGAAAACTGCACTTTATAGCATGTTGTTATAATGGATATCTTGGAAAATATCGTAGATTTGTAATTAACCACACTAAGAAAAAGTTGTGTGAAGATTCTTACGTAGCTTCTGTGACTGATGAACTTGATATCAATGATAAAAACTATAATATAATTACTCTTTGGAGTATATAGTGTTACGTCAGTGTAAAAGATAGACGTCTGAATAAATATTATATACTATATAGAGAATATAGAGGTGATTAACATGGCTAAATTTTACACAAAATATACACCAGAACATTATTGTCCGATCTTGTATAGTTGCTGCTTCTGCATATCTTTGAAGACAGGTTCTTTTCTAATAGCTCTTCAAGGGTTGTTACCTACTGTCATCTGTATATTCTTTTCTACATCGCTATTTCAGAAATATTTACAAGATAACGGATTATCACAATTGCAAGCTTTGATAGCGATGTGCATCTATGGAATTTTGGGTATTGCTGTGTTTTCTTCACACGTTCTTTTGGTCGTGGCTTGTTTAACAAGAGTTCAAAAACTGTTCGTTATTTATTTATCGATAATGGTATTTTATATAATCGGGAGCTTTTGTTTAGCAATTACAATAAGTATTGAATGTATAAAATGTGGACATACCAAGTTCGGTATATTGTATTTTTTTGTAGCACTGATATACTCATTACTTTTAATTTATTTCTGGATTGTTATACACAGTAAATTGTATGAAGAAAAAGGGGATTCAAATGTTGTTAATATATATGTTACAATAACGTAAGGGATTTGTAAATTAATTTTTATTTTTATTTAATTTTATTTAACTTTAAAATGAAACGTTTTCATGATCAGTTTTCTCTTGTAAAGATGTGTCGTTAAATTATACATTTGTAAAGAGTTTAATAAATTCTATATATTATTTAGACGTTTTAATCGTAAGGGTAAAATATTTTGTGGCAATATTTTTATTTTGAACTACTATTATTGATAAATAATGACGTAGTAATAAAAGTTGTAAAATCTAGATATATTAGTTTTATTATCGCTACTTCGCAGGAAATATGTCATAGTTAGTCCTTCTGCTCATTGGTCGTGATATTAGCCAGAATTTACCTTAATCCCAAAGATATGATAAATTAAAAATAATGCTACTTAATACATAAAAGCTTAAATTTAAGACTGATAATTGTTCAATATTGTAAATTGATAAATTTAGGAATTTAAAGTAGTTTCTGTTATTTATTATAATTAGATAGCTGTGAATATACAATGCAAATATGTACATTCTTTAAGAATATTTGGTAAATTATTGCGGGTGGTAGTTTATTATTAGTATATACAATACAGTGAAGGTACTTTGCCATTGTAATTGTCATCATTAGTAATCGTGTAGATAAATTTCATCGGTATTATTATCGGGATCCTCGCATCGTAAGTTACGTCGCGCCGTATTAATATGCTGGAAATTTACTCATTCATCATAGGATTAGTGAGTTGGAGTGACATTTCTGCGAGTTTTACTTTTACTGCATATCCAAAATTCCCCTCGTGTTGACTATTTACTCCTATTGAAAGTTATTTCTATGTTCAATGAGAACAACCGAAGTAATAAAAATTCACGAAATGTTAAATCAAAATTAACTTTAGTGTATGCTTAATACGAGGTTATGCACGTTTTTGTTGGTCGTTATCATCCCTAAAGCGTCAATACCGGTCAAATGTTTTTCATTTTTAACCCACTTCAAAAAAAGGAGGAGGTTCGACTGTATTTTTGTTTTTTTTTTATGTTTGTTACCTCATAACTTTGGACTGGGTGAACCGATTTTGATTATTCTTTTTTTATTTGAAAGCTGGTACTTCCCGTGTGGTCCCATTTCAATTTGGTCCAGTTTTGACAACGGCATCCAGTACAAAACCGTATAAGTTTTAAATTTGCATTAATTATGTAAACGACAAATAGACGAATAACTCAATATCACGCTAACCGATTTCGATGATTCATTTTTTATTGGAAAGGATGTACTTCAAGGGTAGTTTGATGAGAATTTGGTTAGGTTCTGATTATGGGATCCGTGACAAAGTAAGAAAACTTTCATGAAACGAGCCTACTCCTTTCTTAAGGGCCAACAACGCATCTGTGTTTCCTCTCGTGTCGCAGGTGTCCATGTGCGGCCGTGATCACTTACCATCAGGTGACCCGTATGTTCGCTTGCCACCAATATTATAAAAAAAAACTCTTCAACTCTTAGGAGCCTATTGTGCTTATGTTCGTTGCTGTGTTGCAACATGACGCAAGCATTGTAATTACATTACTTAAGGTGTATTATGTGTGAAGCGATGGTAGCCGAGTTGGTGGTAGAAACTATCGCGGATTATTGATAAGGTTGCGTTCGTACCAAACGTTACTTATTGTACAACCAATTGAAACCATATCGCATACCATACCGATAGATACCATACCGTAAAAATGCGCATATTTTAATATACTTAAGGCGGAACGGAGTTCGCGGGCACTGCTAGTAAAATATATTTATATACACTAAAAATGGAAAAATAAAGTAAATTTTCAAAAAAAAGTATTAACCGACTTCAATATCAATCAAAAACCCATAAGGCACTAAAAAGCGGAAAATAAATAGTTTATCAAATTAACCAAATTAAATAAAACATATGAATATGTGTGCTACCTAGAGATGTATTGGAAGTCGGTGCGAACCGAAAATCATATCATCTACATAGGTACAAAGTTTAAGTCCACTCTCGCGTCTCTGTAATACATTTCTACCTGGAACAAATTTGAAATTTCGGTTGGCACCGACTTCCAATACATCTCTAGGTAGCACACATATTCATATGTTTTATTTAATTTGGTTAATTTGATAAACTATTTATTTTCCGCTTTTTAGTGCCTTATGGATTTTTGATTGATATTGAAGTCGGTTAATACTTTTTTTTGAAAATTTACTTTATTCTTCGGAATTTTTACCCGATATTACAATATCTACGCCTGTAATTTGTACGTAAGATTTTTTATGCGATTCAACGTCGGCAACACTGGCCATACTTCAAATTCAATACAATTGATAAATAGTATGGACAGCTGGTTTTTGTATAAAATTGCAAAATTTTCGTAGTGATAAACGAATAAGAAATACGTACTATCACGTTCTGATCAGATAACTTGAATTAACTATTTTATAAATAATAAAATGGTGAGTTTCAATATAGTATCATAGTATTAAAAGCGACTGTAATAAAATGTTGCGATTAAATTCTATCTATAATCGAACTAGGTTTATTACGAGTCCGTCGTTTGGGGGATAAACAGTGAAGGTCAACTTATATTGTTTATGAACTTTTTTTTTGCTTATGAAAATACAATTATACGTGTACTGATATGCAGGCACGTATTTAAAAAATGACAAAATTGGGTTTACTTTATTGATCATATTATGACTATTATGTACGGGTAATTAGTTATTTCGCAGTCAGGTTGAGAAAAATATTTAGTATTTCTGCAAAAAGTATTGTTTAAATTATTTTTTTAGGTTTTGAAACTATAGTCCGAGTCATCGTTTTTGGCCGCTCTGAATAAAGCTTTAAGTTCGGTCTTGCGCATAGTACAGTCAAGAGGTTAATACAAAACAAATTCAGAATATTATTATAGGAGTTTAACATTTACGTTTATTAATTTTTAACTTGTTTTGATATTATACACACAGTATATCAGGTCTTAATAAATTATGATTCAAGTATATATTTGCCTGTTACATTAAGTAATAAAAATGTATCAGTATAAAGACCATGTTGCTACTTTCAGATTTTGTGTATGTGAAATGAAAGATTGATTCCGATTGTGTTGTTTTGTAAACGGTTTGACCTCTGGTTTACTAAAACCTGCTTATGTGAATTGAGCAGACATATACATACAAGTTATATAGACATAAAGAATATGTGCAAAGAATAAAAAACAAAAATGAAAAAACAATAAAAATTAAATCATTACTGGGGTAATGAAATAACAGTAAAAACTAGAAATGGACAAGTTGAATGATAAAGCTAAAATATTAACATTCCCCACATCATGTATTTGTCAGTTATAATTAAATCCAAATAACATTTAATCACCTAGTTTGTGAGTTTTGGGTGAAAACTTACTTTCATTGAATGATCCCCTTTATGAAGTATTTATTTTTATCTGTGGGAAATATCTAATAGCATATATTGTGCAGATATAATGTATGTTATAATACCATTATTGTGAATAAAATACATACATAATAAATAAATAATTTCTAATAAAAATAACATAAATAACGCCTTTCATAGAAACATCATTATTCGAAGTGGATGGGTCTTCTAATGACAAATATACAAGGAATAGAAAATAATGAAAATCAAAATAACATGTAATTAACAACAACAAAAACTAAATTGACTTCTGAATGCGACTGTACTGCAACTAGTAATGACAGGATACATATGTCAATGTGGGTGAAATAGGGGGCGAGGTACGCGCGCGCGGGCGAACTTGCTCCCATTTTACCTCACTATGTCCCTCACATACCTAAATTTGCGTACTGCGCATCAACTTCAGAGCGGTTAAAAAGTTTGACGCTGACTATACTTTGATATGGGTGAGTTCATTGGTTCAGGATGGAGGAATTACTGTCCAAAAAAGTGTATAAAATAGGAATAAAGTTGATTCTTTACATTACTCTTTTTGCTAATACCACAATTATTTTTCTTAGTAAAGTTGCAATTTAAATCAAAATAGCAAGTCATTATTTACTTAGTTATGGAGCAGACATTACTAAACATGATGTGCAAAGATTTCACAGCTCTAGACCACATCAATTGAAATGGATAATGCGATGAGGAGTTACCTCTTCATCATTCAACAATTTGTTTTTGATTTTTCCTCCTTCCCCTAAGTAAGCCCACTGTATAATTATAGTATACTATTTTTATACATTTGGAATATTGTTTAAATTAAAATGGGCATTAAAGAAAATAAATTCATTATAAGCATAGAGTGCCTGGTTATCATATAAAAGTTATATATAATATATAAGGTCAAGGTACACTACTTGAATTACTTAAAAAAGTCTTGAGAGACTTGTAAATATTATAAAAATAAATTGAAATTTTCAGGATCCTAATAATGTGAATGGTAGAAAATAAGGAAAAAAATTTTAAAATGTTGATGATATCCGGATTTTTTTTTAATGTTGAGCGACCTCTTAGGAAATGTTTTTGAGCTGTGCTTTGGAGGGTCTTTTAAAACATTATAAACGTACATATTTTTATTTTTTATAAGAGACCCGAAAAGAGATAAAACAATTATATAAATCCTCCTCCTCTTTTCTCAACTGATTTTTAATATATCATACTTCATGCTCTTTACTTATACAATCTAAAATATTTGTGTAATACGCAACATAGTTTTTACCATGTAAAGAAAAAATCAATAAATACATTTAATGATACTTTTATACTTTCTACCCTGTATTATGCGAGAATTTCAACTACTTGTCCACCTCTAGTGTCCGTTAATTACAGCTGTTGGATTAGTTTTAAACATTTTTTTTATTTTACAGTCAGCGGGTCAAGGCACTGAGACTGGTAGTGACTGTGAGGGTGAGGATCCAGAAGATTCTTCGTCTTCTAATCACATCAAGAATATTTTGTCACCATCTTCGGACAATAATAATAGTGAAGATATTGATAACGCCCTTAATAATTTGAATTTACAGGATAGTACACAGGTTAGTATTTGGGAAATAAACCATACATTAGTATTTCTATACTTATAACATTTATTGTATTTTAATTTTGCTGAGCTAACATGTATTAGTTTGTTCAAGAATTTTTATATTTTCTTAAACTATAATTGCCTATAGTCCACTTTGTATTTTTTTTTTCTCGAAATGACTACGCTATTGACCTAGTAAGGACTTAACAGCTTCACCGGACTACAAGTTGTATTAAAATTATTGCTTTATACAACACTAGATTACATATTTCTTTTGTAAGGCATGTTATTGTACCTGCAAAAATTAAGTAATAATCTATAAACATGTTGTAAAAAAAAAATTATATAAATTTTAACTCATGAATATACATTTAAGACCAAGGTCTAATGCTAACTGATTTGAAATAGAACCCCCTTGAAAGTATGAAGAAATGTATTATTCCTTTCTAGTGCACTTTGATTTGTTAGGAATTATTATTATTTTTTAAAGTCTAACGGTGAAGATGAGCTTTCGGTTTTTCGACAACAATGGCAACGGGAACTTGAAGCTACTCCTACACCGCAAAGGGACACTCCTCAACGGCTACAGATCGAGGAAAAAGACACTGAACCCATTACAGAGGAAGACAAGGTGACCACAAGTGACTTCCCTTTTTGTAAATGGATTTTCCTTAAGAGAACACTTTGTAACCTTTTGTTATTTATATTATGATAAACTAGCTAATATTTTAAATTGAAAATACTATAGATAATGTTACAATTAATTTTAATATGTATGTATGTAATAAGTAAGTTGTAAATTTATTTGACACTTGTCCTTATATTTTAGATTATTTAAATAATGATTATAATAGGTCTTTACCTATGAAATTGCCGTTCTGCAGTACTGGCCATTTCAAATGAAAATAATTTTTGTTTGGCTAAGAATTCTAATTTCAAATTAATTTTATTTTAAAAACCTGGAATTCTTTTTCCAAAAGTAGTCATTTGTTTATTGATTAGTGTTACATTTTCATCGCATTTCAATATTTTTTGTCATCATGGATACGTTAAAAATTCGAGTAATTATGGAATATGAGTACCGTCGTGGCAGCAACGCGGCACAAGCGGCACGCAACATCAACGACGTTTACGGAGCTAACACTACAAACCAACGCACCACCTGTTATTGGTTTGCTTGCTTCCGTTCTGGGAATTTCGACCTGAAAAATGAACCTCGCGGTCGTCCGAAGACTTTGGTCGACAATGACGAATTAAAGGCGATTGTGGAAGCTGATGATACACAATCTACGGCTGAATTAGCAGCAGCTTTCGACGTTAGCGTCAAAACAATATTGGTCCATTTGCGTCAAATTGGCAAGGTAAAAAAGCTTGACAAATGGGTGCCCCATGAACTCAATGATCGCCAGCGCGAAGTACGCGTCGAGACGTGCCTTGCACTGCTCAACAGACACACAAATGAAGGAATTTTGAACCGCATTGTTACCTGCGATGAAAAATGGATTCTGTTTGATAACCGCCAGCGCGCAGCAAGTTGGTTGGATCCTGGTTCAGCACCTAAACAATGCCCTAAACGAAAACTTACCCCTAGAAAAGTGATGGTCACTGTTTGGTGGTCTAGCGCCGGTGTGATTCATCACAGCTTCTTACCAAACGGGGTGAGCATTACTGCAGATTTGTACTGTGAAGAACTGAACCCAATGATGGAGAAGCTGGCACATCTCCAACCAGCATTGGTCAATCGCTCTTCTCCGCTGCTCCTGCACGACTGCTCATACTGCACAGCAGACGATCTCCAAGTTGCAAGAACTGGGGTTGGAAGTTCTCCGTTATCCGACCTACTCACCAGACCTTGCGCCTACAGACTACTACTTTTTCCAGAATTTGGATAACTCCTTGGCGGGAAAAAATTCAATACCCGAGAGGCAGTACAAAATGCCTTTGAAGAATTTGTTGCCTCCCGTCCAGCTGATTTCTTTAAGAAGGGCATCAATAAACTGCCACTGCGTTGGCAAAGATGCATTTATTGCATGGGTGATTACTTCGATTAATACAAATAAAAAATACATGAAAAAAAATCGTTTAATTTTTTTCATACAAAACGGCAATTTCATAGGTAAAGATCTAATATATAGTTCATATTTTATTCTGCTATAAAAAGTACTGTAAGTTTCATTAAAATCTGTTGAGTCATATTTGCGTGAAACAGAAACAAACAAACATCCATCCTTTACCCAAATTAAAATATTCTTTGATACTATAGACCAGGGGTTCCTAAACTTTAAAGATAAGGAAACACCAACCAAATACCTTTGATTTTATGGAACCCCATATCAAATGATTACAAATCAAGTGTATATAAGAACTTTTTTTTAAAGAAATCTGTAATATAATTGAAACACATTATTCGCGCATTGTCTCTGGCTACGTGCACTGCTGGGCCATACATAGTCCGGGCTGAATGCTTGCTAAATACCTACCTATTTACATAAAAGTATTGGGTCCTTCTCATATCATATTTTGCGCTATTTCAAAATAATATTTGTAACCATGGTATTATTTAATAGATAATAAATCATTTTGGCGGAACCCTGATGACTATTCTATATTCTACGGAACAAAGTTTGTGAATCCCTCCTATAGACTTTGTCTAAAAAATTATAATAGCCTCTAGGCAATTTAGTTATGTGCATTTGATTTTTCTAGGCTAAGCAACTCTTCCTCAGAGGTGTAGAATTCGAGCGTGGTGGTAAACTGTACGAAGCGATACAGAGTTACAAAAGAGCGATGCAAATTTTACCTGATATTGAAACACGCCTGTACGAGAGTTCTGAACTCCGGGGTGAAACACCTGAAGGTAAGTGTACCATTTGGTATTAATAAATCTTTAGATTACTTTAAAAAGTAGAAGGAAAAAACTTACTTCTTTTGTTAAATATACCAGCGGCAAAGGTATATAAATTGTTGGATAAAAGGCCAAATTTTAGTTATGACAGATTGAAAGTATTATAAAATATGGTTTTGAAGGAATTTATTATTAATACATGATTTGGCAAAACCAAAAAATTGCAAGATGTTAATTTTTATGTTACATATAAATTATTTTTACTACATTACATCTACATTATTTTAATAAAAAAAGTAACAGTTTTTTGCATAAATTAATTTTATCTATAATTATAAAAGTCCAAAGTCCATTTATCATCGATTTTGGTAAAATTTTATATATTTTTTAGAAGAGTTAGAGACAGAAGAAGAGCCCCAGGTAGACGAGGCTCATCCAAGTGATGATGAAGACGCAGTGGAAGGCGAAGACCTTCTTGCACGTTTCCAGCGTATTCTGGCTAGGAAGGGAGTGCTCTGTGAACCTGCGTTGCCTACTACGGTAATTGAACTTAATTGCCTATTTTCTAGTTATATAGCATTTTTGAAGTGAAACTTCTTTATCGGCGTTGGAAAAAAATTTACCGTCACATTTTTCGGTTACGCGTCACATTTTTCCGTTACGCGCCATCTTTTTTGTATTCATGTCTATGATAATAAAATCCTTTTGTTTAAACTTTATCTAATTTAACTTTATTTGTATTCATGTCTATGATAATAAAATCCTTTTGTTGAAACTTTATCTAATTTAACTTTATTTAACCAATTTCTGGAAAGTTGCATATAGATCATTTTGCGAAAAATAAGGCCTTAAACAAGTTTCACTTCTTACGTGTGTACACTAGTACACGCACACATTTTTTTTTGTAAATAGCTGTTTATCGTGTTAACAAATTAGGAAACATATAATAAAATCCATAACATTGCAGCTTATGGTTTATATTTATACTTAGATATTTTAAATAATATTTATTTATTAATTATCTCTCAAGGGTATTTTCTAACTCATTTAATTTAATTTTGCAACTCATCTCATTCATGTATTTCATTGGAACTCTTCACATTTGAACTGATCCTTTTTTTTTAACGTGGAGTAATGCCTTATAGATACACCACCCTCTCGAGGGAGAGGGTGAGTTATGTCCGACTCGCACGGACTAAACCCCCACGGTGTACGTCTGCCGCTATAGTTGGGTGGCACGAGATCTCTATAGACTTCATCGTGCCGCCCCAGCGGTTGGCCCAGCAGCGAAATCGCTGCCGCCAAGCCTGGTCTTGTTAGGAGACAGCCGGGTACACACCGGCCGTCTCCATCGTCCGCCGGACCTGTGCAATGGGAAGATGGGCTCCCCGACCCATCTTTCCTGGTCCGGTTACAGTGGGTAGAGGCGGTCAAACTGATGCCTCCTCCTGCCCGTCCTCCGTTGGCGGAGACGGCCACTTTGAAGGTTTTGCTCATGGACGCTCTCCGCCACCTCCTTCTGCGAGACGACCTCCTCGCAGAAGGAGGCCACAACATTCCACACATCCTCGCTACCGAGCATGGCCGCAGCTACGCTCGGCAGCGAGAGATCCTGTCCTACCGCCGCAGCCAACGTGCGACGCTGCTCCTCCCACGCAGCACACTCAGACAGAGTATGCTGCGTGGTGTCCGGTTCAACGCCGCACTGATAGCATCCGGCGGTCGGCTCCCTGCGTACTATCTGGTCCAGGTACCAACCTAAGCAACCGTGCCTGGTCAGGACCTGCACCAGACGGAACGTCAGAGAGCCCCATCCTCTATTACACCAATCCGGCTGGACCGGGCGGACGACGTCGATCGTGTATCGACCGTACCGCGCGTCCGCCAGGTCCCGCCTCCACCTTTCCACAACTTCCTCCCTCGTCGCTCTTCTCATTTGCTCTATTTCTCTGGGAGCTGGAGGCTCCTCCAACCGTTTCTTAACCGCTGTATATTGATATACGGCGGCAAGCACCTCCGCCTCCAGCCCCCAGGGAAGAGAGCCGGCCAGCATCAATTTGAACTGATCCTAGTTGAACTCATTCCGTTCATACTCATTCCCTTCGAACTCACCCTGTTTGGGATTATTCCAATAACACTCATTCAATTCGTAATTTGGCCCTATTAGGAACTCGTATGTTAATCCACTGTAATGGATAGATGAATTTAGAACTGTGCCAGAATACGACAGTATGTGGACACGAGAATAAAATACAATAATTGACTTTGTATGTAAAATATTGAATGGTAATGAATGTTTGATACGAGTGTCCAATATTCTATCATCGTATTTGGTTTATTTGTGCGCCAATACAGGGTGTGACGTTGGCTTGAAGGTCTTTCAGACTATAACTATTGATAGGAATTTCCTCAACTACTAGATCTACTTCATACAAGCCTGTTGCAAGCTTTTCATAGATTAGATATTGATATTGATAGAATATTCTACTTAGTAACGTCTTTTGTTGGAATGTGAACGAAACCTTGTCGAATAGTTGCAGCTTGGCAAGACTTTCTATTTACTTGTCATATGTGTTAACTGTAGTTAAGTTTTTCATGTAGTGGCTTTTGTGTTTTACTTACTACCTTGGGTTTCAAATAACCTCTATATTTTATAATAATGGTAGTATTCCATCTAATATAAACCCAGTCATTGTGCACAAATGAACTCGATGGAAAATGCATTACATGCATGCAGAACATGCATTCTGAGGTTCCACAAAAAAATCCTGGAAAGTTCTAACATGGGAGCCACAGATTTGTTAAATAATTACAAGACACTTTTAGAAGATTGGTTGCCAAAAATAAAAACAAACTTACTTTCTATTAATAGATGTCATTCTATCCAAGTATTGTGTTCTCTTGTCTCTTTAGCTAGCTGATTGCATCATACATATTTACTGTCAGTTAGCTAAGATGTTTGACCCAAATTTTGTATTGTTATGAACTGTAGTAATTATATGGTAATGTGTATAAAATGGATATATATTCCAGAGTGCACATATATCATGGTTGCCGATCGAGGTGATCCTTGTGATACTTCGGTGGGTGGTCAGTTCGGAGCTGGACGCGGGCTCGCTCGAGCTCATGTCTGCCGTCTGTCGTGGGCTGTACGTCGCAGCACGGGAACCCGACATATGGCGCTCGCTCTGTGTCAGGTATATACAGCGCGACTGTTTAGTCGCTAGCAATATTTTTATATAATAATCGTTAGTCAATTCTCGTTCTAAATCAATAAAAAAAATAGGTGCTTAATATTTGACCTAATTATCTCGAGAAACGCAAAACCGATATACACTCAACATCAGGTTATTTAGGTAAAAACGAACTGGTATAACAAACGAATGACGCCCTGTCGCACAGTCCGGCCCGCGTCCCGCCCCTCGGCTCACGCCCCGGATCCCTTTGTTAGACATGCGGCGTTCCCACGATAATCAGTTATGTAATGATTAACCTTGAAGAACCTCTTTAAACTTGTTCATTGAACCTAGGCCTGATTTTTTTACGCTTAAAAGTATCGTTCCCAAACTTTTAATAGTTTTAGAACAAATTTTAACTAAGGTTCTCTTTGTTGTCTATTAGTATTTGTTTTCATATTACTATTTTATATGTTAAAAAATGTAACCATGAACTACTACAGGATTGAAGGAGGTCACACTTTAAATATTCGCCTGATATTCATCATCATCAGCCTGTAAGAAACCCACTGTAGGGCTATAGGCCACTTCATGAAGCTTTACTTCAGCCCACGACGTACTGCTGGTTGCAAACTTTGAGAAATACACTGTCCATCTATGTTTTCCTACATATGGTGGTAGTACTATAAGAATATTACTCAGGTTCAATTTTACTCTAGATATTTTTCTTTACCGTCAGCTGATGTTGTTACCAATTTTAATTAGTAAATATAAGCGAAATCCAAAAAAAACCTTTTGGCACATACACGTGTTCGAACTTGCGGACATTAGCATGATATTCTACCGATCAAGCCACTAAACCATCACACCTTTTATACAATTTATATTATATGTATAACATAGAGATAGAGACAATTTAAGGCTAGATAACTGTCAATTTTAAATTCCTATAATAATATCAGATAATATGTCGTATATCTTGAAACATAATATGATATAAAGTACTATTATAAGAATCTGAAATTGGCATTTGGTTATCTTCAAGTTGTTTCGATGTTATACATATAATATAATACGTATTTATACCTGGATATATATTGGGCATTTATATTGAGAGCGATCGATAAGTTTGGCGAGCACTGTACAGTGATATTCTTTTTTGACAGTTTTTCGGACAGTAGTTTCGGAGTTGATGTTAGGGATAGCGATTCTTCGCTAGAAAAAAAATATCTTAGCAAGAAAGAAAAAAAAACAATTTTTAAATCGATCCGAATCGTGGTCTGTGGAATCGATTCATTATAAAATAGATCTCGTAAATATTTTTTGAGCATTTATTTAGATTACAATATTATTGCATGGTCTTATTTTTATCTACATAGAAAAAATCGAATCACGATTTTATAGTGCCTAATATCGTATTTAATATCGATTAAATAATCGATTTTTCCTTGTCTAATTATCGATTATTTGATTATTCCAACCTTGCCGTCATCGCTAGTTCATAAGCGTTTTCTTAGGACTTAAATTGAACAAATTATGCTTTGATTTGATTTGTACGGTTCAGAACATGGGGCATAGATTGCGGGACGCCGCGTGCTAGCGGGTTCGGCTCGTGGCGGCAAATGTTCGTGGAGCGGGTCCGACTCCGGCTGAACGGGTGCTACATCAGCAAGACCACGTACCTGCGCCACGGCGAAAACTCATTCCAGGACCAGTTCTACCGGCCCTGGTACCTCATCGACTACTACAGGTACCTCAGGTATGTCATCTCAATATCTTCAATAGAATGTTTATCGTTGCGGTGTAAATTTAACCTGGGAATGGTATCGTTTTATTGAATGGAATGTATCTTGTGTATGCAATATTTCATGATGACGGGTTGAGTAGTGAAGTCCTGAAATAACAAACAAACACATCAGCATGTATAATATTAGTTTTTTGATTGTTTTATTAGTCCCTCATTTGCTCAAACGCATATACAGAGGTGGTAGAGGTACGTTGAAGCTATTACTGGTTTCAGTATGAATGGGTCGGCTCGTCCGCGGTACTACCCTCTCATAGAAAACCGACGTGCAGGAACAGTGCTTGATTTGTTGCGTTTCGTTCGGTCAATGAGAGCGCCGGATAACCTCCCCTCCCCCACTCCCCAAACAAAGAGTGGCAACGCACTCGCGACTCTTCGGATGTTGCAAATGTCTATGGACGGTGGTGATCACTTAACTTCATAATAAAAAAAAAAAAAATCAGGACCTTCACCCCGAAGGAAGGTATGGACATAATCACCGCGCCTGCCCACGACGTATTGATGATTTCGAACTGAGAAATCTAGACTTCTGTGTATTTTCCACATAAGATAGTACTATAAGAACATTTCTTGGGTTCAGGTTTCCTCATGATGTTTTCCTTCACCGTCAGTCGACAGTGTTACTAATTTGAGTTAGTAAATGTCCGCGAATACAAAACAATCCGTTGGAACATGCCGGGGTTCGAACCTGCGTACATTGGGTTGTGAATCCACCAGTCAAACCACTAGACCACCACATCCAAAACCTTGTCTACTCCATCTTGTATTTTCAATTTTATTAAAATTATTTGTTTTCATTTATCTAATTCTCTTGACTTTTCTGTATCCGGTTTTTCTTTATATTCGGTGCTTTATTCTCTCACTTTTCTTTTTATTTAATTCTACTATATATCTTCAATTTAGAAATTTTCCTATTTTGTTATTATGTTACAGTTTGTTTAGTCTATGTATTCTATTTACAATCGTATTGTTATTCTTATAATGGACCCCTTTTTTATTTAATCTATATACTTTTCGCATTGCCTCAATTTATAATATTGGCTAGAATACTGTTGATTTGTCTCATATCATTCGATGCGTAATAAAGCTCTTATGATAAAAAAAAAACTATATCTTTTGTTGAGGTTTTTCCCCGAGGGTCTGGTGGTGATGTGGACGACGGCGGAGGAGCCCGGCTCCTGCGTCGGACACCTCAAGTACAGGCACTCGAAGCCAGGTCTTGGCATCCTGGCAGGACACTACCGGCTTGTTGGTGAAAAGGTCTCTATTTTTTTACCTAGTGATCGAAATTCGACTGTAACTCATTAATTTTTAAAATTCTGTGTATGACTATAGACATTCATATAAATGTTAAGAAATATAAAAATCTATATAATAAATGCTATTCATTTATACCTCTATAGGTATGATGTTGTGCGCGAATAATACTGGATAGATTAAGATATGTTTTACTTTTTAGACCCTTAGTCCGTAGTTAATATAAGATGAGTCAAGTTTGAAAAAAAAACTATTATTTTCCTAAACTCCTCAATGCGTTGAATGGGACAAGCGGTGTGGTGCGCATACGCAGGAATGCGGAAGTAAACGTTGGGCCTCTGAAAATATATCATTTTAACATTTATTTTGTTTTATTTTAGGCAACCAAGCTTCTAGTAGATTATTACTACCATTGTCGAGTAGATAATAATATTACAAGTTTCTTGCTTTAATTTTAATGAACTAACAAGATGGTGGCCGTCTTGTTAGAACTTTCCAGGGAGTATTTGTGGCAAGTCGGAATTATTATTTCCCATCCACTTCACTTGTACGCAATAATCAAACTATATTACGTAAAACACCAGCAATATTACACAAAGATTATGAATTAAATATAAAAACAACTACGTGACATTCCAAGATCCCGCCAAAAACTTCTATACATAGATCATTTACAATTTGACATTAGTGATTGTCAATATACTCTGTGGGATTAAAAAATGGAATGTAATTAGTAATCGATATAATATATTTCAGGTTGTGATAGTTATTAAAAAAACCACTGAGAAGAAATTACCTCAGGTTTCGAACACTCGCTTTCGGTCCCGACGTAAAGAACCAGAACAGTACGAGCAGATATTTCACATGGTGAGTATAAATAATTTGTTTTTTAATACTCAACCCTTGATTGTCAAAAAAAAAATACTGTGGAGTATGTACCTCAGTTACGTACTCTCAAGAGTTTATGGCGGGACCTTAGTCTATCATTTAGTGGATGTTATTGATAATCTTGTGTTATTTGATACTATATTTTGTAATATTGGTGGTAATTTACATAATATAGTTTGGTTATTGTGCAGAAGTGAAGTAGGTGCGAAATATTACCACGGAGCATCGATTCTGACTGGCCACAAAAACTCCCTGGAACGTTCTAACAGGAGAGCCACCATCTTGTTAGAATATTGAAATGATCGCAAAAAATTAGTAATATTATTACCTACTCGGCAGTGGCAGTCATAATCTACTAAAAACAAAAAAAAATACCGAGTGTGCTGTAGACCACACGACCGAAGTGAAACTCCGTCTATATGCATGTATATTGTATAATATATACATATATTAATTTTCTACAAATATTTAAATTTATTATGGGTTTTTATTGATAATACTAAACGCGAGTCTCTTTCTATCTTCATTAACGTTATATCTCCTTCTCAACTTCCGTTCGCCTTGCCCGATCACACGTTTTCGTAACGCTCTCGTGACGCATTCACCAGCTCGCTCCCCAAGTGAAGCGTACGTAAACAAGTTTTACTTCAATAAAAAGATACAGCTACTAATCATTATAATAGTGGGATGAATGGGAGTGGTACATAGTAAGTTTCTGTGGTAGGAATTGTGTGTGCGGAGCGCTCGAAACCGTCGGAACTGCCAACTCGTATGGCAGAGGTATTCGGTGAGTACTCGCCCAGACCATTGGACACAGTTCGATTTAACTCCCACGAAGTTCCCCCCTTTCTCCTTCAGTCGCGTTCGTTCATACACGGCAGAAACCTTCGCGCCACTCCTGCCCACACACGCTTACACCTAGCTCTTAAGTGATACGGTAGATGAACTATCGTTTGCCGTTTTTTAAAGTGCAATAAGTGGTATGCCACACTGCGAAATATTACCGCGCGTTTTTTATGTCTTTGATTGGCAAATAAAATTACGCGCGTTTTTTAACAATCCTATGCTTTTCTTGACAAGTTTTCTAGTGAATGAAGCTAAAATTTTGATTCGTTCCATTAATATTGTAAAAGACTTGTCAAAAGATGACTCTGGATTTACGCGCTTAATGGCTTCTGACATATGAAGGGATACTTCTTCCCAAAATATCGATTTTATAAAAATACACAAAGAAAATAAAATCACCTGGTACTGTTCTGCATATTGTTGACTCTTTTAGTGGACCACTCACGCTAGTTTCTTTCACAAATTTGTATGTCATTTTGAATTTTATTATGATTTCAATTAGAAGTCATTTTTACATATAATATCTATTTAATTGTTACTAGTAACATTATGTTACATTTTATTTAAATTCTCAAATAATATGAAAAAGTATGAGTTAGTCCAATTTTTACACGGACTGCTTCTTTTATATCCAGCAAATGACTTTTTTTGATACAGTTTAATATCGCCACTATAGATATATTTAACTTTATGTTGTTATAAACAATTGTCAGCAGAAAATCGCGCAGTATGTTTTCGCAGTCTGACCTAGCATTAACAGAGATGTTCGCAGAAGTGCGACAAATGTGTTCATTCGCAGTTCAGCAAAAAATTATCGAAAATGAAACTTAAGGATCTAATACGAACTAGCATAGTAAAAATACTTAATAAATGCCCCACTGTTGGGCAAAAACCTCTTATTGAGTTTGATCATCAAGCTAACCGATGATTTGTGGACTATTTCGAAGGTTAATGAACAAAGGTAGGGCTTTTGTGTTCTTTAAAATGTGTTAATGTGAGAGAAAACATACCTCAAGCTTTCAGGTTTCCTTAGGGTCTTTTCCGTCACCGTTTTGCTATACTAATTCGCGGTATAACCAAATTTTGAGGCCTGAGTATTCGTATTTGATAGTTTTTTTGCGGAATTTAATATTTTCACGTCAAACTATTTTGAAAATATTTTTCCGGGTTTACTTTTAAGTAATTAAACTCAGTTCTAGTTCTCGAGACACATGATTTCAACTTTTATATCACTTTAATTGATTTTGTCAAAATGGTGGTAATTTACATAATATATTATTTAATATATTACATAATTTGATTGTTTTTGTGAGATGTATTATTTAAATTGTAAACTCGGTTGTCTTTGATGATGTCATAAGTATGTGTACCTAAGCTTTGTTTCATAAACTGCCTTTGTTTATGAGAAAATGCGATTTAATATTTATGTATGAAAATAAATTTGATCTTTCGTGTTCAGGGTTATTCTTTTGTACTGTGTAGTGGTTTTAGATTTACTAGCGGATAATAATTCTATTTTAAGGGTTTTAAAAAAGTACCTTTTTATTTGTACTATAACTAATGAGTTAGTATGAGCATAGAATATGTTTCGTGTATCGAATAATTAAAATGGCCTAAGAAAACGCAGTAGGTAACCAGAATTTGGGAATAACAGCATTTGAACGAGAGAAGCACAATTTTTGTGTTCCGTCTACATAATAATTAAGACGTAAATATATTGAAGTAAATTATCATATGGTTGACCTTACTCTACGAAACGCCTACAGTAAATATTTATTGCAAAGCGGTTTTTCTAAATACATAAATAAAATGTTTAGTATTTCTTTTATTACAAACAGTTTTTCAGTTTGTGTCGATAAAATCTTGCAAGCTAAATACGAACCAGAGTCTTTATACGTACGGATTTGCAATTTCGCATGTTTGTTCAGTCCTGATGACAATACACAAAAATGAATTAAAAACAAAATGGCGAATGTCAAAATGGCCGCCATGCACATTGAAAAAAATCCGATTGAGCTTTTTAAAGCATTGCAATAAAAGCCTGTTTTGTTTATTAATTAATTTATGTTTTTGTTCAAAACAAACAGAACAGACAAGAAATCAAGTTGATATTGTAATGACATTTATTTGTGAGTTATATTTAAAATTCCAAGTCGCCGAGAAGTTAATCTCAAATTAATTGCAAAATCTGTATAAATAACGCGTTGTCTTTAACATTTAAAATAATTATTCTTAAATTTTATTAATGAGTAAGGTAAATAATATATTATTAATAAGAAATACATTAAAGAGCACTATGGTATAAATACGTTTAAACTGAGAAATAATATTTTTCGACACATTTGCATATTGACACATGGTAACACTTTCGAATTAGTAACTTCTTTATATTGCAACGTACAAATAAAAATAAAGAATTCATGTAATCATTGTATATGTCATTTATTTTTAATGATTTCTGACGTCAAGTTCAATGCTTTGTTTATGTGTTCTAGTCCTATAGTAATTTATGTAATAATATCCTGTGTGCTTCTTTTGTGGCTAAACAGATTGTCTACGGTATTTTGAATTTTTTTTACCTCCACAGTTACTTAGTATTTGCTTATGAGACATGTTAATAAAGTTTTTCACAGTGGATATTGGATGAAGGAATTTTGGTTAATCTTTGGATATAAAAACTGAATATATGTAGTAGGTACACGGATATAAATGACTATGCGTCCGATAAAAATAATGTCATATTGTCTGTTTAATTAAAAACTGATACAAGTTAAAGTATATAATTTTTGTTTGCTTAGGTCAAATGATCATATTTATGTTTAAAAAATCTGTATAAAAACTCATTACATTTCACCTTTTCATGTAAAATAGGTTGTTCTTCTACGTATAAATAAATATATAATGAAACATTTCGTCTTGTGTCACTTATTCATTCAAGAAGAGGGGGGGCATCTGCCATCTTTTGGAATAGAAGTCGAGTCTACTCTAGTTTAGTCTAGTCTAGTTTCTTTGCTCATCGGTGGCTTCTATTCTCAAATTACACTTATCAAAAAGCGTATTCGAGTATGCTATATAATAGATTGGTCACTCTTTTTTTACACCAGTGCCTCTAGTGATACGGGTTAGTGAAATAAATATAGCGTACAATTATGACGTCTAGTTAAAATGATAGAATGTTGCTAGTCGAGAAAAATTAGTAATGATTCAAAATTACATACTACCGCCAGCCGGTAATATATACCATATCACAAAAATCACAACAAAATTCCTTTGAAATAGATATAAGAGAAGTGAAAAGACCGATAATGTATTTCGCTAAAAACATAGGTTACGGACTTTCGGACTTTTCTTCGATCTGTGTTTTATTTAGAGGCGCCACTTTTCTGTAGGACAACAGAGTGTGTTATTTATAATTTGTGATTATAGTTCTAACATTGACGAGGTACGACGTGTATTGGTGTATATTATAGAATCGTAGTTGCCTTTGTAATTTGTGAGAAAGAATATTTCTATTCCGTAGTCAAAGTCAGTCCGTAGTTACATCAATACTGTGGGGTGTCGTTTGATTTCCCCTAAATTTAGCTCACATTAGAGTCATTCAAAACGTTGAACAGGAATGGGCTCTTGGGTAATTAACAATTATATGATTAATATGTTAAATACATACATTTAGTATGTTTTATAAGAAAGGTTAATTATATTTAATCTTAAGAAGGTTAAATTGGACCGTTTTTATATAAATAAGTTTTATGGTGATAATGTTACGTGAATTCGTAATTTTAGCTTCGGAATGTTATTGACGGTGGCAAGGCTAATTAATTAATTTGTAGAAATTATTAATGGTCTATTAGACAAGCTTTGCACTGATATGTTGATTGGCATCCATTCAGAATGATTCGTTTATTTGACGTATATTCCTTAAAAAGATTGTAACTTTTTGTGTAAGTTTCGAAAAATATATGAAGCAAATTATATGTTTCTATAATTATGTACGGGAAATCCATTATTTAGAGAAGTCGTTTGTAATTGTGGCAGCTAACAAAATTAAATTGAAACTATATTCAAGAATAAATCCAGAGGAATATAAATTATAATAGATCTAACACATTCACTGAAAAAAGTTTTCACGCTGTTAGCGCTGCTTTGTATAATTTTATTGTGTAACGTACTTATTCATAATAATTGTACATCTTATATCGTATAATAACTATTTTGTGTACAGACATATTACATTTAAGAATAAGAGAGTCTTTATTAATTTGAATTAGTTTCCATTAGCTCCAAGTTTGTTCTATACATGTAGATAATAATATGTGCAGATTTCTTTATTTTTTTATTGCAATTTAGTATTAAGAAGAATAATAATAATAAAAAATTGACATAGGATTATAAATATTTTACAACGTATTCACACGCATTGGCATATTTCATTTCCCAAACGTTATGTTTTGTTGTAATAATAAAATTGTTTTGGTGACGTTTACTTCGTTTTATTACATACACTCCTCGTCGATATTTGTGGCCAGTAGGAATACAGCCGTTATTTCGGATATGTGCATATTATATAGACTAGAGATGTAGTCCGGTGAAGCTGTTAAGACCTTGCTAAGTCAATAGCGTAGTCAGTTCGAGAAAAAAAAATAGTACTAGAGATAATACAAAACAAAGTTAAAAAAATATTATATGAGTCTAATTTAAGCTATCTCGATGTTATCTATACATAATTAGAATTCCGATTTTCGTGAAAAAAATTGTTGCAGGTGTCTAGGAATAAGTAATAGAATACATTTCAATCATTTTCAGAAATGTCTGTCTGTCTGTTTGTATGAACACGCATCACTGCTAAATTACTGGGTTCACAAAAAAACCTGATCATATTCCTTCATTGTAGGTGGTAGCGCCACGCTGAAGCTATTACCGGTTTCAGCATGAATGGGTCAGCTCGTCCGGGGTGGTACCACCCGACCCACAGAAAACCGACGTGAAGTAACATTGCTTGCATTGTTGTGTTTCGTTCGGTCAGTGAGAGCGCCGGAGGACCACCTTCCCTACCCTGACCCCTTCCCTTCCTCCCCTCCCCCAAACACAGGACGGCAACGCACTTGCGACTCCCCTGATGTTGCAATTGTCTATGGACAGTGGTGATCGCTTAATATCAGGTAAACTCACATTTTCGTTTACCCCCTATGATATAAAAAAAAAGTTAGAACTAATACCTACGAGCTATAAACTTATAACAGAGCGGTACTACTGAGGTTGTATACAAGCTTTAAATCATTTATGTTTTTAATGAAAATATGTTCATCTAGTTCTAAAATTAATTATAGTAATAATTGAACATCTACTTAAAAAGAAAGAGGAGTATAAAAACAATTACTTAGAAATAGATATCAAAGTGTAAATACCGTGTATAGGATGGACGCATCGCGCCCAAATCGGTATGTAAGCCAGTGACGGAGAGGACTTGTCACTCACGTTCTTATATATAAAAAAAAAAACTTGACCACGATCTCATCTTATATTAAATGACAATATTGTCTAAGATGGCTAACACACTAAACTTAGAGGGAAACTCTCTAAAGTGCAGTTGCACTAATAGGTGCTTGGCGACAGATTTCCAACTTGAGGGTTGTAGCTAGTCAGGCGGACTTGGAGAAAGGTATTATGTGATATTTTGTGAGTTGCCAGTTTTTGGTAGTATGCCCATAATTATCTACGCAAAAAGAGACAAAGCTATGTGTAGGCCACACAAGTATATTTGTATTCTATGACAACTTGTAGCCAGTTGTAGCGGCCAGTCGGCCAGTCATTGTTACGTTCGGTACGTAGGCGCACGCGTAGAATAAACCATACCATACAATAAACTTTACAGTGGTGACCCCGACATGGTTTGAACAGGCAACCTTCTGATATGGAGTCAGAAGCGCTACCGTTGCGTACAACAAGCTGTCATAGAGTACAAATATACTTGTGTGTCTACATATGGAATCTATATAGTCGACATTAATCTCAGAGTTTCAGCTTCTCAATTTATCTGAATCATGTTCAAGTATACAGGATGCACGTGACCCTTTACTCCCTACTTGGATCTACCCTTGGCAACATGTATAGGTAGTTTTCCAATTATAGCACTAGAGCGCATTATGCGGCATAATGCTTAACGTTGAATGTTCCAACTACAGCAACGCTTCGCACAATCGAGCACTCTCAAAAGTAGTGTTTTCGCTTGATGCGTGCAATGGATACCAACTCAGTGACAGAAAATTAACAAGTGTTTTTTCTTTAAGTTGACATTGATCGAAATATTTAATTTATATTATCTTTAGTAATATTATTTATTGTTGAAAAAATTTTAAAGCTTTCATTTCGTTGTAGTTTTTTGGAAATAATCAAAGTTAATTCAACCTGTGTTAAAAAAATGATGTTATGATTTTTTTTTTTCAACACTGAACTTAGCGCACTCTACCGGTGCATTTGTAAACTAATTCACGTTCCAATTAAGCTTCAGCATAATTCGGCATTGTGCGCCACAGTCGCACTATGCTCTGTAATTGGAAAACTACCATAATGTATGCGATGTCAATATACATATAATTATAATACCGTCAATTATACATATAATTGTTGGAGAAAATAATTTCATTGTGATGCCTATTATATTATATAACGAATGATCTGGATTTCAGAGCACCTATATAAGCCGTTTTACATATTGTAGGGATCCCTAAAGTGAGTAATAAAGAAAAGACACAAATTACATAGTTATGTATTTATTTTTTTTACACATTCTCAAATAATAATTCAGACTAAAAATAAAACAACAACTAATGACTATAATTTTTTTTTTATTATAAGTTATATAATATTTTTGTTTAATAGATTTATTTACACCAGAAGCGTCGCGCACGGTGCGGCGAGTACGGCTTCGGCTGCGTGTGCTCTCGATGTAATGGTACACGGGTCGAAGGGATCTAGGTTTGGGTGCGGGTGTCGGTGTCGGTCGCGGGGAGAGCGCGGGGGGGAGGGGGAGCAGGTCGGTGGCAGCGAGCGACCGCGCGCGCGCCTGCCTTGAGCCCGAGGCGGGCGCGGGCGTTAGATGAGCCGCTCGCTTAGCCAAATTCAGGAGTCGTCGGGCGGCGGCGGTGGTGGTGGCGGTGGCGTCGGCGGTGGCGGTGGCGGTGGTGGCGGTGGCGGCGGTGGTGGTGGCGGCGGCGGCGATGGCGGTACGTGCGTGGGACGCAGCTGCGGCGGCATCGCCGGCTCCGTGTTGCGGCGCCGCACCTTGGCGCGCTTCTTGAGCATGGTGGCCTGCGGAAGGGGCGCGGGACGCTAGCGACGCGGAGCGCGGGCGTCACGGGCCCGCCGTCGTCGCGGAGCCCGCGCCGCCCGAACCGCGCTTGATTTTCTTCAGCATCGTCGCCTGCCACACCCATACAACAACTGAGCCGCGGCGCCGGCACCCGCAACCCACCCCCGCACCACCCCGACACCTCTCTAACCTGACATACCTCACTATCCCCTCACTCACTTATGCACATTATCTATATCTCTATATAAAAGGTGATTCTTTTATTTATACCTAATAATACAGCGTGCTGTTAAATAAGACTACAAATGTGATTTGATAAATTAATAAATTTGATTCGATATGTCGACGTTTGAAGTCGAGATCGGTGGCATCACTATTTAAAGAAGCTGTCAACTAGCGGTGTCAGGTTAAATTCGACGGTTCGGGTTCGTTTTCCGATCGCTCTCTCTCCGATTCGACAGAATTTAATATCTCTTTCGGTGAGAGAACGAATCGATTGAAATTAAAGAACTGGTGCTGAGTGGAGTCTGAGTGCTCGGCCGTAATGTGTTTCCAAATAAATTTTGAATAAATTAAACGTGTACATTGACAAAGTTATCGCTTTTTATAATAATTACATAAACTTAATAAGCACATAAGGGTTATATTATATCAATTCGATACTGGATTAATAAGTAGTCACGCAAATAAAGTACATTTTGTTTTTCTGGGTTTCTAATTATAATTATACAGTTCTAAAGTTTGAAGGAAGTAATATTTTAATTGTAACTCTAATCGATATTTCGAATGCTTCGAATCGAATGATTTTCACATTGGTCTTAAGAAAAAAATATAAAATTCATGATTTTATTTAACTTTGGATATTAAAACAAACATCACAAAATACGTTAGTAATTATTATTGATAAAGCGAACGTTTTGTCGTATAAGTATTGAATGTTTATTGGAATAGTTAAAAAGCTTTCGCAATTTGGACCCGCGGGGGCACAGGCAAGCGAACGCATGCGTGTTATTTCAGAATTAATATATCATTATATATATGCGGATATAGTATAAAGTGCTCAGTTCAAATATATTAGAAATTTTGTCATATAGAATGATTGTTACTCGTTAACATACGGGTTTTGTTTCTTAGTTTCGTCATTTGAAAGAAATCGTGATTATTAGTATTCTAAAGAAGTAAGCCATGATTAATTTAAGTTGTTAAGTTACTGGAGAATATACTCTTACTGAATGATATAAAATAAATTCACTATTGCGTGTCAAGCGTACGGGTATTTATTAAAAAAAATACAAGCTTAATACTTAAAAAAATCTATTTGTGTCGTCACATTTCAAAATTAGGTAAATCCGATATTAAGTGTTCATATGACATGTTTATTTTTTTTTAAGATTTCCAGTTTTTATACACCGAGAACGAAGATCAAATTTTGCCGTCCATAAGGTTTTTAGTTTTTTTTAAATGATATTTCATATTATACATGTACAAAATTTTAAGATCTTGAAAAATAACGTAAAATATTAGGAACGGTTAAAATTATATTTTGCTTAGTTTGCAATGTAATGACACATTTAGTCAAGTGGATTTCGTTCTACTATTTTATGTTAAATTAATGAGTATTATTACGAGAAATATTAATGCTAGATGGTTAAACAGCATTAGGATAAGTTGTATCAAAGAAGGACCTTCTAGAATGTTTGTTCATACCTTGAGGGCTGATTTGAGGACCACGACTTCGCTGGGGGGCGCGACCCACGGCTCGCCGTCCACTTGCACCGGGATCTCGCTCTTAAGGTTTATCTTGATGTGACCCCCCTACGTGACAAACCGGCTCGGATTAAATATATTCGCATTTATCACCTGGATAATATATACCGGGGGAGCTACTAATGACCTGCGTCCGTGCTATAGACTATATCGGGGGAGTTACTAATGACCTCAAACGTCATTGGTTGGAGTTATCTGTTAGCCATGCATCTCGACACTATTAACCCCGTTCTGAGACAGCATTGGTTGGAAGTATCGGCTGTTCAGGTATCTTGATTATTATTAGCTGTCAGCTTTGGTTGAATGCCTTAAAAGGCGACCGACAATTAGATAATGGGCATCCTCGCTCAGACAGTTGGGCTAGTCACATCTACGGATAATTCGTCGCAACTATATTTAGTGTTGCATTTCTGTATCGGCTAACGTTTTGTTCGATTGTTCTCGTGTTCATTATGTATGACATCATATCGCCACATGGACGCCATTTTATGTCTAAAGTTCGTAAGCCGAAACAAGTAAAAACATATTATAGAACAGAAACTTATTTCTTCTGTTATTTTGAGTGTATAACGCAAATACTACTGACTATTTTTTGAGCAGTTACTTTTTTAAGTGACTGCGTTTTTGTGTGTTGAAAAGTGGTGGGGGAAACACAGTCGGGTGGAGTGTTGAAAACACCGGTTCTCGTCTGATCACCGAGCGTAATCAGTACTTGAGAAAGCTGCTTGACGTTGGCTTTTGTTGTTGTTTTGTTTAATTTAAATGTTTCCCTCTAATACAAATTTTTCATTTCTGTCGTGTGTATTAACTACACACCCTGATTTTTTTATACTGTATAGGTTTTATCGTGAACGCAGTATTTTGGCAGTGATGCGTGTTCATACAAACAGACAGACATTTCTAAAATTTATTTATTGAATGTATGTATCTTGTTACTAATTCCTACCTACTTACAACATTTTTTTTAACAGAACTCTAAAAAGTGAGCACACTTTAAATTTACATTCTTATTATATGTATAGACTAGCTTCTAACCGCGACTACGTCCGTGTAGAACAGTTACTTTGGGTTAAGGCTAAAACGCAACGGAACCTCTCGAAAGGAAAAAAATTCCCGAATTTGAAACAATCTTCATTGTTGCTCCGCTCCTATTGGTCTTAGCGTGATCGAAGCCTCATCGACCATAGATCGATAAATGAGCTATATAACACTGAAAAGATTTTTTAAATCGGACCAGTAGTTCCTGAGATTAGCGCGTTCAACCAAACAAACAAACTATCCAGCTTTAAAATATTAAGTATATATTACTGGTATACCTGAGCTATTCGTATCGCTGCGCGCAGTCCCGACTGGATCTGGCCGAGGTGTACTACGCCGGTGACGCCGACCACCTCCAGCATACCATCCCAGTGGTTGGGCTTGCTGAACTGATCGTCCTTCTCTGGACCCCACGGATTTGCCCCAGAGCCCCAGCTACAAGTATTTCTTTATTAACGATAGTACCGAAATATACGTAGTAAAAACACTACGAGGTCCGACAGAACTGTTGTCCTTAAACGGTCGAGCTGAAGAGCCTATATCTAATCGACTTAGAGCTCACCCGAAATTCGACAATAATCATTATATAAAATCATGTGTTTTGGGTATTTCAGAACAAACAATCTTATCTATATCTTCAATTGCAACAATTTTGTTATCTTCGGCTAACGAGTTAAAAATATGAATGAAAATTTTTTTCCAAATTTTTTATTGATAACATTAAAGCTCGTCAACACCTATTAAACAGAAAAAAAGAAACTCGGTCAAAAACAGTGAAGAATAAGGTACTAAAGTGATTTAGCTTATTCACATATAGATATTTTCGATGTTTTCCAAGAGATCAATCGATATACAGTTCCATAAAAATCCTAAGTGTCACCTAAAGTATTGAAGAATGTAACGTGGTTGCTCCTGCAAAACTGGCACAGTAAAAAAAAACCTTTTATAGAAAGTGTATTTAGCATTTGACCATAATATCATTTGATATTGAATAAGTCTAAGATAATAAAAACGCTAAACTTAAGGGGAACTAGTTCTCAAGTGTAACTGCCGGAACACACCAACAGGTTCTCGACGATATATATTCCACTGAAGGGTGGTACCTAGCTATGCAGACTTAGAAAAAACCTTACTACCATGCAGTGGCTTCATCGCAATGTTTTCCTTCACCAAAAGCTCCGACTAGGTCGTAAGGATTCGAACTTATGTTTATTTATGCGGTATCGGAACACACTGTTAAATGAACCATCATCGCTTCGATCGGATATTTATAATTATTAGATTTTAGCATTCACAATTTAACACACTAAACTTTGTTAACACAAAGTCTGGGGTAAGTATCTTGTTTTCACGAGAATAGTTTTTCCTTTTATGATAAGGTATTATCATACGAAAAAACATATTTTATTTGTCTCTTTCTCTTGAGTAATTATATCAATATTTATACTCTATCGTTTGTTTCTTAAACACCATGAAGTCAGTGGTGAATTTATGTTTGATGTCGCCCTAGGTCCCGCAAAGTATGTTGCCCTTTTTCCTCTGTGAGGAATTGATTATAAGTATAATAAATGTAATTTTCAGACATTTAAATTATTGTGTATCGAATTTTATTGACTTAAATAACTTTTTGTTGGATAAGATAATTGTATATACCTTTAAATATAAATTTTAACCAAAATATACTTCATTAAAGTTAATAAAACCTTTTTAAATTAGGTACATATTTTTAAGTATAATTTATTCCTGATTAATATGAATAAGTCGACTACTTCCAGCGTTGAATATCTCCATTTTTCAAAATACGTTAACATATTTTTTCTTTTTGTTTTCGAATAAAATTACCTTTTATATCTCTTCAAATATTCTTATAGTTTTTAAAATCAATAATATGAACCTTACTTTGTGTGTACAGTAATGTAATCTGGAATTTCTTCCTTTAAATTCTATAAAAAGGGACCATTGATTTAAAAAATACTAGCTGTGATCAAGTTGTCACTAAATCAATAAATCGAAGGAGACTTTTCAGAAAATAATTGAAATTAAAAAGATTTAATACTTTTTAAAATTAAATTAACGTTACTAAATTTTTGTAAAATTTTGTAAAAATGGGAAATTATTGTGCTCGGAATATTGATTTGATAAAAAAAAATCATATAACATCTTACAAACTTACTTGATTCGATATACAGTAAATTAATTTAAAAGCTTTTCAAAGTTAGTATTTATTACAAACTAGCGGACCCGGCAGACGTTGTCCCGCCCTGATTACAGAAAAATCCTGGACAAATTATATACCAAAACGTTCCTCGTGAATCACTTTATCCACTGGTGAAAACCGCATAAAGATCCGTTCAGTAGTTTTTGAGTTTATCGCGAACAGACAGACATACAGACGCGGTAGGGGACTTTGTTTTATACTATGTAATGATTATATAACAGTTATTAGAAATTTGAAAAAAAATTGTTTTAGTAAGATTTACACGAAAAGCCTTTTTACTATAAAATGCCTGTTTATAGTAAAAACCACTAGAACAATCAACTAGTATATCATATATAAAATTAGTATAGCAATTTATATATGTTAAGTATATACACATAAACGTAGATCACATTAGACTTTTTACATGATAATTTTTTAAATAATAAAAATATAATTATATTTTATTATAATCTAATTATAAATAAGTCAAATTATATTTGTTACAAAAATGTAGTCCAGTTCTTTCAGCGCAAGTTACTTCCTAAAGGATTCATATAAAGGTGTCGCGTAAGATTGTATAAAAAAACAATTTTTACCTGAGAATGTTCAATATGATTATACCCTCGACTGCGGGTAGTTCGATAAGTTTCCCGTCCACCTCGAGTCGTAGGGCCCTTTGCAGGTCTTTGCACATTTTACGACCGACCATCTTACGTAGACCCATCTTTACGTACACGCCTTTGTTGCGCAGCCTACAAACAATCAAGGTTTATAAAACATTAGCGGCCCCGCGGGCGTTATCTCGCCCTGATAATAAAAAAAATACCTTGACAAATACGCAAACCTTCCTCATGATTCACTTGCATCAAAATCCGTTCAGTAGTTTTCGAGGTTATAGCGAACAGACAGACAGACGTAGTAAAGGACTTTGTTTTATAACATGTAATAATGATTACATTTTTAAAATTGAGAACTTCTATAACCCCGTTGTGATTTGAAACGAAATTAAACGAAAGAGCGACATTAAGAAGAGACAAACATACATCTGTAGGATTTAAAGTGCGAGAGAATGAGATAGAATACACTATACAGTGTTTCTTACATTGGCTGTCTCCTCATTGTATATTGCATTACCTAATTACTCTGCACGGAGCGTCGTACGTGTATACATTTATACGTGAGTATAATAAAACACCTTTTACTTATGACACTCGAGTGGTGAATTAGGTTACAAGTGTGACGTCGTCACGGATATGACGTCATATTTTTGTAACTGGCTTGTAGCTGTACTGGCTGTAGTTTTGTTAACGGCAAGACATTTTGCTTTTAATACGAACCTGCTGTTAAATTTGTTAGGATTCTCCTCGCGAGCGTTGTGGAAGTCGAGGCAGAGGTCCGCATCAATACCGATACCGAAGTAGTTGTTCATCACCAAGATCTGCGAATTGTCCTCGTTGGGACCACCCTGCTGTGTCACTGACACTGTAATAGTAATTATTATAGTGAAAACTTCTATAGGTGCGTCGAACGGTATTTTTTGGCAGGAAATAAACTTATGATTTCACATCATGACATGCTAGTAAGCGTGACGGACCGTATTGCGCTTATGCGGCTTACGTCAGACTACCGACACGTAGTATAGCGGCCTGTATACATCCAATATTGATACAGTAAGATTCCGCTAAACGCGGGGTATACGTTCCATTAAAGTGGAGCGGAATATGTAACAGCGTTGGACGAGTTTATCACATTATGTAAATAATGAGGTTAGGAGAAGATGGGCAGACAATTGGTCAGGTATGTGTGGAGTCTAATCCGCTCCACCGTAGAACGCTCCACTTGTGCTTATTACGTCAAGGGCTAACTGTGACGTATTGCCACCACCACGCTCGGATAATCCACGCGCCGCCCGCACACCACCCGGGGGGGGGGGGGGGGGGGTCACACCACTTGGGGGGGGGCATGGGGGAGGGAAGAATTATTTTATTATTGAAATATTTATAATTTTTTTTTTTTAATTATATTTTTTTTTAAAAAGTTGGGGTATTTTCACATCCTCTAAAAATTAAGGGGGGGGGGGAAACAAACCCCTATGTTATCATTAAATTTATCAATAATATTTTTTATGAAAATAAAACAAAAATGTATATCTTACAAATATAGAAACATAATAAACGAATATTCACATATAAAATTTAATAAAATTCTATGTCAGTATGTTTACATTTCAGACCATTCAGTCTCTTCTGTGTTTTCAATTTTCTACCTTCTTATAAAAAAGGTATCTAATGTAATTTGTGTTTTCCTTTTGCGCTCTGTAAGAAGTTGTTGGTAAGTGGTCAAGGCATCCATAACACCCGGCTTGCCTTACGTCTACATTTGTATAACATCGCACGACAGTAAAAAACACAGATAAACTTCGGATATCTGGAAACAGCAGTGCGTAATACCGGAACAGCGCTAAACGAAACAGCGTTAAACGGGGTCTTACTGTACTTATTAATTCATAAACTATATATATATATATATATATATATATAAATAAAAATGTATATTGAGACTGGTAAAACTTAACATTAATCAACATTGACCAATAATTCATTTGTAATTAAAAATATTGAGGCCATTAATCGAAATATAAATTATCCTATCTGTCGAGTTGGACTAAATTGTACATAAATGCCAACTTTCTTGAAGATCGGTTGCGTAGTTTCAGAGTTCACCGTGGACAAAAATCATTAGAATTTTATATTAATCTTAATAGATTGATTGCTTCTAAACAAGGATTCTTAATAAACACAGAAAACACAAATATTGTCTTGTACTGTTTGAATTATGGATGCCTGTTTCGATGCTAACTGTTAGCGTATTAGAGTGACCAGTAAAGTTACTTACAGCTAAGCTAGACTGAATTAAAATCATGGGATTACTCTGTTCGCGATAGTTTAGAGTGATCTGTGTTGATAAATAATGTGTGTAAAGTAATTGATAATAGATCTAATATTGTATTAAGTAGATTTATAGAGTGCATAGATTTGATAGTATAGTTTAATAGTTGATAATAGTTAAGTTACACCCATCAGTATGTGTTTTAGGCGATAATAAAGAGATATGTCTGATCGAGTTTTATTTACCACATATTATATCATGTAGAGTTATGGTATTATAGTGAGAAATAGTTATTATAGTCATATGTGGTGTAGTTATAGATATTTATAGTGTTTTGTCTAGAAATAGTTTAAAAACTAGTATAAGTTATTAGTTGTAAGTACAAATGTAATGTTTTTGTACGTAAATAAATAGAAAGCGAAGGGTGACTCATCGCAATACCGCCCCGCCTGTATAGTTAGTTAGGAGGTGCTCTGACGTTGCGCACGCAACCAAAGGCTCTGATTGGTGGAGCGCCGCAGGCGTGCGTAAGCGGTGCTTTGTCCCAAAATCGTGCCTGAGAGCGGCCTTAAAAACGGGCGCGGGCGGTATAGATAGGCTGTTTTGATCGAGTCTGTATACGCGAGCACATCCTTCGCTGCTCTACTAGTAACAAGTCTTTTATTGCGAGAAATCCTCAACGTTCTTCAAGTTCAACTTCGGAATCAGCAAATCATCGCTATAGTTGTGAGTCATCCGGAGGTGGCTCATAACTCGATTATTCTATCCACTAACACTATTATTTTTAATATGCATGCCTTTGCAACTAATAAAACTGTAATATTATATAGAAAATTTGGTCCTTCGAGCCGGATTATTTGTAACGAAACTTTAAATGGAACGTGAGTTTTGCCGCATAATTTGTATTTATTGGCGTGGTTAGGTCTGGATATAATTCATCATAAGAGCCATTAAAACTAGATTGAACAGATCCTGTTAGTAGAGTTTGGTCCTTCGAGCCGGATTATCTGTGACGAAACTGTAAATGAAATGTGAGCATTGCCGCATAATTTGGATTTACTGCAAGTAAGTGGTTAGTCTGGATACAACTCATCATAAGAGCCATTAAGACTAAAGGGAACAGATCCAGTAGATAAAACAGTTCAGATAGTAAAAACCCTTCGTCAGATGGTTGCGTACTATAAAATAGCTGGAAAAACATTAACTACGGTTATACAAACCGGGGAATTGTTTGAAGAGCTGAGCGCCGTCCTCTTTATCCCCTTCAGGGTGGAAGACCACAGTCCAGCGATCGAGGCGGATCTCCTCTGCCTCGATGACGTCACGTAGTAATGAGAGCGGGTCCTCGCAGCCCGTGTACCCGGAGCCCCAGCGCAGAACCCGGGCTAAATCATTACCTATAAAAAGACACATGCGTAACTCTAGTATTTTCTAGGGGTGTGCGAATAATAATCGAATCGAATAATAATGTTCGATTCGAATTTCGAATCGAATATTCGAACCATTCGAATATTTTTTTAAATAAGGAAAATTCAAGTAATAGTTATAGGAAAAGAAACAACATTTCCCAATTCATATTTTGCATAATAACTCAAATAATTTAATAAGATAAACAATGAACTTTCTTACTTATTATTAATTTTCACACTAGTTTCATTAAAACTCCTTTGACGTCAGTTCAGACGAATCTATTGAACTAATTTTGTATATTAATAATTATTTAGTATTTGATAAATATCAAGTTAGTTAAAATCATTAAAATAATTTAAATTACTCTCATAATTGAAATTAAATGAATAATTCCAATAGTTGGGATTATTCGAATAGTTTGGATGTTCAATTCGAATGTCGAATATTCGCACACCCCTAGTATTGTCTTTAAAATAATACTTGGTAATCGTCAATTTATGTTATGTTAAAGTTAGCTTCTGATTCCCTTACTATTAGAAAAAGCAGAAGCTAATGTCTAAAATATTCACAAACGTACAATGGCGTTTCAAATGACATGATTATCGCATCCACGTTGAATTCACTCGCTATTTGACAAAATTGTCCTGCAAGTAACAAAAATACAAAGTAAAAAGGGTGTTTTATTTGTTTTAAAAATAAAATATTCATAACTTATATTACTACATTAGACATTTGAATGTTGTCTTTATGCAGAAAATAATTGAAAATATGTTAGATTATATTATTTTATAATTAAAATGACGACCGGTCTATGGCCACAGTACTAAATAAATATATAGTATGTGCTAAGCTTTTAAATAATAATCTTAATATATATATTTCTTGTGTGCGTGTGTATGTGACTGAACTCCTCCTAAACGACTGGACCGATTTTGATGAAATTTTTTGTGTGTGTTCGTGGAGATTCGAGAATGGTTTAGATTCACAATTGGACCCGGCAGGTGGCGCTGCGATCGACTTTTAGGATTTTTTTTGTTTTCAAGGCAGGACAACGTCCGCCCGGTCCGCTAGTATTTTGATAAAATTTCTTTGTATTGTACAAATTTATTAGCAATCGGTCCCGACATCGCATTTTTGTAACGTATTGATGAGGTATTACGAGTGTCATAAGTACTCTACAATCGAAAATTGTAATTTTTTGTGCTTTCATATAATGTCCATCAAACGCAAAGAAACTATTTAAGTAATTCACAGTAAAGTGTTTTTTTTTTGTTGTTTATGATTTTAATCTGTGATGGTTATCTTCCAAAACATTCATTACAAGTTGTTAAGAGTAATTTTGATCTACCACGTCAAATTAAATTAAATTATGAAATTATAAGAACTAGCATGATATTAGTCAAAATAGCTTATTTTTACTACCTAACATTTTGCTCTTTATATTACTAGTTTCAGATTCAACTTTTCTGGTACACACGGGCAGATAAAATCAAACGTTTTTCGTTGCAGAGAAACGTAGTAGTGGTAAATCAATTCCAGCCGGAAGTGCAAACTAAAATACACTATAATATTTAATGATGAATTTCTGCAAAGTGCCGCCTTATTCAATCAATCTAATATATTAATGTAAATTATACTTAGACGATATACAAGTACTACTCTACATTGTTCTGTAGGAAATAAAACAAATCGATTTTGTCTACGTTCTATAAATATAACACGCATGTATTAAACATTGATAGTGAAAACCTTACGAAAATACGTTAAGTAATTTAGAATTAAAAGAACACACGAAAAGGGGACTTTGTTTTAAGAATATTACACTGGTGGTCACGTAACCTACAGATCAATTTGCAGTGTTATTTTCTTTTTCTGATCGTACTTTTTTAACGTAGTTAGATGGGAAGTATGCGAAACTTGAAGCAAAGTTGTGATTCGACAATTATCACCTTATTTGAAACGTGTAACGATAGCGATTTCACACGAATACATAAATCTTCATTACACTACTTTAGCTAATAGCTTTCATCAGTCATTCTATTTTATATTTTTTATCAGTCTTGGTGAGTGTATCGATTTTTATGTGTTATCAACGAATGATGGTGGTAGAAATACCTGTGCCGAGAGGCACGATGGCGCAGGGCGGGTTGGAGCACTGCGAGTCCTGCCCGACGTTGTCGAGGCATTGCAACACCCAACCGATGGTTCCGTCGCCGCCGCACACCAAGATCTTGTAATAGGGAATGTGGCGAAACACGTACAACCTGATCGACATATCACAGTTATAACTAACTAGCGATTTTCCGTGACTTCGCACGTGTTTTCTATTCAATAACTATTTTCGACTCCTTATTTTATATTTATACTAGCTTCTGCCTGCGACTTCGTTCGTGTGGAATAGTTAACTTTGGGGCTTTGGGGTAACGTTAACAGTCGGCGGAAACTCTCAAACGGAAAAAAGAAACCCCGATTTGGAAAAATTCTTCATTGGTGCTCCCGCTACCGCTTCTATTGGTTTTAGAGTGATGATATATAGCATATAGCGTTCCTCGCTATATATGCATTATCTAACACTGAAAGAATTTCTGAAATCGGACCTGTAGTTCCTGATATGAGCGCGTTCAAGCAAACATACTCTTCAGTTTTATAATATTAGTACAGACAATACGTTTCATGTAAGCTTTGATATTGTCTCTTCGTATTCTGTCCTTTATACATATCCTTGACAGGGTTTTAAATTATCACTCAGTGTTTTATATACTAGTGGTCGAAATTCGACTAAGCTGCGATGCTAAGGATAAAAGTTCAAGCCGACCGACTGAATGACAGAAACATGACGGATTTTCATACAAACTTTCATCCACTTTTACAACATTAGGGGTTGAATACAACTCACGGTATTTACAAGTACAGTGTAAAAGAAAACCGTATTGAATTTTTCGGCTCTAGCCCCAGTATTTTGGGCCATGCGTTGATATGTCAGTCAGTTGTGTATCAACTCGTTGCGTAATTGAAAAGAAATAATGTAACACACTGACAGGTACGAAAGGGAAATTTGTTCTTCGATATTTATCAACAAAATATATAAGGTATATGCCAAAGTCATTGCATTTCATCGGTATTCGAGTTGATAAACGATAATGGAAATTGTTTACAAACTGTTAGATTTATATAAAATACTTACCCAGGCAAGGGACCTCCGTTTTCAAGGTCGAACACCTGGTAGGGGTTAAGGAGTTTTCTAAAAGAGGAAAGTAGCTCCTGGCCCTGGCATCCACCGGACTTCACGTTGACGAACACCAGCAGGGGTTTCACGCCTGCTGGTACCATCAACGGATCTATGCTGGGCACGAACATAACTGGACCAAAAAGTATTAATTTAATAAAACCCTTTCCGACGTTCTACGTCTTACGTTCATAGAGCTGTCTGAGAATTGAAATAAGTAGCATGTTGAATTTATCACAAACAATGTACTATTATGGCAGACTAATAACCGCCCACGACTACATCTGCAGCGTAATAGGTAGCATGTAGAATTTGTCACAGACACCGTGTTATTACGGCAAACTAACGGCCTTCCGCGAGTTCATCTGCGTCGTAATAGGTAGCATGTTGTATTTCTCAAAAAATATGTAATTATGGGTCACTAATGGCCGCCCACGAGCTCATCTATGTCGTAATATATAGCATGTAGAATTTCTCACAAAAATATGTAATTATGGGTGACTAATACCCGTCCAGGACAACATCTGCATGTTTATATGTAGCATTTAGAATTCCTGACAGAAACTGTGTTATTATAGCACACTAACGGCCGTCCACGACTACAGCTGCTGCATCGTAATAAGTTGCATGTAGAATTTCATACAGAAACCGTGTTGTTATGGTAGACTAACGGTTACCCACGACTACATCTGCATCCTAAGAGGTAGTATGTTGAATTTCTTACAAAAAATATGTTATTATGGCTGACTAATAGCCGGTCACGATTACATCTACGTTTTAATAAATAGCATGTAGAATTTCTCACAGAAACAGTGTTATTATGGCAGACTAACGGCCGCCCACGACTACATCTGCATCCTAATAGGTAGCATGTTGAATTTCTTACAAAAAATATGTTATTATGGCTGACTAATAGCCGGTTATGATTACATCTACGTTTTAATAAATAGCATGTAGAATTTCTCACAGAAACAGTGTTATTATGGCAGACTAACGGCCGCCCACGACTACATCTGCATCCTAATAGGTAGCATGTACAATTTTTCACAGAAACCGTTTAAATTTAGCATAAACCGGTGTTTACTTACCTAATAAATGCTTATCTTCATATTTGGCCTCTCTGAGAGTATAGAGTGCGCGCACAGCCTTGCTTGCATCTTCATACGTTATCACCAAAGCCCCGTACTCGTAGTATATCGGCCCGATAGATGTGAATTTGTTGTCTGTGCCCATATATATTGCGATTATGTTTTGTTTGTTGCTGTGTTGCCTTCCATTAGTTTAAGCATGTCATATATGATTAGAAGCGTATTTTAAAACTGATTTTAATGTTATATTATATTATTTTCTGTTATATGTCTATAATATATTAGATTTGGCTTATGTAAACACGAAAATACAAAAGGGGACAAGTATCGTTTTTATTAGATTAAAATGTAAAATCAATGGGAGTTTTTTTTAAATATGGAAATATAACCGATTAACAGTACCTTTTTGAAATAAAAAAGATTTTGTTTTTTTTTTCTCTATTTGTGATCCTCTTGTATTTAATCAGCGAAATACATATTCTAATATATATCGAGGAAACTTAAGAATAAATAAATGCCAATTTTAGATACCTATAATAATATCACTTTGTTTTGTATTAGATTCTCGACTATATCATAAACAAACCCGAACTTAAGTACAATCAGAGCGATCAAAAAGATTGACAAGGGTTGTATACGAACCATTCCCGAGGAACTCGACGAGTATCTGTTCGTAAGTGCGCTCGGAGAGGCTGTTGGGGAGCGAGGCCACAAACAACGCGAGAGTGGGCCCGTGCGGGTCGCGCTGCGGCTGCAGGTAGAACCGGGCGAGCTCCATGTGACGCACCGAGAGCCGCGCGAGCCTCACCACGATGCGCCAGGGCCGCTCGTCCGGCTGCAGCACGCGTTCCGACACTGCCCCAGAACATTCAACCCCATAAATTAAAAGTGAAACTTAAAAAAAAATGTCTCTAGATTTGTCACGAGATTGCTCCCCCCGCCTCTCACCTAATCGCACGTGAGAACTTTCAAAATATGTACTACGAGTGTAAATGCTTTGAATTTATTTAAATAAAATACAATTTGTTATTACATTTTAACTATTATTATATTTAATTATAATTATTACTACACTATATCTTGATATATCAATACTAAATGACATTACATCTTAAATAGATATTAATATCTAGAAGAATTGTGTTACATTTCGACATATTTTAGTCTAGAAACATGCTGTACTTTAAATTAATCTCATTATCTCATATTTTTACTTTATTCCCCCCCCCCCCCCCTAAAAGAAAAATTACATGATATTTGCCGAAACCCCCACGTGGAATTTAGTGATATTCGGCATGACATCCTCCCTTCACGGATCCCCTCACGTAATTAATGGATGTCCTCTAAGTATAAGCTAGTTGAATCTATAGAGTAGGGTACGAGGGGATTATATAGCATGGTATCTTAACTCTGTCCTCCCAATATATTCTTGATAATCATGTCTGCAAAAATTTAGATAAACTGGGTTTAGTAAAATATCAACATAATTTGACTACTAGAAACAATAACAAATCAGTAATTCCATGTTTTAGGCTCACTAAAACCAAAACAGTTTTTCAGGTAATAGTGTTAGGTTTTATAACAAAGTCCCAAAGCACATTACTAATTTGTCGGATAGTTAGTTAAATGCCATATCAAGCGGATTTTAATTTCTAAAGGCTATTTATTATCAGGGGGATGAATATATGAACGCTGGTGACGCCTGGAAATTACGCCAATATCTGTGCATCCGCCAACAACCAATGTAATTATCTATGTTTGTAAAAATATATATCATGAAAATATAAACCAGATCCAGTGTCTTGCCGGTTCTTCTCGTTGACTGGGATGTTTTCCGAAACGGTTGTAACTTTGATGTTCAAAAACGCCCTATCAGGGCCTAAATTGTTACATTCGTTTTTAGTGGATGCACAGTGAGGGACGTCTTTTCCAGACGTTACCATCGTTCACATATTGGTCCACCCTATAATAGCCTTTAGACATTAAAACCCGCTTGACATGATGCTTGAACTTGCTATCTGGCAAATCGGTAATGTGTTGTGGGATTTTGTTATAAAACCTAACACTATTTATTACCTAAAAAAATGTTTTTGGTCTTAACCTGGAACATGGAATGATCAATTAGATAATAGGATAGGATTTAAATGACTTACCACCACGATCGAGCAAGATCTCTGAGCAGCGGTACTCGGCGCTAGCGGTGGCTGGGTCTAAGCCGAACCGTTCTAGCGCTGCTGCCATGAGGTCCGCAACGGCGTCATCTCCCCGGCACGGGACCGTTACAAACGTCTCCCCGGCGCCCGCCACCCTTCCCGGGTACACGCGCACCTCCCCACCGCCTGTCTCCGGTTCCCTACCATAACGCTACATTCTACAATCTCGTCCCAATTCCCCCAAGTCCCAATCCATTCCCCGGACAGTAAGTTCATGTGCCAAACAGAATTTTATATCAAAAGTGATGTTTTGATATGACACCTCTCTCTGTACTTCCTTTGAAGACGATTATGGATGATGAAGAGTATAATTGTAATAATCATCAACCTGTAAGAGACTCATTGCAGAGTCATAGGCCTCTTCCCAAAGCAAGGTATGGGCGTAATCAACACGACAGCCCACAACGTATTGGCGATTTCGAATACTGAGAAATCCCAGTTCTGTATTTTCCCACATACAGTAGTACTACAAGAACATTTCTCAGGTTCAGGGTTTCCTCATGATGTTTTCCCCACCTTCAGCCGATAGTGTTACCAATATAAATCAGTACATGTAAGCGAATTCCGAAAAATTCCTTGGTATATGCCGGGGTTCTAACCTACGGACATCGGAATAATAGTCGAATGGCCGAACTACTAGGAACTACAACGTATGGTTATGGCTGTAATAAAAAAATAATTTAAAATCGTTTTTTTTATGCTTTATAGATTCTTTAGGGTTTAACCATAATCTCACCTGATGTTAAGTGATGACGTGGTCAAAGATGGTAAAACACGGCAAACCTAGAGGGACCTGGCTCTCAAGTGCAGCTGCCGGAACACACCAATTAATGCTTGGCGAAAGATTTTCTAAACGACTGGGTTTATTTCCTGAAGCGGTGGTAGCGTTTTAACGTTCGTAAGCCCTTTCACAGGACCATGTCAATTTATAATCAAATAGGAATACAACAAAACATTTTTAAAAGTAACGAAAGTGCTTTTTTTCAATAATCAAAAAAATCTATCTATCTATCACTAGCTGCTACGTGCGATATCATACTCTTGCAAAACGATATAGTTTTTTAATGGAAACTACCTATTCTTTCTGAGTTAATTGTAGACTATTTTTTTACATTATAATGTAATAATTGTTACTTAATCCCTATATGCCTTTTAGCAATTTTAAGTTACTTGTGTTACATTTTTTCATTAAAGTTTAGCCCATATAAAAAGCATAATAATATATAGCCTAATGTCTAAAAGCAAAAGTCTTGGTCTAAATGATTTCAGTTGTTTCGGAGATAAACCCGGAGAAACCTCAGTCACTTCAACTTTATCTATATGTGTAGAATATAATATAACTAGCGGGCCCTTGTCTCGCCCTGATTATAAACAACTCCTTGACAAATTATATACCAAAATGTTCCTCATGAATCACTTTCTGCAATGGTGAAAACCGCATGAAGATGCGTTCAGTAGTTTTTGAGTTTATCGCGAACAGACAGACAGACAGACGCGGTAGAGGACTTTGCTTTATACTATGTAATGATGATACAATTTATTACATGTATGTATTATAATAATGTCATCTTACGATACAGTACATAGACAGACATCTTCTAACCAAAAGACTACTAGCCGAAAGCGTGACGCTCTGAAAGCAGGCAATCTTTTATGTACACGGTGTTGACGTCAAGAGCTGATACAAATTCATCGGGTTTGGTGACGAGGGCTTTCCTTACTTGAAACGTAGGAACAAAGCGGGCCGCTTGTTCGGCAGCCTGGTGACACGGGCCAACGGAGTGGGATCTCTGAGCGGTGGTTCGGCAACGGCGAGCGCGTCGGTCAGCTCGAACTGGTCGGGGTCGCGGGCCACATGGAATGCCCTCAGCGCGGCGGATACCAGCTCTTTCTCGTTCCAGTTGCGACCGACGACCACGGGCCGGTACAAGCGACGAGTCCACGCAGCGTCACCGTCGTAAACTTTTATCACTTCTGTACGCGTCCGAATGTTTTTTATTAAAAATATAATGGGCTTTATTTGTCAAATTAATCAGATTTTTAAAATACAATATCTAAAATTATGATATGCGTGCTTTCATAATGTGTTTTCTCTAAACGACTTGACCCATTTTGATGGTTTTGTTTTGAACTTATGGATTACTAGTGTAATTCTTAATTACGGTTACCATCAGCGCTAATGTAGAACGTTCTGTAATTCCCTTAGCGTCGCAGGTGTCAATGGGTGGCGTTGATCACTTACTATCAGGTGACCCGCAAGTTCGTTTGCTGCCATTGTTATAAAAAATCTACTAAAAGATTGGTTGGCAAAAAAAATACAGACAATTTTTTCCGAAAGAACACTAATCTTGTAGGTTATAACATAATAGTTCACCTTCATCTCTATCATCGGGCGTGCGGTCACGGTGTTGCTTGTGATCAGGCCGGTGGTCCTGGTCGGCGGGCGCGCCGGTCGAGCCGGTGCCGGAGCCCGACTTGCCCTCGCAGCCCGAGCTGAACTCCTCACTCACGCTGCGAGCTGAAACACCCGACATCGCTCACATACACCCCCCGTTACCTGTACATGTTACCTGATTACGGCGTCCGTGAGTGATGAAGTAATTTCCAATATTTAATTACAGATTCTACATTATTTCTTTGTGAATAGTTGTTACAGTTATCAATTATACTACCATATTGTGTTTCTTTATACTTTATAGATTTGGAGCGTTTGGCCACAATCTCATTTCATGTTAAATGATCATGTGTGCCGAGATGGTAAACACGCTAAATTAATTTTAAGGGAATTGCTCTCAAGTGCAGCTGCAGGAACACACCTAAAGGTCCTTGGCAACAGATTTTCATCTCGAGGGTGATAGTTAGCCTGGTGGGCCTAGAAAAATCTTAACTTTACTTTCATTATTTGTATGAGCCAATTTTATTTTATTTATTACGTTTGACAAACGTTTTGACCACAATGCTCTCGATGTCGTGGTAATCTGATCAAAGCCTACAAATAAACCTACTTAAAACTCTAAAAAAAATTTATCTAAAGTGCATAATTAGCTAATATATTCTCCAGGCAGGCAACAAAAATTGAGAATACCATTTTCTCTGACAACTTTAGTAAAAAAATCGACTGTTATTTTAACACAGAGTAACACCAATTTAGTTATTCTACATTTTGGAATAATAACAACTTCGCCAAATCGAGTCACCACGGAAAATAAAAAACACCAATCAACAATTCTTATAATAACATATAGATTTTTATTATGGGACATTAGATCTTTGTTATTCTGAATGGAATATTTAATATTGATTGTCTGATTGTTTTTGAGGCTGTTGGTGGCCTAATATTGTCGAATAAGTACAAAAATCGATTGCATTTTATAAGAGATCATTAAATAGATACTAAAAGTAAAATTTACATTTAAATTAATGTTCAATTGAAATCTGAAATCACTTAATAACACAAAATTTAATATTTCTAAAATGATCTGCCATTTTTATTCATCAAACCTATTTGCAGTCTGATTGTCTAGCTCAGTTTTAGACGGCAACCTCTTTGCTACAACCTCGTATTTGAATCGTATAAAATCGAACTAAACAAAATAAGTAGTTTCGATCTATGATGTGACAAATAAAAAGAAAGTATTTTGTCATTGTATCCATAGATAATCACGGTGAACATTTTACTATTGTATCATCATTGGATTTATTTAAATCAATTTAAAGTCGATAAGACCAACCAACAGAGTTCTGTTCTCTTTGATTTTATACGGCTTATGTATATTACTTTTCAATTTAGGGAATAGGTAATAAGTCGAAATAATTTCCCATAATTTTTGAACTTAATTATAATTTACACATTGCTTTTACACATTCATTTATTTTATCCTTACATATATAGAATTAGTAACTACTTTTACATAATCACGTGTTAGATAATTTATACATTATTAATGAGCTTTTATTTAAAGTTGCATATTTACAATCGCTACTTTTTATTACATTTAGAATTTGCTTTATCTTTGTTTTAATATCCAGTGTAGCTTTGAATGCTAACTGCTATTTATAGTAAATCCAGTGCCATAAATGCAATCTATGGTTATTATTACGCCACTATTCCATTATTTTGATTATAGTCAGGCGATACCATATTAATGTGAAATCTTCTATCGATGCTTTGTGTAAATCATACAACTTTTCTACGTAATTATCACATATATTTCAACATTTGAATGTAACAAATTTTCTTACAAATTATGTTAATTAATTTGTTTTGTTCCGACTAGTATAATCGTAATTATGATAAATAAATCAAGGATAATATAGACTTAAAATGAAGTCAGTTTGAAAATTTGTTCCATTTTAATTTTTAAATACAGATTAAATTGTCACAATCAGAATCACTTCGTAAAGTTTTTGTTGTAGTGGAATTTTGTGTACGGCGCGGCATCTACTAAGATACGAGTACGAATTATATAAAAAACTAATAACATCCCACCCCGGTTTTGCATTGATTTACTACCGCAGAAAATTAAGCTAAAACTTTTACAGTATGACCATTTCAACTTCAACATTTAAATAATGGCCTCTCGTAGAGTATGACCATTTAATGACATAAAATGACAATCGAACGCCAATCTCTCAAATGTCATTACTGTCTTCTGTCACTCAGTTTTTAATGACTTTGTGCTATTTTTTTCATTTTGCTATGCAATTTTTTAAATATACTTTATCATAACAGAACAGAACAGCAGCATGTACAATTTTTTGAGAATATACCTAAATTCCTTCATAATGAATCAGTTTAATCAACACCATTATCGGTTGACAACGAAGGAATACGTTGTGAAAAAAGCGTTCGAAATACGTTGTTTTAACACTATCTTGCCACCGCACAAGCATTTGCCAGTGTCATTATTCGCCAAATTTTATTATTCTTGTCCTTTCTTTATTTTCACTGTAAATGCTACACATGATATACTTGTCGGTGAATGACTATATTATTATCCTTTTTATATTGCACGGTTTTACCTCATAAAAAGGTGGTTTTAGAAGACCGATTGTGATTGGAACAATTTTATCGAAGCGGTTAATTCGCAGCATATATACTTATACACATATTATGTACGTATACGCTTTGATCATTAATATAATTTTGTTCGTATTTTTGTTACCTCGATGCCGTTGGAATACTACATCATGAGTATTCTTGGACGATACGGCATACTATACTTTGAAAATGGATTTAGAAATGTTTGGAAATTGATATGAATCGAAAAAAGAGAAGTTCTAGTAAAATTAAGTTCACTGAAAAAATAAAGATTTCAATAAACCACAAGATTTGTATTATTTGCATTTATTGCATTCTATTATACATATATTATACTGTTATAGAATAGTAGACTAAGCTTTCTCCTTCTGCGTTGTTTATTATCTTAACTATATATTTATTGTTCAGAGAATAAAAATTAAATTAAATTGAAATACGCATCACTTCCCCCACGGCCGTAGCTACCTACCTTAAAAATACCAAAAACTAAGATAAATTATTATAATTAAATTGTTTGTTCATAGTTTGAGATAAAAAAATTGTAGCGATAGTAGATATAAACGTTACCGAACATACCACAGTTTGTGACATTCGAGGGCAGATCAATTATGAAATTTTTTTTACTTCCGCCCTACCAATCCTGCCCCTACCTCAAATTCGACTCGAGCTACAGCCCTGACTTTCCTTCGTCTGCGTATGTTCACTATAGCGTTTGCACCACTTCTCCACGTCAAAAAAACATACGCGGAACATGTGTGTGTTAAGCAGATGTAAAAAAATATCTAAATGTATCCAGTAGTTGTTGCATTATGCGCGCACAATACCAGACATATATCATTTATGTATAATATATAAGAAGAACAAGTATGAATCCAACTCACTCATACACATTCGTTTTCTTTTAATCGTTTTCAATAAACCGTATTATATAAAAAATAAATAATCGGTTGAAAATTATTTTCAGACAAATTACTCAATACCCATCATCTATATTCTATAAATAACCAGTAGATCTTGTGATTTTATGAAATCGAAGTGCCGAATCTATTTTAAGGTATATAGTAAACGAGTTGTTTAAAGTTTTTTTTTTAATTATGGAGCTTGTGCAAATAGTGTACTTTAAATTCGTTATAAGAAGCATTTTCAGCAAACATGCATCTAAAAACATCAGATTAGAAAGAAACGTAGAACAAAGAGGATAGACGTATCTCAATGGGCCATCTAATCGATTCGCTATCCGGATGAGCGGCACACAAGCATATAAAGCGTACAAGAGTTCGAACTCAGCCGATCTACAGAGTCCAAGCGCGGCACACCGGGTTTCAATCGAGTCTACGTGGTAACATCTCTCAATCTCTCATTTGTAGGTCGGCGAAGCCGAGCGCGGCAAGCGACATGCTGAGTGACCGGAGCGGGTGGAGGCGGTTGGAAGTGGTGGGGGGAGGTCAGGGGCGGTGTCTCGCGCGTTACCTCTCGAGTAGGGGGGGGAGGCGCCGCCGTGGGGGCTGCAGGCGGCGGGCAGCAGGCGCCGCGCCAGCGTGACGAGGCGCGCCGGGTCCCAGCTGCCCCTCTCCCGCGCTGCCCCAACACACACGCTCACGCTCCGCCGCCGCACGCTTTTACCCGCTCGTGCGCATGTGCCTAGCGATTCGCTTCACACTCCTCTACTCTACCGCCTCGCTCGACTATCGAGTCTACGCCCAGAAATGAGAGAGAGTCCGTCACGAGTGAGCCCCGCACGTCGCGATCACCCCGATATATATACACAGGTGTTTCGAGGAGCGGGGTGGCGTTACCTGACGACGGGTGCCTCGGTTGGTCGTATAGATCGAGAGCTATGATACGATGCAAGCGCCTACGACGAAGCCGGCCGCGAATTGCGAGGCACATGTCATGGAAGAAAAGCGGTGCGGCGCGGGCGACTGTAACGCGGACGCTGTAAAGCAGACACTTACGGCAGCCGAAGTCTCTCTGGGAGGGCGGAGTGCGCACGTGCACGCCGATGATTTCCTCCATGGGTACCTCCGTACGTGGAATCGATACCGCCGCCGGAGGTAGGAAGATTGGTTGCAGCACGCCGAAGCTGCATTCTTCTTGTATGAGGGCGCGGCACCCGGCATGACTCTACATTAAATACCACAAAAACAAATTGAAAAATAAAAAAAATCTATTATCATTATAATATAATATAAATAATAAATATAACATTTTGTATATTTGTTTAACAATAATAAGTATGATATAGCGAAGGGTGCTAAGCATATATGCTTGACTAACCGTGGTACCGCACCACTCGCAGCGGTACCCGGTGAGGCACTCTGCGGACCAGCAAGTGCGACGGCAAGCGGCGCACTTGGAGTTGGTCGGCAAGTTGCCCTCGCGCCAGTGATGTACATGCCGAGGCTCGCTGCCCGCGCAGTACGTCGCATTCTCCTTGCAATCTGCTGCTGCGAAGTCCACACACTCTCCGTGGACGTAGTACTCGCAGACTGTAACACAATTTCAGTATAGTAATATGCTCGCCTGCATAACCGATTAAAGAATCTTCAGATCATGTTGAGTATTTAAATAATAAATCAAATCAATTTAACAAGTACTGACCAAAGTAAAATCACAAAAAATACAATTCCACGAAATTAATAGGAGTTTCAAACTAAACTATATGATCTCTAGCCCTTACTAACTAAATATAATAGCGTTAATACAACTCATAACACTTATAAAGTCAAATAATGAATTTAGATTTTCTCAAACAAAGTTCATAAAGTAACGTTATCAAGTTATGTAAAGTTGCATTTATCAACAATAATATCTCCTTAGCCACCATTTTAAACCAATGCGTGATAAATAATAAACTGATATCTACAACACATAAAACTTCTGTACTACAAGTGTACCTCAGGGGAATATATAGCCTACGAAGTAATGATATACCTCTTTATCGATTTAAGGCATGACCTGTTCCGTCTCCAGATTTAATCTTAAACCTTCAAAATAAAAATCTATATTATTAAAAATACACAATATTTTATAAAATTACAATATAATATTTATAACAACATATAAGAGGTAAGGATAAGTATTTTAATATATTATTTTGACTCTTGTATTTATAAATAACATTATTACTAAAGGTTTAAAAAATGTAAACTGCCACTTTTATGAGAATAAAATATCATTGCAATCGATTTAAAATCGAAGAAAATATCGATTAACATATTGTATAGACGAGAAGACGATGAAAATCAAAATAAGTGGTAATACGAGACTATCGCTGAGTATAACTAATTCAAATAAAAAAAATAATCATTAAATTCGGTTCAGAATTGATGAAGATATCAATTAAAATATATTAAAAAAGAAATCAGAACATATAACCTCATTCTCTTTTGAATTTGGTTAAAAACATTTAAATGGCAGGTTATATTTCCATTGTTTTCATTCATTGATAGAATGTTTAGAAACGTAAGATGTTCATAGTTTAATGTAATATACAAACTAAATAATAATATGCAACATATTACAGACCTAACAGTGATTATGAAGAATAAATTATAAGGAAGAATAGACAGATTTATTGTACTCACTCAGGCAATGTAAAGCTGGTAGTTCATCGAGCCGTTTTCGACACACCGTGCAGAACTTGCGCTTGTGGTGTGTCGGCTCCGACCAGCAATGAGCTACTGGATTCTGTAACAACTCGATACTGTAAATTTATAATCATTTTATGCAATTTAAATGCGTTCTACTACGTTTGATGATTGTCATATGATTTATTTTGAAAAAGCCTTAAAAATTTACGACTAAATTACAGTTTTTTTCGGATCCCCAATCTCTCCAAGTGTCAAACGCTATTATTAGTATTCTGTAATCCTGCCACAAATCTATACTAATCTTATAAAGAGGTAAAGTTTGTGAGTTTGTGACGTTGTGACGTTGTAGGGGGTAATCTCAGGGAGTACTAAACCGATTTTGAAAATAGAAAACCACGTTATTTGTGAATGTCATAGGCTATATATCATCACGCTAAGACCAATAGGAACGGAGCAACAAAGAAGAATGTTTTAAAATAGGGGTTATTTTTTTCTTTTGAGAGCTTCCGCTGCGTGTTAGTCCAAAATAACTATTCCATGCACACGACGTCGTGGGCAAAAGCTATTAATTAATTATATTATTATAAAGAGGTAAAGTTTGTGAGATTGTAGGGGGTAATATATGGGGAGTCGAAGAAAAAATGATCGAACGAAAACGTTTCTTACGAACTCTGCCTTAACGATGAGAGATATATGATTGAGTTCTAGAATAAAAGTTGTAGCTTGATAATGCCTATTACCGCCCAACGAAGTGGGCACGGGTCAGCTAGTTTCCTATAAAACTAAACTGTAATATTCAATCCATTGGTTATATTATCGTTTAGAGCTTTGCATTTCGTAAACTAATTTACGTTTGCGTATTTTAGGACCCCTCTCACATCAAACCTACAATTTTGTCTGTGGTTGTAAACAATAAAAGATGCAATTTCATAAGGAAGGCATTCTGAGATAATTCTACAAAGTGCCGTTAAACATTATAATTGATACTTTGCACCTCCGCCTGGAATTGATTGACCACTACCACATCTCTGCAACAAAATACGTTTGATATTATTTGCGCGAGGTGTACCAGAAAAAGTTAAATCTGAAACTAGTAATAGAAAGAAGAAATATTAGTAACTAAAACAACAAAAAGTAATTAAAAACGCGTCCTTGGTTGACGGTTGATCCTGACGTGGGTTGATACTATTATAAAAAATATCATTAATTAAAATAAATAAGTTACAGATTAACGTGTAATGACCACAATCGATTGCACGTGTTTCACTCGGCTACAGAGCATCCTCAAATCGATATGGATTGACGCGTTTTTAATTACTTTTCGTTATTTTATTTACTAATATTTCGCTCTATCTATTACTAGTTTCAGATTGAACTATTTCCGGTACACCTCTCACAAATAAAATCAAGTGTTTTGTGTTTCAGTGAGAAGTAGTAGCGGGATTGCGGATTTCCGCAAAGTAACGCCTTGTTCAATGAAAGTGCTTTTAATGCGAGATGCAACACTAAATAAGCTTATCAATAAATACAATTATTATTTTTATATATTTGTACTCACGAATAGGAGTCTATAAGTATACATATAATTAAAAGAATCATAAAAATCTGCGGTGTAGTTATTAAGCAAATAGCGTACGTTAGGAAAACAGAGAACCTCCCGTTTTTAAGAAGGTAAAAAATATTACTAATGAATTATAATGATAAGTTATTCGTAAATGTGCATTCATAGTTCACATACAATCCTAATTGCTGATATAATAGCAATGTTTTTTTTTCAAAAATACAAAATTTGATAAGGATTGTGGTCTACAGAAACATTTCGACAACAAAGCCTTCTAGTCTTAATTCTTCATTGATTTCAGGAAGGCTTTTACGATGATCAAAACTTATAGATTACCTTTATATATTTCTACGGCTCTTATTTTTTATATTTGTGTTACCTTGATTAGGCTCGGCGCCACCCCACAGCACGGCGTAACCACTTGCCCCACGCATCGCTCGTGCACAATGAAATTGCACACTGAAACAAATAATTGAGAATGTCAAATGATATTTAATTATTTGAAAATTACTGTTGAATCTTTTCCTGATAGTCTTTTATGTTGTCAGTATGATTTCGTTTCACGTATTTCAGTTGGCTAATGCATGGGGTAGCTCCATAAATATAAGCAGAACGGAATTCGTTCTAACAAATGTAAAAAACGACATTGGCCACGAGTACTTGACTATACCTTATTTACAAGATCTCCGATGTCGTTTTCTGGGAATAAGTAAACGAAGTAGCGATTTAAGGAATCGTAATTAAGGTGAATGTTAACATTTATATTATTATATTTACTATTTCTTATTTTATTTTAAAGAATAAACGAACTTAATATATAATTAAAACATCGAATTCACATTTATTCATTTATCTAAGGTAAATTGTACGTTGAACTCTAAAACCAGGTAAGTGACGATCAGTTTCCCAGAACAAATACTATATACTATACTAGATGGATACTATATTAAATATAACATACTAGGAATAGCCTTCGACATCATTCGTTTTAGAATTGAAAAAAAAAATTACTTATAACGATCAGCACATACGTAGCGGTTACACATATCATTTACATATTTATAACAACAGTTTAGACTAGCTTCATCTGCCACTTTGGACATGTTTGTAATTACCTGCTGAATTCTCTTTGTCCACGTTTTCAACAGTATAAAAGATGATCACTATTTTGTGATGAATGAAAAATCTTGACGTAGGTTGGAGTCCTATAATAAGCGGAACTTAGACACCATCTACCCACACAACAGATCACCCCACATACGTGCACACAATACATAAGGTGGAATGTTTTCCATTTTGTCCCCTATTCGAACTGAATCGATAAGTTTAGCTCTCTTTAACACTCGAAATACATGTAAACGTTGGTGTATCATACAATCTTCATTACATAGTCCCCTGCCGCGTCTGTCTGTCTGTCTGTTCGCGATAAACTCAAAAACTACTGAACGGATCTTTATGCGGTTTTCACCAGTGGATAATATGATTCACGAGGAACGTTTTGGTATATAATTTGTCCAGGATTTTTTTATAATCAGGGCGGGACAACGTCTGCCGGGCCCGCTAGTAATTATATAATTCACATAGGTATACATGTACGAATAGCTTAGCTTAGTTTTGCTTAGTCAGACTCGCGGTACTAGACAATAGCCCAAGCCGAAGTTTGCCGTGCGGCCTTGTGTTAGTTGTCAAATAAAATCGGCTGAGTGCATAAAGCGCTCGCCTTAGTAGTCCGGTGAAGCTGTAAAGGCCTTGATAGGCCACTAACATAGTTCGAAAAAAAAAAACTATCCACCCTCAAATTGGAAATTTATCGCCAACCTCGTAAAGGTGTGTTCCGGCAGCTGCAATTGAGTTTTGCCCTGGGTTTAGCGTGTTTACCGTCTTTTACCATATTATTGCTTGGTTTCAAGTGAGATTGCTACACGCTAAACTGTATTAAAAAAGGATTGTGTGGTTTTATGAAACCACGGTAAAAGTGCAACTTTTTTTCACACTATAGACATTTAACTAATAATAGTCTATACACTACACGGTCAGCTGCCGCGAACTATAGGCCCCGCCATATTGGCCCTGTCTGCTCTGACGAGCGCCTTTCCCTTTATCCCTACTCCGCAGCCGACCATCACGCGACATGCAACACACAGACGAAAAAGTTTGAGACGATGTAATAAAAGTTTCACTTTAAAAAACGTATGAAAAATAAACATATTATTATACGTGAATCCGAAAAAGTATATACATGTTTTTGAAGTAACACTCTTTATGGCACGGTAGGGAAAATTTTTATTACACCTTATGCGTTAAACGTAAGATAGGTATGTATTCGTGTGTATGTACAAGTGAATAAATGTGTAGTTATGTATTTATACTACAGGACTTTGTATAGTATAAAGTTTATGAGAATTCTCATATATATAAAACTAGTGGGCCGGCGGACGTTGTCCCGCCCTGATAATAATAAAAAACAAATTATATACATAAACCATCCTCATGAAACACTTTATCTACTAGTGAAAACCAGATGAAAATCCGTTACGTAGTTTTTGAGTTTATAGCGAACAAACAGATAGACGTGGCATGGGATTTTGTTTTATAATGGGTAATGCTTTAATACGTATAAACCAAAGAAGCTTTAATTCCTCAAAAATAAAATTTTAGCGTTTGAACACAATCTCAACTCATGTTAAATGACGCTGTGGTCAAAGATAACCAAACGCTAAACCTCGAGGAGAACTTACATACTCTAAAGTGCAGGTGCCGGGACAAACGTGTTTGGCAACATATGTATGATTTGTGGGTGGTGGATAATCAAATCAAATCAATAAAAAGTGTGTGTGTACTTATGTACGCGCGTTACAAGTTATACTCCTTTGGCGTAACAAGATAAAAATCTTTTCAAAATTTTTATCTCTCGCCCTATTCTACGTTTGTAGAAAAAACAACACTAACAATAGAAAAAAGATACTTAATACATTGAAAGTTTTAATACAAAGAAATACAAACAACAAATACAAAGAAACAAAATGTTGACTATAGCTAACTTCAGGGTGTCGGTTTTTCGTGACGGTGTGCGCACGCATCGTAAAAATTTACTCTCATCATTTTTCCCTAACGCGCCAAAAGAAGTATAACTTCAAAAATACTTTATTCAGTGTAGGCCGTAATATGTTTTGTAAAATAATGTTAATAAAATATTTTAAACATCCTTTATAATACCTAAAAAGTAAACAATGAATATTGCCGAGTCATTTGAAATCCACCATCACCCTCGGACTGACTATTTCAGTCATTACGAAACTCGCAAATTATTTATGTTTACTTCGCATACCATCGTATCGGATACCATTGATTTTCCCAGAAAATTATCACGGTTTAAGGAAAATTCTTCAGGTTTGATTCATATCATGAGTTGTAATATACATTTACGTACGATAAATTCAATTTATTCGTCTATACAAATATGTAACGTTTGTACGAATCACTTTAGAACGGATGCACATATTTGTAAGATTCTTTTTTTATGTTTGTAACTAGCGGGCCCGGCAGACGTTGTGCCGCCCTGATTATAAAAAAATCCGGGACAAATTATATACCAAAACGTTCCTCGTGAATCACTTTATCCACTGGTGAAAACCGCATAAAAATCCGTTCAGCAGTTTTTGAGTTTATCGCGAACAGACAGACAGACAGACGCGGTAGGGGACTTTGTTTTATACTATGTAATGATTGTCAGGACTATTAGAGCTGCCTTTATAAACGCAACGTCATAAAGTAAACCATAGAATTTATTAATGAAAGAGTTTTTATCTACTACGACTCTATATTGTGTAAAATTGGTGGTGTTTTATATAAAATAGTTTGTTTATTGTGCATAAGTGAAGTGAATGGATAATAATACCACGGACCATGAATTCTGAGATGCCACAAAAACTCCATGAAAACTCCATAACAAGAGAGCCACCATCTTGTTAGAACATTGAATTAACTACTTGACAATGGAAATTAACAAACATTCTGGAAATTAACAAACACTCTGGGTGAGAGAAACGAAATAATTCAGACAAAGAAGATGGTACGCTACTATTAACAAGGAGATTAAGAATATGTACGAAATATTATATAGAAAATTTGGCGCTTATGCCTTTGTATTAACTTGGACACGGAAGATAATCGGTTAAAGGATACATAAGAACAACTTATATTGACAACTTCAGAATTGGCAGTATGGATTAATTCCTTCGCTTGTCCTATTGGACGAATATTATTTATTTTTTTTTAACTTTATTTTTGGCATCAATCTTTTAGATTATTACTGCCATTGTCGAGTAGTTAATAGTATTACAAGTTCTTCTTCTATTCCATTTTCGGCAACCAGTCTTCTAGTAGACCATTACCGCCGTTGTCAAGTGAGTATCGATATTACAAGTTTCTTGATATAATTTCAATGAATGCCATTGTCGAGTAGTTAATAGTATTTCAAGTTCTTCTTCTATTCCATTTTGGCAAAGAGTCTTCTAGTAGACTATTACTGCCATTGTCAAGTGAGTATCAATATTATAAGTTTCTTGATATAATTTCAATGAACTAACAAGATGGTGGCCATCTTGTTAGAACCTTCCATGGAATTTTTGTGGCATCTCAGAATTCATGGTCCGTGGCATTATTTTCCATTCACTTCACTTATGCACAATAAACAAACTATATCACATAAAACACCACCAATTTTACACAATATAGAGTCAAGTAACACAAGATTATGAATAAAAAATAAAATCCACTACATGACAGACCAAGATCCCGCCAAAAACTCGACTAATATTATTATTACTACTACTTATGAATGAAATAGGTCTTACTCACTTGTAACTTACCTTGTGAATAGATAATAAGCAATTGGGTCTCCAATAATGACATATGTATGTGTCAATACTTTATTTTTGACATTGCTTTTTGGATTTTTTGGGGGGATCTTGTAATGTCATGTAGTGGATTTTATATTTTATTCATAATCTTGTGTTATTTTACTATATCTTTTGTAATATTGGTGGTGTTTTACGCAATATATTTTGTTATTATGCACAAGCGAAGTTATTCAATTTAAGCCCTGAGAAGGCGCTTATGAACGTCAAAACTGCCACCGGTTCGAAAAATAACCCATTCATCAAGAAGATCCGGCAGGAAACTCAAACGAATTTATCTTTTTAATATACATATATTTAAAACATATTAACGTTACAATCGTTTTTAGTGGATGTACAGAGAGAGGTGTCAATTTCAGACATCACCATCGTTCACATATTGATTCACCCTTTACACACCAAAACTCCTTTGACATAGCCGTTAAACTTACAGTTCGGTAAATCGGTAATATGTTTTGGAATTTTGTTGTACTTTATCTGTGTCTTTTTCCACACGATCTGATTGGGCTTAATCAGATAATACAATTGAAACTGGGAGTGTTTTCAAATTTATCCAATGGTTACATTGGGTAATTCTCTTGATATAAACATATAATCTATTAATAAATTATGCTTTTGTAATATAATAAGCTATAGCATTAGTTTTATTAAATTGGATTAGGTGTAGTCACGCTATACGCATGGGACGCAGATATCCGCACGCGAGAGCCGTGTCGTTGTATTTGCAAAAATACATAAGGAAATGTATACACAATATATAAATATAACTATAAATAAACCCGATCGAAGCTTCTTTAATGACTGAAATGTTTCTCGAGTCGAAAAACGACTTGTATGAGCATAATTGAATAGTATTATTGATTCAGTCAGCTGTTTTACGCGTACCTACTTCAAAATTTCATTACCAATCGAATAAACGTTCGAATAACACGATGCTTCATACACTTCGGTGTTCAAAAATCATAATTCAACATTGTGTTAAGTTCACATGGCTTCCGTCTCTTAGAGTCATCTCGCGACGATCGATAGAGGCGCGCATGCTCCTCCAAGCTCACCCACAGTCGACGAGTCGCCCTAACCTAACAAACACATATAATTATCAAAAACTACATATATACTTTCACTTTCTTCTACAACGTATACAAATTAAGGAATTAAAAAAAAATCCTGTTATTCTTCTGCAATTTTTTTTTCTATCTCCTCTTTACTTTTCATTTCCATTACTAATTGTATTAATATAATTCATATTGGATAAATGTAATTAATTAAATAAATAATTCTTTATGAATCTTAGACTTATATCTATATATTTTAATAGAATTAAGGAGGCTGTCGGTTGTTTGCTCCTAAAGGATGAATATGAATGTTATACTATTATTGGCAGATATAGGACTTCTCAGTCAACAATTTTAGTAGACAACTACTATCAAAATATATACAAGGTCTCTAAGTTAGACTTTATTTTAATCTTGAAACTAACTGCTATTTAGATGTTTCGTTGTTTAGCACTCAATTAAAGGTTATACGATTGATCTAGCAAACAGATGACTTCACAGGTTGCTATTGTCATACAAAATAATAAAATTGTATTCCGACGTATCATAAAAAATATGCCAATTCATATATGCCTGCCCGATCGAGTTTTCGGCGAGATTTTAGTGTCATGTGGTGGATTTTATATTTTATTCATAATCTTGTGTTCCCTTACTCTATTTTTAATATTGTTGGTGTTTTACGTAATATTTATTTCAGTTATTGTGCACAAGTGATGTGGATGGGGAATAATACCACGAAGCATGCATTCTGAGATGCCACTAAAACTCCCAGGAAAGTTCTAACAAGGGAGCTACCATCTTGTTAGAACATTGAAATTTTCACAAGACACTTGTAATCAATCAAATCAAATCAAAAATACTTTATTCAGATTAGGCCCTAATAAGACGATTATGAACATCAAAACTACCACCGGTTCGGAAAACAACCCAGTCACCGAGAAGAAGCGGCAAGAAACTCGATCGGGTACATATTTTTAACATATATATATTTCGAATACATTATACGTTACAATACCGTTTATAGTGGATGCACAGAGAGGAGTCAATTCCAGACATCACCATCGTTCACGTATTGATCCACTCTATAATAGCCTTTCGACACTAAAACCCGCTTGACATGGTGCTTAAATTTACAGTCCGACAAATCGGAAATATGTTTTGGGACTTTATTGTAAATCCTAACACTATTACCTAAGAAACTATTACTGGTTTTGCTAAGTCTGAAACATGGGACGACCAGTTTGTTACAGTTTCCAGTATTTAGATTATGCCGGCCCTTTACAAAATGCAGGTTTTCAAAGTTTTTACGGACATACATTAAATTATCCAGAAAGTATTGGGAGAGTAGAGTTAGGATAATGAATTCCTGGAACTTCGTTTTTAATGATTCGCGAGGTCCCATATTATATAGTGCTCGAACTGCCCGTTTTTGTAACAAAAATATGGTGTCTACCTCAGCAACCATCCCCCACAGCAGAATATCATAAGACATTAGGCTATGGAAGTAGGCGAAGTAGACTAACCTAGCAGTGGCAATATCAGTAAGCTGGCGAATTTTACGTATTGCGTATGCAGCCGAACTTAATCTGTTAGCCAATTTTTAATATGAGGGCCCCATTGTAATTTAGAGTCTAGTGTGATTTCCAAGAATACAACATTGTCAACTAACCCTACCAAATTCCCTAATATTATTACCTACTCGATAATGGCAGTAATAATAGAGAAGATTGGTTGCGAAAAAAAAACTCACAGGGTTCTATGTTGCCCTTGCCAGAAAAGTAGGATGAACTTACATTCATTAAACTTTAGCAAATGTTTCATATAATTTCTTCATAGTTCTGTACACATTACAACTACGCAATCACAGACTTCACCTGAAAATCTATTTACATTGAAATGATTTATAAAACTGATTTATTCCGTAATAAACTTATGATATACGTCTTTAATTACTTCGGTTTTTACGTCATAACGAACCTAAAAATATAGATGATTATTTTGAGCATAATTATGAGCGTAGTATGTTTTATATGGTCGTAGTTTTTTTTTATAAGTTAAGAATGGTAGATGTCAACATTTGATATTCAATGATAGATATTTACATGCCTGTAAATACTAAAGTAGCGTACCAAGTGCTGGTAAACCGGCAAGCCGGTTACTGGCATTCCGTAAAACCGCGATACACTTGCCTGTGGGTGACATACCAGTTTACTGAATCAAGCTTCTTCATGCTAGTGACGTGGTACGAAATGAATTATTTTAGATGTGAGACTACCTCCCCAAATCATATTCATACCAATAAACCAAACGAGCTGCGATCTCCTAGTATGCTTTGTACTGGCACGCCAGCTACGGGCAGAATCTTGATACACATACCAGTAGCTTGTTCTTATCAGTAACTGGCATGGTTTTGTTTGAGTAACAAGCATGTGTATTTTGGGCTTTACTTCTAAGCAACGTCCTATCTCATTACCATCAGCCTTTAAGAGACCGCACTGCCGGGTTTTAGGCCTCCCCCCGGCGGAAGATATGGGCATAGTCACCACGCGAGCCCACAACGTATTGGCGATTTCAAACTCTGAGAAATCCATAGTTCTATGTTTTACCACATACAATAGTACTACAAGAACATTTCTCAGGTTCACGTTTCCTCACGACGTTTTCCTTTATTGTCAGCCGATAGTTTTGCCAATTTAAATTGGTAAATGTACGCGAATTCCGAAAAGTTCGTTGGTACCAGGATTCGAACCTGCGGACAACGGAATGATATTTCACCAGTTAAACCATTGGACCACGACTTATGTCTATGTCGTCTTATATTTCATAGACGCCAGATTTTATTATGGCATCCCTTAGCTGTCCTTAAGTTATCATCACCGTCCATAGACACTTGCAACACCAGAGGAGTCGCAAGTGCGTTGCCAACTTGTTTTTGGGACAAGGGGACAGGACGAGTGGGGAAGTGGAGAAGTGGGGTGAGGGAGGGGAGTTGGGTATCTGACGCTCTCACTAACCAAACGAAACGCAACAATGCAAGCACTGTTACTTCACATCGGTTGTCTGTGAGAGGGTAGTACCCCGAGCGAGCCGACCCATTCATACTGAAACCAGTAATAGCTTCAACATGGCTCTATCACCTACTATAGTATAGTACCACCTGCTACTACTATATACACCTACTATATTGTAGTTCTGAAATTTCGACTCATGTGCATCTCAACAGATAAGGTCATAAGCAATATAAAAAAGGGGAAAAATATCCTACAATTTCTTCATCACTGAGACTCCGACGACTTTGCGTCTGGAGCGGCTGCTGTGATCCGCTATATGGCTAGCTCTGAATACAAGCAACTGCGTAAGTTTTATTTACTGTAAACTATATCATGATTGTTTGGATAAAATTATATTACTAACAAGGCTAATCACTGCTAAAGTACTGGGTTCACAATAAAACCTCATATAAAAAATTATAAAGCATATCTTCGGGAGTAACTTAGTCTTAGCTAGTATAGCACAGTATAGTATAGTACAGCTAGTATAGAATAACGGTATAATAACCGGTGATGGACAATATTGCAATTTCACATACAAATAAAATAAGGTAAATACCATACCGTAGTAAATTCGAGTGATCGACAAACAAAACCTTTTATAACAACAAAACACTTACGCGACCTCAGAATAGACGTCCTTAGAGTGAAGTGGCGATTCGCGTTATTTTTAGCGGCCGCATGTCAATAAACGCACGTCGTTTTATTTATCGCGGAAGGGCAGAGCAGCCGGATACGGATCAAGGAAACTTCGTAAGCCGTCTTCACATTAAACAGCCCACGCGATCGAAAACACTCTCTCATCTATTTTATTATATACTAGCTGACCCGCGCAACTTTGTCTGCGCCAAATGACACACACGAAAAATTAAAGAAATATACTGAACCCGATTGCAGCTCCACCTACCGAATCCAATTGAGATAAATAACCTATCCTATGCATCTAAGCTTTTTTTGTATTTCTGCAGACTCTTGGTCCGCACCTTTTTTCTACTTTTCTTTATTTTATTAGTTATTTCAAAAAACGTTTTGTTTGTGAGCAACTATTGTTATTATTTTTCTTTACTATTTAACTATTTTAGTTCAGATTTTTAACTGAGTTTATTTAGTTGGACCAAATTACATACGAGTGGAAAATTTTGTAGAATTCGGTTAATTCGTCTCGGAGCTTATTCGAGACAAACACCGTGACACTTAATGTATATTATATAATTATGATGTCGTGCACTTTTTCGTAAAGCTGAAAGTAATGAATATTTTTGATATACACTTTATTCCTTTATTTCAAACAGTTCAGGCAGCGCACACTACATTATAAAAAAATTTACGACATCAATTATTATTGTGATTAATTATTTAAAATATACATTTATATTTATTTATACTATGTTGGTCAATGGATTTTTTTGTTTTGTGGCTATTCATGCGGTTTATTGCTATTAATAAAAAAATGGAATAATTTCGTTTTTTTCCTTAGCACAGAAGTTTGGTCGAATTTCGGCCAATAGTTCTAACGAGTACCACTAGTACTAACTTGCTGAGTGATAATTTAAAACCTTGTGAAGGATATGTATAAAGGCCAGAATACGAAGAGTATCATATAAAGAATTACATGAAACATATTATTGTGAAATATTAGGAATGAACTGTTACTGTTCTCCTGTAAGTACGTTCACTTTTCGTAAAGGTAAATCCTAATATGGTTGTGTGTTTGTTTAAATATTTTCAAATCTCAAGTTCAGAATTAGCTGTCAAACCCTTACAAATGCTTACAATCGACAACCACTCCATTTTGGTTTAGCGTGTTTACAATCTCCAGCCACATTGGCTTTAAAGATCGAATGAGATTTTGGTGAAAGACAATATAGTAAGCGTATAAGTATAGAAAACAGGTTAACCGAACAAGGTTGTAACCGCGTACCGTATCCGCGTCACCTAGTTAAATATGAACACAGCCTTATGTTTAACCTAACCGCACTAACGCGTCACGGCGCGGCGATGTATTGAAATAGAGTTGGGGCGCGGGCGTGGCCGTGTTTTTTAATACACCATGTGATACCACCTTTATCAATTAGCTCACGATTTCTCACCTGGGATGTATAGGTAAATCTATATAAAATAATTTTCTCGAAGTCATATATCTATCTATACATATAAAAAATAACTGACTAAAATATCAATACACAGTCTAAATTACTGGCGGTAGCGCTAAAAGGTAAAAAGAGGTTGAAAGTCTCTATGAAAATCCATCATTTTTGCATCAGATAGTTATTTTTTACATATATACTAGCGGGCCCGGCGGACGTAGTCCCGCCTTGATAATAAAAAAATAAATCTAAAATTCAACCGCAGCGCCACCTACCGGGTCCAATTCTGAATCTAAACCATTCCCGGATCCACTGGAACACGTACACAAAATTTCACCAAAATCGGTCCAACCGTTTAGGAGTAGTTCAGTGACATACACACGTACAGAAGAAATTTATATATAAAGATAAGGCAAAGACTCAAAAATAATTACTACATAGAAAACGCAGGTGAAAAATTATAAAAAAGTTTGAATGCACTTTTGATGTTAATAGTAGGACTGGAGTTTTTGGCGGGGTTTTTTAGTCTGTCATGTAGTGGATTTTATATTTTATTCATAATCTTGTACTACTTGACTCTATATTGTGTAAAATTGGTGGTGTTATGTAATATAGTTTGTTTATTGTGCACAGGTGAAGTGGATCGGAAATAATACCACAGAGCATGGATTCTGAGATGCCACAAAAAATCCCTGGAAAGTTGTAACAAGCGTGCCACCATCTTGTTGGAACATTAACATTGACATTGATATGATTGCACGACACTAACTTGTAATAATATTAACTACTCGACAATGGCAGTAATAATCTAAAAGATTGGTTGCCAAAAATAAAGTTAAAATATATATATATACTAGCGGGCCCGGCAGACGTTGTCCTGCCCTGATTAAAAAAAAAATCCTTGACAAATCATATATCAAAACGTTCCTCAGGAATCACTTTATCCACTGGTGAAAACCGCATGAAAATTCGTTCAGTAGTTTTTGAGTTTATCGCGAACAGACAGACAGACAGACGCGGTAGGGGACTTTATTTTATACTATGTAATGAAATATATATATACAGGATTAAACTCTAAGAAGGATCTAGGCTACATATCGTCGCGTTGTTTGTAGAGTAATAGTTTATAGTAATAATAAATAAATATGTGAAATAATATCAATGAAAACAGCTTACTCTTAATGTAGGAAAGGCATGTTATTTTCGCGGAACACCAAAAGCGCTTTCACGTGAAGCAAGTTTTAGTACATTACCTTTTTAAAACGTAAATAATAAAATATAACTAAAATTATTGTGTTTTTTTTTAGTGCACTAAAAGTCAACACTAAATTCTTAAGAAACTTAGGTAAATTATTACGTAATTTATTTGTCATTTAAAATGATAATTCATTAGTAATTATGCATAGATCATACGTTGACAGACATTACCTTATTATAATTAAATGTGTACAATTAAAATAAATAGCTTTTTAGAATTATCCAAATTCCATAAACTACAGATTGATCTTTAAAGTCGCATTTACATCGAAAAACTTAATTCAAATTTATCTTTTTTTTTCGAGCAACATTAGAGACGAAGATCTTATCAACATACGCGGTCATCAGACAGGAATTCACTCTCCATTTAAACACCTAATGGCTTTTGAGGACACAGGTTCTCAACCTATGTGAATCTACAGTTTTTTTTTTATTTATTTTTGGCAACCAATCTTTTAGATTATTGTTGCCATTGTCGAGTAGTTAATAGTAGTACAAGTTCTTCTTCCATTCCATTTTTGGCAACCAGTGTTCTAGTAGACTATTACTGCCATTGTCAAGTGAGTATCGATATTAAAAGTTTCCCGATATAATTTCAATGAACTAACAAGATGGTGGCCATCTTGTTAGAACTTTCCATGGAGTTTTTGTGGCATCTCAGAATTCATGCTCCGTGGTATTATTTTCCATTCACTTCACTTATGCACAATAAACAAACACACAAAATACCACCAATTTTACACAATATAGAATCAAGTAACACAACATTATGAATAAAAAATAAAATCCACTACATGACAGACCAAGATCCCGCCAAAAACTCCTTCAAATCTACAGTTTTATAAATGCGAAACTAACTGTTTATTACCTTTTCACGATTTAACCCCTCGGCTGATTTTTTAAGACCCAGATCTTAAGATGGCGGATCGTGTTTTTAATTTCACAACATCGTAAATTGCAAATTTCATGATCTAGTAAAAAAAATCATATACATGAAAAAGTACAATTCTACAAAGAAATGATGATTACATAATGTGTTATGTGTTCAAAATTTCCTAATAAATCAGATATTTTTTTAAGCTTATGCTGCCAAGAGTCTTTTGACCTGTACCTCATGAGTTCCACGTTGATTTACATGGAGCTTTAACTTATATGGTTTATATGGGCAAAGGGTCAATCGAACTAAGTAGCCTAAAACTATTTATAAAAAAATTCGCAACGGCCAGTCGTAGTCTTATGCCGATACGTTCAGTAGTTTTGACATGATTGAACCTCAAAGGAGCTATAGTTTTATTATGCATTTTATAGCAAATGTAATTTTGTATAGAACTATAGTTTCTTTTTATCAAAATAATGGTTAAATAACACACTATAATGAATAAAATATAAAATCTACTACAGACTAAGAGCCCGTCAGAAACTCCAGGACAAAGAGATGTAACTATAAGTTCTGTAAGTTTCCAATAGATGGCGGTGAGAGTTAATGCATTGACATTTGTGTGAACCGCAATGTTCTATATCGTTTTCGTATTTTGACTTAATATCTAACGCTAAAATTGAGCCTTAAAGTTTTAGACCGTTAAATATGTTTCTACTTTATCAATGAATATTAATTTAACTTTGTTGAATGATGTAGTATACTTTTAATTACATATATTATAACAAATCCACGCCAACAAATGGATGACTACTGTCATTTTACTAATAAAATAAATGCGAGTGTGAGTTTGTTTATTACTCTATACTGTTTTTGTACTACCGGTCTATACTATATACTGTTTCAACTACTGAACCGATCATCGTGACATTTTTCAGACGCGTTGTTAGGAGCACACAAGCAGATACTTTTTGTCCACAAAAATGTTATTGTTTCAGAAG